>JAKSZP010009278.1:0-219782 GCA_022478985.1 Massospora cicadina
GTGGTAATAATTTGTTAATTTGCACCCAATCATCGACAAGTAAAATCTTCTCACCTCAGAGGTGATCAGATCCATGTGGTAACAAATACCTCAAATTTAGCCAAGAAGTTGGAGCAATCCTATTATCAGTTCCTACTTTACTAAGCCAATTTTGGTTATAAATCATATTTTCCCAATAGATAGGGTTCCACTGAGAATCCGCCAAGGTCTTTTTGCCGTTGGTACTCATATCATTGATAACCACAATATTATTCAAAGATTGGACAGGTGATGGGCCAATCATGGTAGCAGATTTGGGGGCATTTTTACCTCCAACATTCTTTTTTGAAAGTCAAGAAGGAGAATGTCTGACAATCCAAGTGGTTAATAGGTTTTAGTTGATTCAATAGGTTTTTTAGCTTTGTCAAGTAGTTTGATGGTATTAGAGTAATTTGATAAATTCATTTGGGTTTGGCTAAATAATTGGTGGTTTTTGATTGATTTTATAGGTTCAATTGTATTGGGTAAGCGGTTGGTGACTAACCAGTTTGATATGTTCAATGGTAATGAGTAAGAATTTTCATATTGTCTAAAATTTAGAAACTAGATTAATTAGTTCAAACTAGATGATAATAATTAATCTGAGCAACACCTGGTAACTCTGCTAGTTAATTATATTTTCAAGGTGCCTCAGGTAATTCCTCAGGAACTGTGCATTACTTGCCAAAGTGAACTTGGGCTCCCCAAGAGCCTTAAAGGGTGGTAGAAGTTTTAGTATAAGCTTATAAAAAGTAATGAGGTGGGTCAACCTTGGATCAAATATACCACGCTGAATTTCTTAACCTGTGCTGGTTTTGAACCTATTTCAATCAAAACCTGACCCAGAGTGGAGCATGAACCACCCTGCTATGCTACCACTCCTCTGGTATAAAAAGACTAATGGAAATATATTTTTTAGCACTAGTGGTGCTCATTCCAAAAGGGGGATCTTCCATACATCTTTATTTGAAAATGAGCCAAATAAAGGGATTATCATAAATAAAAAAATAAAAATCCCAATATGGCACCTCAGCTAACAGACTATAAAGCCATATTAGAAGGTAAAAAGCCTTAAGGAAACTTTTGTCTTGCGCTCACTTTAGCTGGTGGACTATGGTGGACAACATAGGGGTTGGGGCATCAGCAGCATGTGGCATAAGGAGGTAGGGATGGAGGTTCTCATTTGTTAATAAGGCTGGCTTTGTCTATCAACTCAACATATTAAAAAAGTTAATGCTCAGTGAAAGTGATAAGAGAAGGCACACAAGTGAAAGACTTGATGCACTGGCAGGTTTTTGGATAATTGGGGTTAAAAAGAGAAGTTTTTGCTTCTTCAAAGCAAGTGCAGCTTGCATTAAATGCAAGCTTCTAAATTTTATACTTCACATCTTCCTCAAAATCATGGGGAAAATTGGGGATAAGAATACCTTCAACAAGGGGCTCCATTGCCCCATAAAGATGCTGGCGAAGTAGAGTGTTAGCAGGGGCAGAAGTAGCCTCACCTGCCATTTTACTAATTTTTATAAGCTGGAAACCCATTTTTGAGGATGAAAATGATGGGGATGTAAATTGGGAGGGTTAACGAAGTTCTCCTCCAAAGCAAAATCTGGCTTCACACGATATGGCTTTTCATCCTCTTAAATCCATTCAAGAGCCTCAAATGGATTTAGCTTGGCAACGCTAAGCCATCCACTGGAATTGGAGTGTTAGCGGGAGCTGATTGGTTGCTGACAGTTGACCACAGCAGCTCAGCTAAACTGGTTCAGCCATCAACTCAGGATTCAGTAACCTGATAAAAGTATTTTTAAAATTTTTTAAAATTTGTTTTTGATTTGGCACCACATTAGGAGCAGCGCCAGATTTCACTGAGGTTGGGGGTGGGAGGATTGAGCCCCATTCAAAGAATTGGGGTAAAGCAGTTGCCAGCAAAACACCAGAAGGGGGAGAGGTAGAAGTGGCAAAGGCGGAAGCCATGGGGCACTTGCAATTTGAGTGGTCAAGCTTGAAGCACAAGGGGCAAATGGCACAGCCGTTTTTAACGTGCACCCAGAATGGGTGATCAGGAGAAGGTTTAATCATGGTGAGGGGGAAATCATAAGGTGGAAATAACAATGAAATGGGCAGATCGTTGCAAAGGCATGAGGCCCTGCCAGATGATCTGCCCCATTTTTAGATCTTAAACTGCAACATGTGGTCTGTGCCATAAATGACCAAACCCTCCATGAGCTCGTGGCAGAGGCGTTTGGGGGAGAGATAGGAGGGAAACCTGGAGAACTGGACCACCAAAGTGGCCTCATTTGGGAGCTGTGTGCAAATGGTGGTAAAAGGGATTTTTTTAAGATCATTGGAAGCTTATATGCTGCCATTGCATCAGCCTTAGAGCAAAACCTGATGTCAAAGTACCCCTTAAAGGCGTGGAAGTAAATATATCTGGTGGGCTTGAAAACTGCTGTGGCCAACTCAATGATAGCTGCGCTCATATATAGGAAGAGATTTCCATATTTGACATGGAGGCTGAAGCGCAAATTGCTCTGTGGGAGCACCAAAGGGATCTGGAGAACCAACTGGGAGCTTGCAAGGTGGTGGGCCAAGTCCTGAGGGGGTACATAACGCCTGGTAGATTTGGGAGTGATAGCAGAGCCAGCCCAGGTGGCTTAGGTGGCAGCCAAAAGATGCCAGATGGCGGCTCACCACCACCCCAATCGGGGTAGCAGGCGTTGATTGCATTGACATTGGTAAGTTTTGGCTCAATTAAGTGAGCATTTTTTGTATTTTTAAAATCCAAATTTGGCTTAAATTTAGTTATCAAAGCAAAAGAGAGATTTTATAATGTAAATATAGATTTTTTTATTTTTTACTTAATACTTTTTCTATATGATAAACATAATAACTATATAAGTAATATTATATAGATATTATAAAAAGTATTTGAGGTGGTCAACCTTGGGACAAATATACCACACTAAGAAACTTTCTAGCCAGTACATGTTTCAAACTTGTACTGAAAAAGCCTGCACTAAGGTGGAAGCAGGAATTAACCTGCCAGGCTAACCACCCTTATTATTTAGATAATATAATTCTAGAAATTTATATAATAAATTGATATTATTCTATGCAATAAAAAGCAATACAAAAATAAGCAAACATAGGTTTCAATTAAATGCCTATGTGATGTATTTGTTTATTTGATGTAGGGTGAGAGGATGGACATTCCTAAAATAAAAATAAAAAATATGAAATAGAACATAATGCTCAAGAAAGTTTAATGGTACCAAAACCAAACAAAAGCAAACTCAGCTATGATGGCAATGGCAAACTAATAGCTAACCCTGGTGGAGGGGAATAAGGGGGCGTTTCATCAGCTTCATTGGCATTTAGCAAGGTGTGGGCGAGATCAGAAAGTAAGGGTTTGGGGGCATCCGCCATATGAGGTTCAATATCAACCAAGGGAGGACCAGGGAAGACACTGTGCGCTGCAGCAAAGGCATAAAGGTAGATCACAAGACTGTGACCCATCTGAATATGTGCTTTGGGGAGCTTGATGAAGGTCTCAATGTTGGTAGGATGATTTTGGCTTTAGAGTTCTTTGCCACCGCCTTTATTTCATAATTTATTGTGGGAAATCTTATGGAATTTCAGAAGTTCACACTTACCTTCAACGGAAATGGTAGTGGGGACACTGGGGAAATAGACCCTCTGCCAGCATTGCAATAGACTTAACTATTGATTTGAAGAGATGACAACAGTTAGGCTAGTCAGCCGCTTCAATAGTGAGCTGGTGATCAGAGCGGAAAAGTAAACCGTTTGTTTGAGGAACATAAAACTGACTGAGGAATTAGTCATCATATTACATATGGTAAACTCGTTCAAGGTTAAGGTTGGGTGATTCAATTAGATCCCCCAATTCAGAACCTTAGACAATAAGGCCCAGGGATTCTGGTCTAATATGAATAGGGGCCTTAGCATAAGGTTAAGATTGAAAGGATGAATGAGAAGGTGCTTGGGAGTGACTGGTGGTCTATGCCTCCTCCTGATTGGCTGGAGGGCGAACTGATGGTTGAGGCTGGATAGGGGTTTTTAGATTGAAGTTTGGGGTGGTGGCTCAACAACTGAACTGGAAGCGGGGTACTGTCAAAAAGGTACCCCAGGTATATTCTGTCAAATTGGTGTTGGTGTCAGAAGAAGCGTTCAAAGCAATTGCTTTGGAACACTTTCAGGATTTTTTGGAATGTTACAAAGTAAAACAGACAGGGCAAATCTGGCGTCAAAAGGTGAAACGCTTAGAAAAATTTTGGGAGCTGATGCAACATGGGATTGCAGGAGGATTTTCTTGGCAATATTAAATAAAAAGGGTAATAATAGTGGTAGTCCAGGGAACCGTGAGGCGCTTGGCACTGTTAGGGCAGTGAAGTGGAGAATGGGGTTTGCCAGAGGCAATGGGCCCCAACATTAGCTTCTCATACAACTCCTGAAGTGGGAGGTGAGATGGGAGGTTGGCAAAACTCATTATTAATATGGTGTCATTGGGCAGGCTATTACAGGTTGTTGGGGCGGGAATGTTTTTGTAGATAATTCAGATTTTGGCCGCCACAGCAGTGTCCTCCTCTATGAGGAAACCAATTTCAAAATTACACTTTTGAGGAAAAGATTATAAAGCCTGCCAGCACAAAAAGTGGCAGAGGAGAGCTCAATTATTGACTTGTCAGCATATAAGAGAAATTGCTCATAGTCAACTCAGAGACAAAATAGCATAATGGAATGAGGGATGGCGAAAAGATAGGGGTGGATCAGGTGGGTGCACAAGAGGTGTATTGCTAAGTCCTTGGAGGGACATAATGGCAGTTTTTTGTATTTTGACTAAATGCACTAGTTTAAATGCATTTCTCAGTGGGGTGGAAAATGCTGGGAGGAGCTTTGCCTCTGCCCCATACTGAAGCAGCTGGAGTTGGAGCTGCAGACATCAGGGCGTAATGGTAGTTGGTGGCTCATAGTAGTTTAGTTAAACTTTAAATTGTAGACTGATCAAAAGTAAAATTGAGTGGTAAGAAAAGTCTCTATGAGATATTTTAGTCAACAAATTTATTTAATAAACTAGGTTGTTTACATATGATTTTATCATTTGATTCATTAATTGATTTTCGTAAAATATCTAAATTTATGGCAATAACAATTAAATAAACAATAATTAAATGATGCTTTTATAAGAACCAATTTTTGATAACAAAAAAGCACAACTGAAAGGTAGTACCTAGAATTTTAATATTATTTGTTATGAGCTATGTAATAATATTCATCTCTATTTCTCTAGTTTCATTAATTTATGCTACCAAAAGATAAACATATCACATCTTAATCTTTGAGTCTAAATAGATAGATTTATAGAACACTAAAAAGTAGAAAACTATATACAACGTTTTTACACTATTTTATGATAATTATAATCTAAATTTTTTGTCAAAAGCTAAACAAAATATAAGAGGATATATTCTGAATAAATAAAGTTATTTAACTTTAAAATAAGAATTTAGTAGCAGAGTCAAACCCCTGATCCACACAAATATCATCTAGATCTTATATATAACCAAAATTTCACATATATCATGATATAAGGAGATAGCAAGTACATCTGCTTGTAATTTAGCTTATCCACTTGTGATACTATACATAATTGTACATTATAAAGTTAAATGGTTTTGTTTTTCAAAATACAAGTTAATGTGTATGAGTATGAGAAGCCCTAAATGAGATCTTAGCTACATATAAATTTAATTTAAAATACCTAAGATGAATAAAAGTAAAGTTTTTTAAATATCTAGTCTTATTTTTTTTAGTACTAGATGGTCCCAACCCAAATATCTAGTATTATTTTTTTTTAGTACTAAATGGTCCCAACCCAAGGGGGGATTCATCGATGTCAAATATCTAGTATTATTAATTTTCATTAATTATAGAACTAAGCTCATATTTGAGTTAATTATTATGAATGGTATACTAACCTGGAGATAGTTAATATTAGAAAAATAAGTCAAATTAGAAGATAACAAGGTTTATTAGCATATAAATATAATATGATACTCAAAAATATAACTGGATCTTACATCATTATTTTCTATTTTATTTTACCCACTTGGGAAGAAATGCAGTGAATAGATCTAATAATTTACTAGTAGGAGATCATGGACTGCACCATGAGATTTTTTCAGATGACAAGATCTAGATTTGAACTCATCACATTAGTTGGTCTTGATGACTATGTCATCTTGAAGAGAAGACAAAAACTTTTGTTATGAATACTGGAAGAAGGTTTACTTATAAGATTTTTCAACATAACAAATATTTATGTTGAGTTCTTTACTGTGTGATAAATACTGAGCCCAAGCATATTTTGCTAATAGTAGGACGACTTCCTACTAGGTGAACAAATCTCAATATAGATAATATAGCTATAAGAGGTGATAATTTATATTTCCTATTAGTTAAAACCTTTTATTATATTATATACCTGTGATAGAGTAAAGAGTTGAAACTTCTTATGCACTCTAAAAAGTTCCAATTAGACTATATTTTTATTGAATTTATTGCAGGGAAGGCCAACCATGGGACGGACACTTCCAAATATGACTCAGAAGAGACAAAACTTAGTACTAGGGGAGGCACCCCAGAGAAGCGATGCTATCTCTTGTTGCCAGCGGGAACGCCACTTATGGGGAGGGGAGGAAACGTGTGAAGGGGCCATAGCCACAATTGAGCACGTGTGGAGGAAGGGGTCTGATTTGATGAACCAGACTGGGAACCAGGAGGAGACCAGCTGTTGGCGACACGGTGGGAGGTATCCAAACATCCACGCTTGAAAGTGGTCCACCAAATGGGACCAGAATCTGTGGACCGCTTCTGGAAGGGTGGGGGTGGAGCCTGCGATGACATCTAAGACAATCGTGTGGATGGTCCACATGGCGATTGCAACCACCAAAGCACAAAGGGAGGGCAGAAGGGGAGGACATTGATAGAGCGAACATATCTCTTGACAGACTGAAGGGATGCGTTTGATCCTGGCCCAGAAGACGTTGAACTTCGCGCCATATCACTTTAGATGTAGGGCACTTCTCCAGGAGGTGAAACAGCGTTCCATACTGGCCACACACGACACAGGATGAGTGTAAAGCATTTGAGCGCTCAGCTGTATGATACACCCGCCTCAGGCAGCGCACACACATGGGAGCGGACTTGAGGCTGCAACAGAGGATGGTGTACATATTTCCAGATATTTTTTGGGTCTCAATGGAGTAAGGGATGTCCATCATGTCCAGGTAGTCCACCCTGGATAGGACATGGGGTCGAATGGGGATCACGCCATTGTGGATGGGTAGCCCCTGTACCTCTTGTGTGAACTGAGGAGAGGGGCGGCCTCTTTGGGTTGTATGTCCACTAATATAAATTCTCCACTCAGCGCTCCGCATGGAGAGGAGGATTCGTTTGTAGTGGGTTTTAGTCCCTTGAGGACCTGTGGCTGATGTATGTGAAGCGAGGTATTTCATCAGGGAGTGGGGGTTCGATGGATTGTTGAGGCCCAAGGCGCGGGAGAAGTTGGAGTGGGCTGCGTGGGACCAGTGTTGGGAGGGGAGTGTAGGGGTGGTGACGGCCGCAATCCAGGTACCCAGGATCTTGGCGGCATGGGCTTTGAAGTCAAGCAGGCCCATGCCACCATGATGTTGAGGGCCAAACATGACCTCTAGCCGCACTGGTGGAAGGCGGCCTGACAAAAGCCATCCTTTCAGCAAGGCGTACAAGGATTTGTAGAAGCTTGGGGAGAAGGGGATGGCATGGGCTCCAAACCAGACTTTGGAGAGGAGCATGGAGTTGGCTAAAACAATCCTTCCAGTAAGGGAAGTAGGGTGGGCTCTGAGAGAGGCGATTCGCTTTGTCACGTTATACAGAATATGGCACTCCATTACTGCTGCCGCATATCCGCCTGCCTCCATCCACACGCCCAGATGGCGTACTGGTCCTATGGTAGGACGTGGCACGAAGAGGAGCACCAGTGGGGCGGTGTGTTTTGAATTAGTAGGGCGAGGACGTGGGCGAGCAGATGGGCTGGGTTGGGAACTAATTGCTGGGGTCCAGCAGTTCTGAAACTGACCAAGGAGGATGATTTCAGTTTTGGAAGCGTTCAGTGCCGCGTTGCTTACCTGGGAATACTCCTGGATGAGAGCTTCAAGCGCGCGTGCATCTTGATTATTAGACACCCCCACCACACAATCATCTGCGAACGCCATTGTCTTGACTGAGGCTTGGCCTGGCACATGGACCCCAGTGAGTTGGGCATTCACATTTCACAGTAGTGGGTCAAGGCTGAAGTTGTATAAGAGTGGGCTGAGGGGGTCCCCTTGTCGCAAGCCCCTTTGAGGGTGGACTACTTCTGTTAGGAAGCCAGGGCCACGCACTGCCATTGTTGCAGATTCTTTGAGCAGCATTACCCAGTTGATGAAGCGAGGGGGTAGGCGGAATTGATGGAGGCAGGCCCTGAGGTATTCCCAGTTTACTCTATCATAGGCCTTTTGTTGGTCCAAGAATACAAGTGCCCCAGAGGCTGTGGATTGACATACATTAGCCACAGAGTGCACGTTATCCCAAATTGACCTTATGGGGATGAAACCGAATTGTTCTGGGGAGATGGTGGCAGATGCTACAGTCCCTAAACGGTTAGCCATGGTTTTTGTTAAAATTTTGGTGTATGTGTTTGTTAGAGAAATGGGGCGCCAGTTGGCTAAGTCTAGATTATCCCCTTTCTTGAAGAGTGTGACAGTGAAGGTCTCATGTCCTCCTGGTAGGAGGCGCGTTTCCATCAGGCTTTGGTTAAGTGAGGCGAGCAGCAATGGTGATATATATTTGAAATATTTTTTGTAAACTCATATGGAATGCCATCTGGGCCTGGGCATTTTTGGTTTGGTGCACCGCGAATGGCTGTCCATAATTTGTTTGGAGTAATCAAATTCATTATTTCCAGGTATCGGAAAATGGAGCAGATGTGGGCTTGGTCAAGAAATTCTGCAACTTTGGCTGGCTGAATTGGGTTGGAGCAGTACAACTCAGAGTAATACTGTTGCATTTCGATTGCCACTTCAGCCAGTGTATCCGCAATGGAATTATCTGATCTTTGCACCTGTGTGCAGGCCACGCTCTGGCATGGTACAAAAAAATTTTATAAAGAAATGTGCGGTGCACTTGTCGCCTTTTGTGATGCATGTGGCCTTGTACTGAACACAAACCCGATGTTTGTGTTATCTTTCAAGTGCGTTGAGGTGGGCAGCTGCCTCAGCCCACTTCCATCCCCATGCAGAGCTGTATCCTGTAACTGGGATGTTGGACTCCAAGTGTGCCAATTCTGCCAGAGCGCGTGAGATAACTGCTGATTTGGCTCGTGAGCGTCTGGAGGAGAGATGGTGAGAGTGGCGGATGGTGTCATCTTTGAAAGTTGCCCATGTGGAAATGGGGTCTACGCAAAATGGTGCAACAAACTTTTTTGCCATAGTTGCCTCTTCTACCCACGTGGAAAATCCTGGTGATCTGATCTCGGGGGGGCAGATTTTGTACCAATGTGGGGCCTTAGCAGCCGTGACAGGTAGGTGGTAGGTTGGCAAGACCAGTCAATGGGTGGAGAATTCCAATTTTGTTGTCTTGAAGTGGGAGATGTGGGGTTGGAATTTTGCTGGCATTAGAATAATGTCAATGCGGGTCATGGACCTTAATTGGCCGTTGTGGATGTGGGGCCATGTCATGTTTTCAAGCAGCGGGGATTGCCACAGCAGCGCATCCATTAACCTGAGGGTGGCCTTTAGAACGCGTAGTTCTATGTGACCCTGGAGGGTGTGGGGTGAGGAAAGCCACCAGTCCGTTGGTGTGTTTAGCCAACAGTTCATGTCGCCGACTATGAAGGAGTCTGGGGGGTAGCAGGAGGGATTTGACTGATGAGAAAAATTCCCGATGCTCGCATGCACCATTTGGGGCATAGATTTTGACGATTGTGTGTGCTACATTGGCCCACGAGAAGGTGACAACAAGCACTCGGCCATTTAGGAATGTTTCTGAGGATAAAAATTTGTAAAAATTATTTTTCTGAATTAGCACCCCATAATGCATCAACCAAAAGGATAGGGATGGGAGAGCATTGTTTTCCAAGCTTCCTCGGAACCTTGTGGACAGTGGGACTCCTGGATGGCCAGGATATCCACGGGTAAATTGTGTTGTAAAAAACTCAGTTTCCTAGCCTGGAACAGGGAGGCCTTGAGTCTGGCGATATTCAATGTACCTATGGTGAAGGTTTCATCCATCGCACCTTAGGTGCGAGGGGGTGGGCACCCAAGACCAACATCCTCTTCTAGATCCCCGCGGGCCTTCACAGCAGCGTGGGTGTTAGCAGCAATGCTATCAGAGTTTTTGTTGATTTTTGCAGAAAGAGTCGCATTGGCTTTGGCCTTCACTTTTGTTTTCCCAACGTTGGATGAATTTTTTGCAGTGCGGGTGAGTTTGGTGCACCATTGAGTGGGTCAAAAATTTTTTCCAGTTGGGATGGGTCCCAAGTCAGTTTCAACCGGAGCTTGGGTGCAACGATTGGGTGAGATCAAATCTCCCATCAGATCCTTGGATTGAGTGGCCCGCTCAGCATGGGCTTTCCAATCTGATTAGTTGATGGATTCCTGAGTTGCTTCCACCACAAAGGTCTCTATGTCCTCCTGGCGTTGTGAGTGTGGGATAGCGGTGGTGGCTTTGGCCGCTTCCTTGGCCGCAGCCCTATGGGCCTGATTGGCCTTCTTCCACTCTTGTGGGGAGATAGGCTTTACCAGTAGGTAGCAGCCTTGTGCTCCCCACGGGAAGGCCTCCTTGGTGCTTGCGGTTGGTTTGTAGTGCGCCTCTCCGCTGGCCATGGCTGCCAAGGGGTGCTCTTGGAATGTGACACCCTCTTTGATGGGGCATGCGTGTGCCTTATGGCCGAACGCGTCACAGTGGGTGCAAATGGGGGGCGCGCTGTCCACAGTCACCCAGAATGGGTGGGTGGTATGCCCTGCGATATCAATAAAAGTGGAGTGCGGGATCTGGGTTAGGTCCTTCGCGATCTCCTCAGTTGGGGTCAGCACTGCAATGGCTTTGCTGGTGCACAGGTGTGGCATCAGCGTGAAGCGTTGCATTTCAAAAGATTGTATTTCGCCATATATGGCGAGACCATCTTTCAGGTGGTGTTCCAAATTATCACGTTTTACTGTAGCAGGCAAAAAGTCAAGCGTGAGGAAAATTTGGTTTGATTTTGTCCATCTGGTGCGTTTAGTTTTGATGACCTGTTGCCCTTTGGGGAGGTTGACCACTACGCGCACCGCTGCAGCCTCGTCTGCTGCCATTTTTCTTTCGAAATCTAGGTCCAGCCAACCGTGTGACATGGAGCGAGGTGCAATGTACACCGTGGTCAGGAAAATTGTGTGTACATCTTCACAAAATTTTTCCCATAAGGCCATTTTTTAGATGTCCAGAAACACGTGGACTCCAAATTCCACCGATGAAAGTGGCTGGGAGTGTGGCGTGTTGATGTACTGGTTGCATCGTGCTTGCCATGAGAGTATCTCTGGGGAAATAGTGACCACCAGTTTCTTAGTATTTTTGTCAATTCCGCCGGATTCTCCGGGGCATTTTCGAATGTTGGAGGCCGCGGGCCTTCCACCTGCTCCTCTTACCTTGCTTTCCCAACTGCTCCCTGACATGGGCGCAGACTAATCTCCTCTGTGAGATTATCAAAATAGATTCAGTCTTGAATTGAATAGGTTGCAATAGTGATTGCAACGAGAAAGAAAAGTTTTTAGACTATATTTTTATTTAACTGAGGCAAGCTGACCAGGGGATGGACAATACCAAAACAGAAACTCCAAAACTAAACCAACCAAAAACATGAGCTGACCGCCCAAAACAAGTTGCAAGAAATTCAAAAAGATTTGAGAAAACAACCTACCAGGTGGCACAGCGGCGAGCTGATTATTCCACCATGGTGAAGGGGGAGGGGGGATCAGGTGGATCGTCATCATCTTACTTAGGATTAGAATTGAAAAAGTGAATTGACGTTGGTAGTAAGGGGGTTGGGGCATCCACAGGATGAGGGTCGAGGTGAAGTAGATAGGCGTTGATCTTGACAATTTGGGCCCGGATGAAAGCCTCTATGAGTTCAGCAATATGGTGTTCATCTTGGATGCAGGCGTCAAGATGTTAAGCTAATTTTGCAATGTTTGATCTGATGACATGTTTGGGTGGGGAAAATTCTGCCAAATTAATGATACATTTGATAACGGTAGTAGCAGTTTCATAGAGGCGTTGGATTTCCTCTTTTGCAATATGCTGAAAATTTGGAGAGGAACAAGGGGGGTGCAGCCCTTTTTTAAATCTAGTGATGGATTTTGCCATGGCTTCATGAAGATGGCAATTTTTGGGTGAGGCCACTGCGGCCTCAGCAAGCTGGTGGTCACTTTGGTATGGGATAGCATTGGGGTTGGGGACATATTGTTTAGGCGGGAGTGGGGCATCATAGTCTGAATTCATAAAAGGTTCTAAATAAATTGGTTTAGCCAGAGGTGGGACAATTTCACCAGATTTGGTCACTTTATACAATAAGTCCCAGGGATTTTGGTTGACTTGGATTGATTTTATGATAGGAGGCTGTGGTTGGGTAAGTTTTGGGGCGGGAAAATTTTTGGATTAATATGAGTCCAAACCTGCTTCTAATTGGTTGGCATGGGTGGAAATTGTCCAGCTTGGGCTTGGGTTGCTAGATTTTGCTGATGGTTCATTGAGCGCACAACCTGGGGTGATGAGGGGCAGCCAAAATACCCACTTGAAAGCTGTTGGTGTGGCCTCATGGGTGGTTTGGCGGTGACTACAGGGTTTGAATTGTATTGACATGCCTTTTTGGTATGGTCCAATTAATGGCAAAGGGGGAAGACTGTGTGACTGTTGTTGATGCAAGCTCAAAATAAATGATCAGGTGAGGATGGGATTTAGGCAAGTAGTGGGATGTGCTGGGCCATGTTCAGCTGGTGGGGGTAATGGTGGCCATTGCCTGAGGTGCCGCGAGGCGCTCAGCACCACTTGGGACAATAATTGGAGGATGGGGTCTGTGCCATAGGTGGACAGCCCAGACATCTCCTATCATAGAGTGTTTGAGAGGGAAGGTGTGAGGGGAGTTTTACAAAGGTCACCACAAGTGTGGTATCATTGGGGAGGCATGTATGGGTGGTAATGGGTGTGTTTTTGTATATTAAGGGTGTAGATGCTGCAGCGTCCGCATCCTCTTTAGTGGGGAAACCTATATCAAAATAGCGCTTGTAATGGCGGAAGTCTATAAATCCTGCTGGTGCAAAGGTGGCAGTTGTCAGCTCAATTAATGCTTTATCAGCGTATGGGAAGAGACGTCCATACTTGACACAGAGGCAAAAGCAGATAGGAGTTTCAGGTAAAGCTAAGGGATGGATAGGGTTGGGTGGACTTGTGTGAGGTGGAGTACTAAGTCACTTGGAGAGACATAGTGGCTGGATGTATTTGGCGGACTGGATGAGCCAGTTCACATGTGTTTGCCTGCTGAGCGGTGAATGCTAGTGGGTGGAGCACCGCTGCCCCACACTGGGGCATCAGGTGGCGGATCTGAGGACATAAATTGGGAAATTGATGCGGTGAGGTGGTGGTGGAAGATCAACTTGTTTTTTTTTCAAAATTTCTTGGAAGTGATGTCAAGCGGAAAGTCCAATTAGACTATAGTTATATTTATTTGTGATCAGTTGATCTTAAGACAAACATACCTCACCAAGGGTTTATTCATATGCAAAATAACCAATAAACATTATGCAATAAAATTTTATATATACTAGACTAAACTTCTTTTTTTAGCTCTAATGGTGCTCAACACAAAAAGGGGAGCTGCCAAGCATCAATATTTTCAATTTTGCCTAACAAAGATATATCATAAAATTAAAAAATCACAATATGTCATCACAGCTAAAAGCCTAGGAAGCCATATCAGAAGGTGTAGAAGCTTTGGAAAACTTTTGTCCAGTGCCCGCTTTAGCTAACATACCATGGCGGAAAACATTAGTGTAGGAGCATAAACAACATGTGGCATAACGAAGTAAAATAGAAGTTTTCTTCGTTAATAAGGCTGGCAGTGTCCATTGCCTTAACATATTGAGAAAGTTGATGCTTAGCAAAAGTAATGAGAGCAGTCACATAAGTGAACGGTTCAAGTACTGGTGGGTTTGAGAATAATTGGGGTCAAAAAGAGAACTTTTTTGCTGTGTCAATGCAAGCATGGTTCGCACTGAAAGCGAGCTCCTCAATTTCATACTTCACATTTTCATCAAAATTATAATGGAATTTGGGATAGGGATACCCTCCATGAGGTAAACTAAACTCTCTTTCTTTGATAAATAACATATCTAGTTGATTTTTTTTAAAATTAATACTACATTAATGATAGAATATATCTCACAATATGCAACCAAAAATACAAATTTATTCAACTTAGAGTATATACGTTTTGAGGAGTGGTAGCATAGCGGGGTGGTTCCTTCTCCATTTTGGGTTGGGTTTTGATTGAAACAGGATAAAACCAGAAAAGGCTAAAAAACTCAGCATGGTATATTTGTCACAAGGTCAACCCGCCTTGTTTACTTTTTTCAAAGTATATACATCTTCAAATTAAGAAATAGTTAATCTGCGTTTTATAACAATTACCAACACTGCCAACCAATATTTAAATCATTTTATAAATTGATGATGTTATTTAAGACGGATGATCAATTATAAATTAACAAGACATAAGATAAGTACGCTAGTTTAAGGGCAAAGCAGCTGTGATTGTATCAATTTATGTTCTGAATGCCCGAGATGTGAGCTATGCCTTTGTAAAGCATGCAGAATAAGATGTTCAGGTGGAAGTGGTGCTCATATTTGGTAATTTTATCACAAAGCACAAACTTAAACCAAGACATTTTATATACTCATCTTTCCCCCCTTTTTTGCCATTGTCTTATACTGAATATGGCGCTGAAATACCCTCTGATTTAGGAAAAGTGGATGAGGCCCAATAGAGCTTTGTTAATTATGCCATGTTTTTAAAGATAATCACCATAATATGTGGTTGGAGTTAAATTGTGAGAAGCATAAAAAGATTCCAACTGCGCAGTAAAACAACCCATATAGGTGATCTCCTGGAGGTTAATGGGTAGTCCAGATTGCACACACTTATGATATAACCTTATTTTAGTACTAGGTGAAACCAACTCAAGGGGGTATTCACAAAATTTTATTAAATAACCATGAGTTCCTAAGAGCTTGAGGCGAATGAGATGGGTGAATAAATCAAGAAATGGAAGGGAGTAATCCGCCAGAGCTGAGCATCAGATTAAATGGATCTGTTGGCAGTTTACAATGTGGCGGAGATTTTCAGGGCCATCTCAGATTGTACCTGAAAATGAGTAAACATGTGAGACAATGTCTATAGCTGTGAGTCAAAATTGGCGTGGCAGTATGAATTATGGATAGTTAATATAGACACACTGAGAGACAGGATCTGGAGAGATTGGGGGCAGTTGGGGTGCGAGTATTTAACATATTATTTCCTGGATGTCCAATCCAAGGTTTTTCTCAGAGGAGTACAAGGATTTTGGCCTAAAGGAGGTGATGAGAAGGAAGTTAATGTTGTACTGAAGTTGGGTGTCAATTGGCTCAGCACATTGTGGGAAGCTCTTATGCTGGAAAGTGGAGCTGGTCTAATCTCCTGTCCTGTATGAGCAGTGTAGAACTACCACACGTCATGTTAACCATTTTTGCTGAGATAATTGGCTGGTCAACGTCCCACCAGAGTATTGAAGTTGCATTCTACTGTGAGGGTAGAAGTTTGAGGAGGCAAGGATGAATTAAGTGTCTGTCCAAAGGTCTGATGTGGGATGTAACAATCCTTACATTGTGGACTAGGGTGTGTCAGTGGGGACTGATACCAGGGAAAACCTTTTGAATGGAAAATCGTAGTACATACGTGCTCCTACCCTCTTGAGGGCCAGGAGTGCCCAGATCCATTGTAATCTCAAGGAAATTTTGATTCGGTGGCCTAATTGATTTGTTAGCCATTCTCAAATGGCCATTGGCGAGGTTTGAGGGAGTCTCAGGGAAGCCACTAATGACTGGCGTAGGGCCAGAGCCCATTGTGGCACTTAAATCGCTTCCTAGCAGATGGAAGGATTGAGGAACTGGTGAGTATTGAGGTGCGTAGGTTCTTGTGTCCAAAATTTTCCAGACTACTTAGCGTGGAGTTGGATTAATTGTTGTCAGAAAGTTGGATGGGTGGTTGGATCCTCATATCCAGCAACAGAGTTTCATGTTCGTCCAGAGTAAAAACTGTCTGTGAAAGGGAAGACATGAGTGAGGTTTAAAACTTTGATTGAAGAAACATGTTTGCCATCAGGGCCAGCCCATGGGGGTGATTTTCTGGTAGTTCCAGCTAGCTATGTAAGAATTCATTTCTTCCAGTAAATGATCCTTGTTGTCCTTGATTGTGACCCCTTGATGCATGTGGTGAGGATACCTTAGTGATGAAATGTATTGCGGGTGGGCTCTAGTCCAAAAGGGGATGAAAGGATGGGGTACTGACTTGTACTGTTGTGGTTTTTGGGGTGTTTACTTTTTCACTGGACGCCTTGGAATGGTAATCCTGGCAAAAATGGTTAGGTTAAGGCCCTTTTTACATATGACCACCACAGCCATGTCATCAGCGATTGCTATGGTTTTGTTTGGAATTTTTCTGGGAACTTGGATATCCATATGGTTTGTGGAGTATGCCAAGATGGGGGTCCAGGGCTATATTGAACAGTATTGGGCTCAGCGGGTCCCCTTGACAGAGATCTTGATCATCCATATCCAACGCCATAGTGCCGGTTGAAGCAAGGATGGTGTATAGCTTGTTGTAGTTCGCCAAAATCCACCTCTTAGCATGTGGTGGGATGTGAAGGCAGACTAGGGAGGCATCAAGGTAGCTCTAATTCACATGATTGTATGATTTTTTCATATGGTGGAGAACCATAAGGAAAGTGTTTGGGGAGAGTTATTTGAGTCACTAGAAGACCATTTTAATTGTTCCAAAGAAATCTCCCTGGGATAAATCCATACTGAGCTTGGTTGAGGCGGGGTGCTGCCCACTTAGTCATGCAGTTTGCTAAAAGCTTAGTTAAAAAGTTTATGCTCAGTGTTCAATAGTAATTTTGTAAGGAGAGTGTCTATAACTCTCCCGTTCATGGCTTGGAGGTGCATAGCGCACAGGGCTAACGTCAGTGAACTAATCAATAGTACAAAAGTTAATAGAGCCCCACAGAGGGTGCTTGAACTAGAGTAACTTAGGTAGGAAAGGGTTATCCATAGGAGATTTAACTAAAAGGAAGAGACGTGGTGCACGGAGTAGTAAGGTTTTGACGTCCTAGGTTGGAGGAACCTAGGCGGCCCAACATTGCACGGTAGGATAGTTTTAACGTTGTAAAACTTAAATGGTTAACATTACACAGACCTCTTTGAGGAGGTCTGTGCACAGGAATATCCAAGACAACATAAGTAAAATAGTGTACTAAACGGGGGGTTTATTGTTAGGGACAAGTTGACCAGTGGGAGAGATTGGTCTTGACATAAGATAGCTAAGGGATTTTGGGAAAACAATCAATCAAGGGAAGTGGGTCTAAGATGAGGCGTGCCAATAGGCGCACGCTTCCATTGGGCAACACACTATATTGGGTAATTGACCAAACTTGGGTAATTAATTGTAGAAGTGGCCAACCCCAGCTTGGTACTTTGAAAACCAGCACAGGTTTTGAAACACTGTTCTCCTAGAAACTGAAGCGAACTGTTTTTATTTGTAACAAAGCTAGTTCGCTTTGACACCCCTCCTGCTCTCATACAGGGCCAAACTTTGCTTGCATCCATAGGACCAACTTGGGCGTATTTAGATTTTACCCAGCGTTGGTCTATGGTATGCTTGAGGTCAGGGAGGCCTGATAGCTTCGCCTTCTTGGCCTCCCTGCATGCAGCTTTGTCTCTCACATTGGTCCCAAGGATGATGTAATTTACTAACCATGACATTAGCTCTCCTCCTGATGGGGCTCAACCCCCCTCCAGGGGCTTGCGCCAGGAAAAAGTTCTTATGGGCTGGGGCTAACTTCATTGTGGCAACGGTTTGCTTTTGTTGAGATCCGTCGGCCTGGGGGAAACGCTTGTGGAAAGCTTTAATCAGGTCTTGGGCATGCGCGCAGTCATGCACTGGTACCAACGTTCTCTGCTGCATCAAATCCCTTCCAATATATCAGGTAATCAAGTCTTCTATTTACTTTGCAGGAGGCTACTATTTCCTCCACTTCCCACTCTGGCACCCCATCCATGAGATAAGCCTCAGGAGACTCTGGTGGGGGGCCCTCAAACAACATCAATTTGCTCTCATGTAAGATGGAAAAAATCTGAAACAAAGAGGGAAGATCTAACTGGTATGGGGCGTGGCCCACCTTTTTAACCACGTGGTAAGGGCCATTCCTCTTTGGTCCCAGCTTTTTAAATGGTTGCTTTATAGGAATGTTACTAGCATCAAGCATCATGAGATCCCCTTCTTTGTACGCTGGACCCACTCATCAGTTACCATAGGCGTTCTTCTTATCCACTTGCATTGTCGCCTTCAAACTGGTATAAACCCCCTGGTGTACTTTCTTGATAGTCTTGGCAAAGTCCATCACCGCTTCAACTTTGGATCCACAGCTGGGCTTCATGTTAAAGGCGGGGTCAAAACCATGGTTGGCAAAAAATGGGGAACAACTGATCGAAAAGTGCAACGTGTTGTTGTTCTAAACTGGGCCATAGGAAGGTGAAAAACCCAATCTGAATGATCCGCGGCAGTGTAACACCGCAGGAACTGTTCCAAGCACTGGTTTACTCGTTCAGTCTGCCCATCTGATTGGAGTTGATAGGCAGTTGAACGGCAGGGGCAAATCTGAAGAGACTTACACAACTCTTCCCAAAAGATGGAGGTAAACTGGAGTCCCCAGTCACTAATAATTTCTTTGGGAACCCCATGAAGCGCAAACACATGTGTAACGAAGAGCCTAGCCATCTCAGCTGCGGTTATTGTTGTTCTGCAAGGAATGAAGTGGGCGAACTTCTTAAACCAGTCCACCACCACCATGATGGCATCATAACCATCAGAAACAGGTAATTCCACAATGAAATCCACTGATAGGGAAGTCCAGGGCCCTTCAGCCTTTTGTACTGGTACAACAAACCCGCTGAAAGGTTGACAAGTTTGTCTCATTTGATTGCAGATCAGGCACTCTTTACAATACCGCCCCACCTGAGCAGGTAAGCCCTTCCAATTGTAGGTGCGTCAAATTACCTCCAAGGTCTTTGCTTTTCCAGGATGACCAATGGTGATTCCATTGTGATGGTCCTGGATGAATTCCAGGCGTAGTGATCCATCAGGAACCCATAGGCGCCCCTGGAAACACACCATCTCATCCTTTTACGTGATAACCCCTGGTTAGATCCTCCTGATTCAGAGTGCTCTTAGCAGGGACCATAGTATATTCAGCTGATAACGGCTGAGAAAGGAATACATTTCTGAATATACTGTATTCCTCCGCAATTTCCAAAGGTGCAAGCGCTGGCGTGTTGGTAATGGAAGAGGGAAGTTGAGATATGATATTACCCAGAGAAATTATCAACTGGGTGTTATGAACCTCTACCTCCTTTGTATCAGGAGCTAAAGCAAGGTTGCAGCCCAGAGCATCCACCAAACCATTCTCCTTGCCCTTGGTGAACTCATAATAAAATGAAAATTGGGCAAGGGTATCATGCCAACGGGTCTGCCGTGGAGTTAAGACATGAGGAGCGTGGTAGTACAGTAGGGAAAAGTGATCTGTACGTACACAGAAAGGTTGGGAAGAGCCATGCAAGTGGTGACGCCAATAAGTCAGCGCCTCCACCACTGCTAGTAACTCTTTGTCGTAAATGGCGTAATTCAACTCAGGCATAGACATTTTCTAAAAAAATATCACACTGGATGCTCTATACTATCTTTACCTACTTGTAACAAGGCAGCCACTATGGCGATGTTGGAGGCATCAGTAGACACAATGAACTCTTTTGAAGGATTGACATGGCAAATGACGGACGTGGACAACAGGGTGCAAACACTGCTTGGAATTCATCCTCCAAAATGGGGGACCACTGGAGCACCTTTGCATCACTAGCCTTATACAAAGGCGCTGCTACCTCAGAAAGATTGGGAATGAACTTCTTGAGGAATGTACACGTCTCCAAAAAACCTCAATTCATTGACTGAAGTGGGGGTGGGCCACTCACAAATTGCCTTCTCCTTGTCTGGAGTTATCATATGTCCTTGGTCAAACATGACGTTGCCCAGAAAAGTGACCTGGGCTTGAAGAATTCACTCTTGTTGATCTTCAGCGTAAGGCGGGCTGCCCTTAACCTCTCCACCACTTGCCAAAGGTGTACTGCATAGGACTCATGATTAGGGGAAAACACCAGAATATCATCCATGTAAGCTACTGCGCATACCCCCAGCAAGTCCCCAAAGCTGCATCAATGCGGCGTTGAAAGATAGCAGGGGCATTCTTAAGCCCAAAGGGCATGACCTGAAACCGAAAAAACCCTTTTCTGATATGGAATGAAGTTAACTACTCCTTTTCCCTTCTTAATCCGAATCTATTGAACGCGTTGAGGCAATCCAGTTTAGAGAAGACTTTAGCTTTCTCAACATAGCATGCGATCTGAAAATCCAAAGGGATGGGATGGAGATCTGATACAGTAACATTGTTTAGGTTTTCATAATCTACACAAGGGCGTAAAGTTCCATTGGCTTTTTCACAAAAAGAAGTGAGAAGAGCACAGGGGAGGTACGCTGAAAAATCGCGCCTTTAGCTAACTGCTCCTTAACCCACACATCTAAAGCCTCTTTCCCTGGACAGTTAATGGCTAAATAGGGGAAGATATGCGCACCAGATCCACAATGAGCTTGAACTCACAATCAAAATCTGAATGTGCAAGTAATTCATTTGCTGAAGACGCATCAAAAAAAGATTCAAGACCCTCCAAACAAGAAGTTAAAGTTATCTCCAGTGAGGGCTTCAACAATGGGGCGAGACTGAGGGTGTGGATATTGGGCCAGTGGGGCAAATCTCCCTGGAAGTTAGCCTCAGACAAAGGAACAACTAATGTGCTATCATTTTTTAACGTGAGGGATAGGGTATTCTCTTTCAAGTTAGTCCTGACATCAAACTTTCGCCACCACCCTACACCCAAAATAATTAAGTACAAGAGGTTTTTGATAGCTTGGAAGTGGTCAGACAAATGATAGTTGCCAGCTTGATAGTCCACTGAGCCCTGAATTCTCAGCGTGGGAATAACTTAGGATACCCCTCCTATAACCATAACACCTGGTACATAACTCAGCTCAAGATAGTCGGTCAGGCTTTAGTCCATAAAATTTTCAGAGGCTCCAGTATCCACCAAAATAGTGGTGCTGAACTTCCCTAAAGGAAAGGGTAGCAGTCAGTAAAAAATACCCCAAATGGTCTTTATTTAAAGCAGAAAACTCCAGTACTTTACCAACAAACTATTCATCTGGCAATAACATGTCACCCTGTTATGTTTCTAAATCCAAGAATGGAGAGGGATAATTGGCCACTCTTACTACTGAGGCCACATATCCCACCATATCTTCAGCAGGGGCATAAACATTTTCATATTATAAACGCAGCTCTTTTTAAACCTCCTAGGTGATGCAGATCATGGAAGAGGTCAGACGGGGTTCCCTAGGGTAATTTGATACACAGGAGTAGGTTCCATATATGATCCATAAGAGCACAAATATGGTTCAGAGCTATATATGGGGGTTTCCATTATAAAACGCATTTTTAGTTGTGAATGACCCTATTCCCCTTACAGCAACGAGTTGACTGACGTCACCCAAGGCCATCACCCCCAGGCCCATCTTCAAAGATTCCGTCTGCATCGTTTGGTATTGCTTCCAAAGTAAACCCCATTTATTTAAAGTGAAAGTATTAATTTTGGCAGAAAGTTGGTGGAACACAACTTTTTGGACCCTGAAGCATCCATATCCACCAGGTACGAGCAAGAAGGGTGGGTACTTCCAAGTTGGAGGCAGGCAAAATAATACCGAGATGCTCCATAATTCAGAAAAAGGGGAAACCAGTGGTGTGGCTGAACATGGCCAAGGCCCACAGCTGGCGCACACCATTTACACTTTGGGAAAGTCCCACTCGGAAAAAGTTTGTGCATATAAGATAGATAGGTTGGGTGACTAATGTAAGGAGAGTGTCTATAACTCTTCCGTTCCTGGCGTGGAGGTGCATAGTGCACAAGGCCAACGTCAGGGAACTAGACAATAGTAAAAAAGTTACTAGATCCCCACAGAGAGTGCTTGAGCCAGAGTAACTTAGATAGGAAAAGGTTATCCATAGGAGATTTAACCAAAAGGGAGCGACGTGGTGCACAGAGTGGTAAGGTTTAGGCGTCCTAGATTGGAGGGAACCTGGGCTGCCCAACGGTGCATGGTAGGATAGTTTTAACGTTATAAAAATAAAATAGTTAAAATTGCACAAGACCTCATCAAAGAGGTCTGTGCACAGGAATATCCAAGACAACATAAATAAAATGGTGTACTAAACAGGGGGGTATATTGTAAGAGAAGTTGACCAGTGGGAGATATTAGTCTTAACATAAGATATTTAAGGGATTTTTGGAACACAATCAATCAAGGGAAGTGGGTCTAAGCTGAGGCGTGCCAATAGGCGCACGCTTCCATTGGGCAATACACTATTTTAGGTAATTGACCAAACTCAGATAATTGATTGTAGGAGCGGCCAACCCAAGCTTAAAATTTTGAAAATGAAAGGGGTTTGAGACCCTGTTCTCTTAGAAACTAAAGCGAACTGTTTTTATTTGTAACAAAGCTAGTTCGCTTTAACACTCCTGTTCTCATACAGGGCCAAACTTTGCATGCATCCATAGGACCAACTTGGGTGTATTTGGCTTTTACCCAGTGTTGGTTTATGGTATGCTTGAGGTCAGGGAGGCCTGCTAGCTTCACCTTCTTGGCCTCCCTGCATGCAGCTTTGTCTCTCACATTGGTCCCAATGATGATGTCATTTTCTAACCA
Organism: Massospora cicadina; assembly: GCA_022478985.1. Taxonomy (NCBI): domain Eukaryota; kingdom Fungi; phylum Entomophthoromycota; class Entomophthoromycetes; order Entomophthorales; family Entomophthoraceae; genus Massospora; species Massospora cicadina. The sequence goes on from JAKSZP010009278.1 coordinate 23,264, forward strand.
TGACAGATTTAGTTTCCAGTTAAAGAGGTCCTCCTGGCCCGCTTTATTATGGCGAGGGTCGTAATTGAGCCTTTTGAGTCTGTTAGTACTCCCCTTCCACAAGGAGGGTGAGAAAAGGGGATGGAGGGAGTTCATAACTGTCAAGGAAACTTATAGGTACACTTTGAATGGGATACCATCCAGGTCAGTGGCCTTTAAGCGTGGGGAGTTGAGAAAAGTTTCCATTACCTCATGCTGTGTGATCAGCACACGGAGTTCCTCATCCGCTGGGAGGTCAAAAGGTGGTACTGGATTCCATCCAAGGAATTGTGTACATCCACCAGGGTCATTTAGAGATGTCTAAAATAGGGTTGAGTAGTATTATTTAATCTTGATGTTATTTCCTCCTTGTCTATAGTTAGAATTTCCCATCTTTAGGGTTGCAATCTCTTGAGCTTACAAATGAGATTTAGAGTAAAAAAAGCAGATGAGCTTTCTCAATGTGTGTAGTAACAGTCAAGAGAGTATCTATGACTCTCCAAATACCAGCTTGGTGGTGCTCAGTGCACAGGACAATGCAAAGAAACTATTTGTAATTGTGATAATAAAAATAGCCCAGCAGATAGTGCTTGAGCTAAGTAGACTTAAGGTGAGGGTGTAGAGCACAGTAAGAGTAGTATAAATCGAGCAATCTTCAAAACTTGACTGTGACCAATAGGGCAGTTCATAACAGAGTTTGGTACAGGGGTATAGTGCACGGGTGACCTGATTTGGAGGGAACCTAGTTGGCCCAGCGATGTACCTGAGGCTGTAAAACTTTAAACAAAATAAATCAGCTAACATGATGTGACACCTCCTCAAAGAGGTCTGTGCACAAGTTCGCCCAAGTCAACATATGAAAAAAGTAAAAAGACTATGGGATTTATTAGTGAGATGTCCAACGTTTCTCGTTAGTCTTAAACAAACATAATTAAGCCAGCTTGGGGAAATTATGGATCAGCAAAAGTGTCACTAAGCCTTTCTGCACTAATAGGCACACGCTTCCATCTGAAAGGGTCACATACCTCAAACCTGACCTTACTCGAGTGATTGACTGAAGTTGAACCTAACCTTAGCTCGCAATTTCATAAATAGAACAGGTTTTGAACCCCTGTTCCCTGATTAGCCAAATTAAGCTGTCATCATTTAATTTATATCTCATTCATTTTAGTGCTAGAGCCAAAACAGGGGCTGGGATTTAGGCACCTCACTTGTACCAACCTGGGCGTACCTAGCCTGTACCCAGCGTTGATCTAAGGTGTGCTTAAGGTCAGGAAGGTCCTGCAATTTGACCTTTTAGACCTTCTGCCTCCCAGCCTTGTCCATGATGTTGGTGCCCTCAATAAGGGCATGTAAACATGACAGTAATGAGATGATGTGAATTCACTACCCATTCTCCTTGGGTAGTAAGTCTATGATGCTACGCTCCTTGGTCAGATTCCCACGCTTTCAACTACTGGGGGAAGTTGTAAGCTGGCAGATTCTTTCCAAATGACTAAATATGGCTTTGTTATATATAACTTTGGTGTGAGCTACGATCATCTGGATTTTATTCAATCATAGACAACCCTCAAGATCTCCACCTTTGTCTCTTCCTAATTATCATGGGGCTTCACAATTAGGGGTGTAGTTATAGATAACAATATACATACAGCCGTAAGCAATTTTTCCCACAAAAGGGCTTATTAGGATTGTTGGGTAATCCTAGGCCAAAAATATCACGATGGTCTGAGGGTGGTTTTGAGGACCACCATAAGGGACCTATGGTCATTAATGGTGTTATTACAACTTATAGGAGCAGAGAATTGACTGAACAGCATAAGGCTGATTGAGGCCGTATCAATTTGAGACAAGGACATAAACTTTAGCTCTTTGTACTGGATCTGAGTGTCGATATTTGAGATAACAAACAACTTAAATTACCCGCTTTCAAATTGAGCTGTACTAAATTGACTCCCAAACCTATCTGACCACAAACGACTTCAGGATTCTCATCCCCAATTCTTGAGTCACGTGGAGCGGCGTTTCCACCGATTCAGTCAGATAGGCAGCGAAATACATTGAGGATGCCAATGAGGCGGTCAATCTGGAAGACCATGAAAGATCCTGAATGGATGGGGCCATTATGATCCTCGAGGCACCATGCCCCACTCATCCTATAAATATTGATACCTTTTAACATAATATAATTATTCAGTATTCTAACCAATTTTCCGTTTCCTTCTCAACCTTTTTGTGAATTTTCAGCTTTAAGCCACTTACAGACCTTGGTGACAGTCTTAAGAACTATAACGCTGACAAATGTGGTGCTCACTATAGGGTGCTCCAAGCTGCCCCAAAAGAAAACGTCTATCACAATGGAAAATACTAACAGCCTTGAAGACCGAGCTGCTGGTTGGTCAATAAGCATTGGATAATGGGTTAGTACCTCATAATATGAAGTACTGGCTGCTCAATCTTAAAGGTTAGAATTCTGGGCCGCATTCCAGCTCTCCCTGCCTTCCATCAATGGAAGTCAGTACCAACTTCAGTATGAGAACCTTAACGAGGTTGTCCAACAATTAATAAATGGCATTTACTATACAAGTGCCTGCTCCAGCTGTTCCCATGCCTCTTCCATTCCCTCTACCATGTAGGATTTCTATGACTCAGCCCAGCTGCCGGCAGCAGAACTCACACTGGGTCCTGAACGCTACCTTCACAACTTTTTTCACCCAGATATCCATCACCTACTACAACTAGTTGTGTTGCACCAACAGGAGGTTTCCTGAAAACTGGGGCTCACCCAGGCTCTGCACACTCACATCATCCTTTTTACAATGCAGCTTCCTCCTTTGTTTATGACAACTGTGAGGCCATTATTGTAATTGACAATTGATCAATGAAGTCTGAGATCAAATTGTGGTGTTAAATAGCAGGATTTCTGGGTATCTTAAGGATGAGCTGTGTCAGAACGTCCAACTCCTTAAGGCAACTTGGAATCAGCACCTCCTTAAGGTCGAGGATCTGGTACAAACCCTACAACAACACTATCAGGAGCTGGCCTCTCATGACTACTTCTCCAGGAGTAAAGGTCCTGAAGGGCCTAGGAGTCCTGAAGGCACCAAAGGGCGTGAAGGACCTGAAGGGCCAGAGGGTCCCTGTAGACCTCCTGGACCCCCTGGTCCCTCAGTTCCCACCCCTGATGGCCCTGAGGACCAATGGCAGAAGGATGTGACGACAGCCTTGGATGCCCTATGCAATCAAATTTGGAATGTAGCTCAGGGATGCAAACTCCAAGTGGATGGAGTCCCCCTCAACCCTAAGGTCTCCATTGAAGCCATGTCAGATGAAATGGGCAACCTAAGTGCTTTCGCTGAACTTACTGATAATCTCATCTCTTGGCTCGAGCAAACTTGTTGAGGGTTTAAAACCCATTTGACCACCCTCAAGAGCCAGCTTCGCCTTCAGGGTGCCAATATTCAATCCCTAAAGGAGCAACTCGCAAATAAGGCTTCCATTTACTCCCTCAACCAAAATTGGGATGATATTCAAGAGGACTTTGAAGGCCTATGATGACAGCTAGACCAGCAGGCCCCCACAACTATGAGGAGACTGAGATCTCAGAGCCAGCGCCTAAGACCTGATATTAACACCTTCTCCACTCCATTCCGCTTGTAACTAACTTTAACCTAGTTTTAAAGAAAGGTTCACCCACGGCCAGGAGAGCATTGCCTCATTCTTATATGCATATGAGAACTCCATGGAGGAGGCCACCAATCAACAGAAGGTAAAGCATATCCACTCCTGTTTAGATAGCACCACCTAGGAGATCATGACCCCCCATTTGAAGGAGTGCACCACTTGGGAACAGGTCCATACTGCCTTAATCCAAAAGTTCAGCAGCAATCAAACTTTGGCCAACCAAAGCAGGCCTTCATGGGTATCCAATTAAACAAAGGGGAAAGCCCCACAGAGTTCGCCTGCCACTTCTATGCCCAAGCTCAACCCTTGGTTACCACGAATCACATCACCCTGGATGACGCTATTACCGCTGTTATTTCTGCGTTAAGATCCTACCCTGAGATTCAAATCCATATGATTGGGCAGAAGAATGGGTTTTCCTGCATTTGGTAGAAGAGGAAGCGCTTAACAAAATCCCTGTGTCGACTCTATACTCTAAGGCTACATCTACAGGCCCCTCTAACCGTCCTAAAGTCCATGTGGTCAAAAACCAGAAAAATACTTGACCTCGATGCATTTACTGTAACAGTTTCAGACACATTGCCAGGACCTTCTGGAAACAACTTGCCGAGGAGGCGGGAAAAGGCCGTCAGCATGAAGGACGAGGTGCTCCATGCTGACGTCCCTACCCAGCCTCAAGAATCCTCCATAACCTTGAAAGAACCTGGAGCTACTACATATGGAGAAGAAGTTTTGGTATTGAATGATAAGAAACTGATACTTCTTACTCCTCTTCCAATGACTCTCCCATGTTCCACATGCTGCCGCCCCAGTTTGGAAGTCTGGTTACCCAGGTCACATTTTGAGTCCATAAAATACCAGTCCTTGCCATAGTTGACAGTGGCTCCCCATGAATGTCATATCATTCAAGTTAATGAAGCGCATCAAAATCGCTCTGGATATGCCAAACTATATATAGTATGGCACAGCTGGCTTCCAATGGATCTGATCTGTAGGAGCTTATTCCTCTCTACCATTACAGCTTGGAAAGCCTCGATGTAAACACCCCCGCTGTTGCTCTAGATAACCCTAGCTATGACCTGCTCCTCGGGACTAAGTTTCTTTGAGACTTTTTGGCAGTACTCCATTATGATGGTGGCTTTATATCTCTACTAGAGCATTGGGTCCCTCTGATCTTTGAGACCTCTTGCAATTCTAAAACCAAGGTCAAAGCCGAGCCTGTTTACTAGAAAGTGAAGGTCAAATCAATTGGCTCAAATATCACATTAGGGGGACCTGAGTCCAACTACCACCTCCTGCTGTTGATGGGCAAGAGGGCATGCCAATCTACTTACCTAGGGTGACTACAATACCTTCAAAGTCCCAAGTCATTGCTGACACACAGGTCCATGTTAACATCCCCTCAGGATACCTATTGGAAGTCTAAGCCAATACAACCCATCCACAAAAGAGGTGTAATATGCCTGGGGATCTTAGATCCAGCTTATGCAGATCTATGTCAGTGTTGTTGGCCAACCTTACTGACAAACCCTAAATAGTAGGTCCAAATAGTCCTGCCGCCTATGTCCATCTACTACCGGTGGAGGCTACTGCTGATGTCTGAAGCTTTGTAAACATGAGAGATTTTGGCTTCTAAGCACCTCCATTGGTCAGTCTGGTAGATATTAATATCGGCAAAGACCTCTTGAATGACCAACAATGTAAGGTTAAGAGTTGTTGGAGGAGTATTTGGACCTAATTTTGGCCTTGACCTATGACTTTGGAAGGATGATTGGAGTCCTACATCATGTAGAAACTGGGGATGCCCCCCTTCCAGTCCCAACCTTACTGAAAGAGCAAGGTTGAAGAAGCTCAGGTGGCAGTGGAACTCAAATAAATACTCGACGCCAGACTCCTGGTGCCATTGTGCAGCCCTTAGGCCTCTCCTCTTCTGCTGGTTTAGAAAGAAGAACGGCAGCCACCAGGTGGTGATGGACTACCAATGACTCAACTCCATCACCAAGAAGGACATTTATCCTCTGCCCTGAATTGACAATTCCCTCCATCTTCTTGCCAGATCCCAGTACTTTTCCGCCATGGACCTTGCCAGCAGATATTGGCAGGTTGAGCTCGCCCCTGGAGACCGAGCTAAGTATGCACTCATAGCCAATGAAAATCTATTTGAGCCCACGAGGATGACCCAGGGCCTTTGTAACGCCCTGCCACTTTTTCAACGTGTCATGGATGGGATCCTTGGAGACTTGAAGCTTTCATGCGTCCTCGTTTACCTAGATGACATTACCATATTCTCATGAAACTTTAATGGCACATCGAGCATCTCAGGGAGGTCTTTGACTGGCTACAAAAGGCGTCCATAAAGCTTAAACCTTCGAAGTGCTCTTTCTTCCAATCTGAACTGGAGTTCCTGGGACACAAAGTTTCCAAAAATGGCTTCCAGCCTATACCAGACAATGTCAACGCCATAGAGAAAATGACACTACCCCAGAGCTTAAGGGATATCCAGGTATTCCTAGGCATAGCGGGCTAACATAATCAGTTTATCCCCCGGTTTGCTGACCTGACTGAGCCACTGTTTTACCTCCTGATAAAGAATGTGCCCTATAAATGGCGGCCTGAACATGAACAGGCTTTTAATTCCATGAGAACTGCTCTATGTACTAAACCCATTCTAGTCCACCTGCGCTTGCCCAACCCTTCTTGTAATTAACGGATGCAAGTGATGTTGCCATCAGGGCTATCCTAGCCCAACATGATGAAAATCAAGTTGACCATACTGTGTCCTATTTTAGTATGAAGTTGAGTATTACTGAGCGGAACTACAGCGTTACTGAGAGGGAGTGCCTGGCTGTCATACTAGCCATCAAACATTTCCAGCCTTATCTCTACAGTACTCATTTTAATATTAATACAGACCACTCCTCGCTCTGGTGGCTCCAGCAAATGAAGGACCCAGATGGCCAATTAGCCAGATGGGATTTATGACTACATAGCTATGATTTCACCATTGTCTATTGTGCAGGCGCAATTAACCAAAATTCCAACGGCCTCTCCAGGACGCTGGTGCTTGCAGCTTTGACCCCTGAGGAGGACTGGTTGTATAATCTAATAGGCCGACCTGAGCAGTGGAAGTTGGAGACCACCAAGGTCCAAGCTGAACTCCAAAGGATGACTCAAGAAACTCAAATTAAAAATGGGCTGCTTTACAAGAAGGCCAATAAGAAGTGGCTCCCTTATGTCTGCCCCTCCTCCCGAACTGATGTTATTCTAGAGGGCCACTCTACTGTGGGACATGGGGCCGTTAAGAAGACTCACGAATGGCTGAAGTCACTATGTTACTGGGACTGAATGTTAGAAATTATCCAAGAGGTCTTGGAAGCATATATGACTTGATGATCTCAATACCGAGCTAATCCTCAATTCCAAAACTCAGTTGTCACCCTGATGGGGCCCTTCAATGTAGTTTGCATTGATGTAGTGGGCCCTCTCCCCACTGGGTTGCATGGCCATAAGTATTTCATACTAGCCGTGGACCACTTACCCAAGTGGGTTAAAGCAATTTCAATCCCAGGTGCCACTTCCAAAGCCACATCTCTCTTCCTTGTTCAATCCATTTTCATCCATAATGGGTGCCCCCAAACCTTACTTTTGGACAATGGGTTGAAGTTCACTTCACAATTAGTACAAGAACTTACCTCGCTATTTGGCACTACCCAGAGTTTCGTTGCACCTTACCACCCATCTACTAATGGGGTGGTAGAGCGTGCTAACGGAACTCTTATCGCCATTCTACAGAAGTTAGCCGCCTTAGATCCTGCCTGTTGGAACCATTACCTACCCAGCGCTTTGCTTGCTTACAGGGTAAGCTACCACCGAGTCATCAAGATGTTCCCATTTGAAGCCCTATATGGGCGTGCACCTCAGCTACCCAGTAGCGTCCATCCATTGTTTGAGACCTCCACACCTGAGAACTCTTATTTAACTATGAGGGCCTTATCTGAAGAAATTGTCCAGCTTCAAGCCCTAGCCACACAAGGCATTGTCACCACTACTGGAAGAGAGACATCCCAATTTAATCTTGACCAACCCTCCTTACCAGAGTTTTAATTAGGTGACCTTGTTTTCTTCTATCACCATCAACTTAAAGGCCGACAAAATAAGCTAGACGTTCTTTGGTCTGGACCCTATAAGGTCATTCATAGGGTGAAGTCTGAGTACTCCATTGCTGACATCAACCAAGGGACTTGGTCAATCAGGTGCATGGTCAGTTCCTTTGGCTGTATACCCCCCTCCAACAAAATCTTGAGGGGGCATTGTTGGGATTCAAGATGAAAAACAATTCAAATATCCAACTTCTTAATTGAGCCACAGTGAATTGACTCACAAACCTATTCAACCACAAATGACTTCAGGATTATCATCCCCAAATTCTGAGTCACGTGGGGCGGCGTTTCCACCAATTTGGTCAGATGGGCGGCGAAATACATTGAGGATGCCCATGAGGCAGTCAATCTGGAAGACCAGGAAAGATCCTGAATGGATGGGGCCGTGACAATCCTCAAGGCACCGTGTCCCCACTCATCCTATTATTTATTGATACCTTTTATCCTAATAAAATTATTCAATATTCTAACCAATTTTTTGTTTAATTCTCTACCTTTTTGCAAATTTGCAGCTTTGAGCCACCTTCAGACCTCAGAGACAGTCTAAAGAACTGTAATGCCAACACTGAGTAATACTTCCAAGGCGAGAAGCAGAGGGGGAGGGCATCATTAAACTCTGGTGAAACGGAGGAAGCCTTGGAATTTTTGTGGTGCCCCACCAATCCTGTCTGGCAGATGAGAGGGTGTCCAAGACGTGACTAATGTGGTGTTAAAATTTTCCATCAGCACTGTATTGTGGAAATTTTGGATGCAAATAAGTTCTTCCAGTAGCTGGTCTTGTTTCTGGCCTGCATCGGCAGGTAGATGCTCACAGTTGGATGGAGAATTCAGGGGTGGACAACTTGGTAAAGATTAGGAAGTCATCTAATTGTTTAAAAAAATGGTGGGCTTTCACCTAGGAATCAAGGATAAGAAGGGCTGCATAGTTTGTTCAACAGGACTTACCTCCAAATTGTTCATTCCTTGATTCTATTTTAGAGGGGGGATGTGGGGTTCTTGGACAGCTGCAATATCCATGCAAGTTGACCTAAAATGTGGAAAAAGCAGGTTCTCTTGTAATACTGCAGTCCATTGGCATTAATGAAATGAAAGTTAGATACCCACTGAGGGCCTCATAGATTGCCCATCCATATACCAGGGGGATTGCTAGCGCTTATACCTGCGTCCATGAGGCGGCTTGTTTGAGTCTCTGAGCTTGACTCTTAACAGCAGTCCTATTAGAGTAGTAAGGGGGGTGGGGTTGTTCTTGGTGGAGAGGTCAAGGATCCAGTGATTCAACTTAGTATAACACCCCCATTACTTTTCTGGGAAGCACCCATCAGATACTCTTCAGGATCCTTCATCTGGGGTCTGTTTGAGCTCTCTGAGTCCATTTCCACCCCCTTCAGTAGTAAGAAGGAGGTCCGAGATGTAATATGATCAGTTGATTAGGGTTTTCTAGGTTGTGAGGTCTGCCTTTAGCGAGAATGCTTCAGGTTTCCTCCGTTAGTAAAGGGAATATACTGACTATGAGTCATGGGTAGCCCCGCCTATGTTGGTTTGGGGCAAAGCTACTAGGGGTGGTGTCCACTAGGTTGGTATCCACCAGATTTGATTTGGGGTTTAAAAGCTTGCTTTTGGTTTGCTCTGGTAATGGGGATGGTATAATGTATGGGTTCCCTACCAGGAGATGGACTACAGCTCCAAGGTTAATTGTTGCATGGTCAGTTGTGCATTCTCAATCGCTTTATGGAGGTCGGTTGGATACAGCTCCTCTACTGGAACCCAATGGGTTGGTTGAGGGACTGCTGCTGCCACGTCATGAGATATCTTCCACCCCACAATGGGTTCCAGCTGTTGGTTTGAAATTTTGTTTGTGCGTGGTGCAGCTGTTGTAGAGGTGATCCAGGGAGTTTCACCATGGCCAACTGGGCCATGCTTGATTGGGATCCACAAAGAAAATCTTGAGGAAAGATCTGATTACAGCACCACATGGTATGATCTCTAAGTTTTCAGGCTACTGTGGGGTTAAAAAGAAAGAGCACTCTTGTGACACAAGCCATTGAGTTGGATAATAATACACTATCACGCTGAAGTCCACTGATAGGCTTAGAAAAATTCTATTAACAATTGTTGGATAGTAAACTTCAATAATTTTGAGGTTAACCGTGGTTGGAAAATTCAAGAAGGTCACCCAGAATATCTCGAAAAGGTCAACCTGATTTCTGGTGAAGCATAGGGATACATGCGGGATTTCATTATTGGCGGCCATGGAGCCACCCACATCTGCTGGGCTCATGAAACCCACATCAATTTAGTGGCCTTCCACAACTTTCTAGATGTTGGTGTTGGCAGGGAAGGTCCTAGCTATTGCTCCATAGTAGCTAAAATAGTCCTAGGAGTAGATTTTAATGAGGTTGTGGCTGTAATAGATGCGACTGCATGAGCTAGAATGGAGCGAGGGAGAGCTCTTTGTGCTCTTTCATTGGCCAACTGTTTCTTGACCTCTGCCACAAATGTGGCTTTATGAGGGTCAGTATTAGGAGGAGCAGGTGTCATTCATTTTTGCCAGGTCCTAGCGGCGTTTTTGACACGTTTTTTCTTGGTTTATTGCTGACAATGCAGGCTTAGCATGGGGGTGATGTAAATGGAGTTTCCAGGTTCCCTTGGGGTTGTTCCTTATCAGGGATCAACTCCCCCAGTGTTGGATGAGCTAATGGCGTACTTAGAGGCGCTAGATTTGTTTTGGTTTTCCAATCATCATCATTGGATCTCGCCATGAGTCCTCAGGTTATGGTGGATGGGTTGTCAAATTTCCATCTGAATCAATTGCTCCCAGCAAATGGGCTCAGACTCAGCATTGAACCAATCAAAGGTAATAGTGGTCATTAAAGAGTCCAGGTTTGCCTCCTGGGAGGGTCTCAACGATTGTACAATTTATTGGTTTGTTCCAAAGATAGAAAGGATTTTTGGTGTGGTTGTGATGGTCATCTGACCCAGGATTTACATTTGATTTTGCCAGGCCTTGACCGTCAGTATCTGATAAACTATTTAATGGTTGAGCTATTTATCTACCATGGATGGTTTCAGTGATGATAAAATCTACCACTGATACTGATTGGCTGGTGAACTATTTGACTAATTATTGTCCACCCTGTTTTTTCTTAGTTAAGGCGGGGTTGCTTGAGGTGGGTACGTCAGAATATATCTGTAATGAACTTTGTTATCAGTGTGTTGTAGAGCAGCATCTGCCTTGGTGGCTGCTGACTGTGGTGGATTGGTCCTGGTGGATGCACAGGTTGGCAACCTGGGGTTGCTTTAAGTTTTGGGTTGGGTCATGGTCTCCGCTGAGTTGGCAGGACCCTTGACAGGTTTTACCACCATTTTCTATACTGCTTATTATCTTTCTACAGTGACTAAGTTTCTATGGTAGCGTAATTTTTGAAAAAGTGATGCTTAGCAGAAAGAGAAATTTAGGAATATGTATTTAATATTGTTAACTCATACAATCTTCTTACAACCATGTTACCTTTTTAGTTTGTCAAATTCAAACTGTGAAGGCTTAGTAAGCTAAGGCTAAAATAAACTTTTAGTATATATATGGGGTCCAACCCAAAAGGGGAGCATCCGCAAATATTTATTTAAAGGATGTCAAATAAATTTTAAGATAATAAACCTTCACTATAGCGCCTCTTAATAGCCTAAACAACCAGAGAAGATGGGGAAGGGGGGTTAGGGGGATCTCCATACATTGTGGACTTAAGGCCATGCGAGAGAGTGTACAGAATAGGTGTTGGATCATCAGCGGCATGGGGAAGAAGGTAGGCAAAGATTAAATTTGCTTCATCCAGAAGGCTTGAGGTATACATCACCTCAACGTACTAGGCGAGCTGAACTTGGTGTGCTTGATGAGTTCCAACACACTAGAAAATCTTTTGATCAGTTGTTGGGTTTGAGGGTAGCTGAGTTTAAAATTTACAGCTTAGTGGCATCAGAGCATGCGCGGCCCACAGCAAATGCAAGCTCATCAATCTTGTTCTGGGCTTCATTAGGGAAGTCAGCCAGAATATTTGACGCAGAAAATTGTTTACAAGTGCACCATGACTGTGTGGAGGGATCCATGGAGCGAAACTTTGGTTTGTGTAGCAACCACTTTGATGGAAAGTTGATGATGCATATAGTGCTATGGCTAAAATAAACATTGATTCACAACAATTTTCTTTTATGAATTCTTTAGGCACTAGATAGAACATAGTGTTGATATTTCCTCACTAATATTAAAGCAAGATCTCAATTAGATCTACATGCTGCCATCTCTGCACTACCATATGGTAGCAGATCAACAGTTTTCAGTATTTACCCAGAAATAGACATTAGTTGATTAAATTGTAAAGCACTAAGAAATAAAACTTATAATTGTCATTTTAAAGAAGGGTTTCTACACCATACTAGATTAGTCCTAATTAAAACTTAGTCAACTTTTATATAACTACAATACAACCTAAGCTTTTGTTTAACAAACATTATTTTATATTAATTCACTTTATTTTTATAAAAAGCACAGAAAACTTTTTTTAAAGGCCAAGAAATGGAACGCGACTAAAGCAAAAGTCATGATGAAATTTCCTATTTAGATTACCAGAATAAAAAAGATCAAGCAAAAATCCAAATATATCAAATAGATGGATCTATCCATATCTATCCTTAGTTACAAATTGATTGCGAATCATTCCGCTATCACATTGATGATCCTCAGACAACAAACACTTCACAAACATATAAAATTATGATAACCTCAAAAATGAAAGCTTGAATTTAATTTCTTAACAGCCACAAACTATAAACACAGGATCTTTCCACTAAATTCATAATATATTTAATCTAGCTGTAATCCAATGTATCTGATGGAAAAGGGTCAAAGTCCAAGTCTGTATTGGTTATATGGTAAAATCCGGGGTAAATGACTCAGTAACTAAAGCAATACTTGCTTTTGAATAAAGAATTTGGGCTTTAAGGCCCTGAAAGAACTTCTGAGGCGCTTTAGGCGTCTTAATTACATAAGGGATGCTAAATGTCACAAGATAAGGGCCTCCCCGCCAAAGAAAAGGTAATAAATTTCTATTATAACCTCACTGTTGACATTTTGAACATACAAGAAGATCACTATTTAATCAGAAAATAAAGAGAGAGGAAATAATTTTCTACCAAGCATATTGCTAAAATTACAATACTTAGTTGTTAATCCCCTCAGGCTGTAATATCATACAGATGATCATATTATATAACTAAACATTTGCATACTTAACATCTTTTTCTTATGATTAATGAGATGCATAGCTTAGATAGTGTTTATTTCAAAACAAAGTACTAATTTTTTTTCCTTTGCAGTTCTGCAACTTTATAATCCCACTACATACTTCTAGTATTGATAACATAAAGTTTTGAAATAAATGTTATTGATTGCTAAGCCCATCATAAATACACACAGAGCACAAAGACCTTAAATTCCTGAGACCTTATTTAGCACTGTTTGATACATTAACGCTAGGTGAACATTTCCTACCCAGAATTACTTGTCCCCATGTACTCAAGGACTAACTTTTAATTTATGTATTCAATTGACCTTGTGCTTCCCTGGTAAGTTTCGCTCCTGCATAACTGCATTCCAGGCAACATTTATTAGTTCTATGACCACTGAATAGTGTTAATTCCTTATCTTTAGATTATTCTCAGACTCCTAATATATGACAAGGTTTGGTAATAGAATTGAATATCCTCAAATATAGTGAATATTAATATATGAATCATAAAACAAAAAAATAAAAACTCTTTCCATGTGGAGTTTTTACATGCCCATTTTAAAATACATACTTTTACTAATAGACAAAGCTCTAAAAACATCACGCATATATAAGCTAAATTCTTTTTCAGAGCTTGTTTAAATTGTATCAGTTTGAATAAGTCATTTAAGTGATGGTATTAATCATCTTGAGGCTTCCAATGAGATAAGTTATTGACCCATTTAAACGCATTGGTAAGACTAAACCATCATTATATCTAGCTTCAAATTAGGAGCTTATAGTACATCATGTAAATTAGTCTCAGCTTTTTTATTACAAATATCTCACTTATGAAAAGCCATACAGCTTTAATATAGGTTTATGAGGTTGTTTGTAATGCCCAAAGCCCTCTACATTGTCCTAGTACTAAGTTAGGTTTGTCAAATCTGACAGACGCAAAACCCCAAGTCTGATATGATTTGTTATAAATTAAAAAATACCTTTTAAAACGAGAAAAAATACTGTTAAATAAATAAAATGGGGGTTTTCTTGGTTATTGGGAAGCTTAGATACTGGTTATTGGGGAATCAGATGCACAGTGGTGAGAAAACTCCAGAGAATTGCGAAAGTTATAATTGCGCCTCCAGATTGTAAACTTTCAGATTTGATGAACTCTCTAGTGTAACTGAGAGGTCTGAAATTACACATGGATGTGAGTTCTGCCAGGCTCCAAAAGGTATTTACTCAAGGTCAAGTTGCATTTAAAAATGTGAATGCCAAAATTAACATTGGTTAGTGACATTATCCACTATGTAGAATGGAAGAACACACGAGAAGCAAGGGAGGCAATAAGAAATTGGCTGGCACTGTGAGCAAAGGCGCACTGGACCACTTTCAGGTCTTTTACAACCCAAGGCAGGCCCATGGTCTTTGAAGTGGAAGTCCAGTTAAGGGCACACGTTATGGGTGTTGCAGGCACTAAAGTAGTGGAAATTAATAAAGGCCAACATAATGGCGCACGTTGTGGGTCACTGGAGGGATTCAAAGTTATGTGTACATGTGGCACAAATGAGGGTAGGACTGGAGGAAGGAGCAAAAATAGATTCCTTGAAGGCGTTCCAGATTTCATATGTTGTACTTCAGTGGGGCGTCAAAAAGCAGATCTTAGTTTAATGTAGTAAGCTAAAACCTGCTACATTATCCTGATACTTGGACTGGTTTGGCATAGCCAACGGAAGCAAAAACCTGATATAAGATGACAACTATATTATTTAAAGTAAAAAATGCTAACAAAGCAAGTCGATATATATAATAAATGAAATGGGGGTTCTCTTAGTTATCAGGAAGCTTTTATACCAGTCATTGATTATTTCAGATTAATGGCATGGAGAAGCCTAATGAGGGTTGGTGAAATCATCAGCTGTGCCGTCAGGTTAAAAACTTTCAGATATGATGACAATCTAGAATAACCATGAGGTCTGACATTATGCAAGTATATGCTTTTCCACTGTGCTTGGAAGGTAAGTTCTCAAGCGTGAGTCAACTTTAAGAATGCAAAACAAAAACAATGTTGTTAAGTTTTTTATATAGTTGAAGTTATAGCTGATAAACTATGTCATGTAAGGTAAATTTAGATCATTCCTATCTAATCACCCAAATACTATATTCAGAGAAATATTTAATTCCTACCTAACGCTGGAAGTTTTCCCGCTTTACAATAATAAATAGTTGCTTTAATAACAAGGGAGGAACTCAGGTATGCTTTTTGACGTGTACTACACCAGAAAACTCAGGTTTTCTAGGATACTTTGTGTTTCTTTTAGAATAATACTTTTAATGTTGCAATCTCTGAAACCATCCTTAAACATATGTCTCTTGGACACCTACCTACTACAAAATTGTTAAGATACGTTTTTGGTGACTTTGTTTAATAATTGCAAATAAACTTGGCTCAGAAAATTGGCGTCGTATAGCACTTATAAATGCAGACACAAAATTTTACAGAAGCTGTGGTAAATGGTTTAATAAAATGACATGAGAATTATTTTTATTCATTATGGCTTGTATTCAAGGAAATACATATAGAATAACATTTATATTTTAGCTATTATATTTTAAACACAATCTAATGGAGCTCTTGATATATGATCCAACAAAAGAATTATAAATGTCTCATTTGAAAGTATCTTTGAGTATGCTTTTAAAAACTTAAGCTCTACCAGATTCATCAACTGAGCTATGCTATTTACAGAGTCTACCATTATGACGGGCTTAAGGTGCAGGCTACTAACAGATCCTATATATCCATAAAGAAGGTTTGAACAAGGCAATGCTCTTATCCTACTTTTGTACAGTTAAAACTTAAATATCACTCCAATTAAAAGATTCTCTCCTGATAGGTATTATTTCACAGGGTCATTACTAGTGGAGATAATGAAGTTTTATATAGTTGCGCGGCTTAAAATATCAGATAAATAGATGCACGTTTATCATACAATATCATTAAAGATTATTTAAATGTAAGTCATGTGGCCCCTGTAAACATTGGATGATTATTCTTCTAGTAAGTATCAATAACGATTAAGATTGTCCCCTTATAGCTTAGGGTCTTACTTCTAATAACATCACGAAATATTAATAAATCAATAGAACCCCAACATTAAACTATTATCACCTTTTGTTGTAAGAATACAATAAGTCCTGTATGGAATCTGGGTTTATGGCTTATAGCAGGTGGATAAGACAATTCTATAATGTAAAGATAACACTGAACAACTATATTACACATATGGCTTCCCTTGAAGGTTGCCATACAGAGTTGAGATGACATATATAGCCAGCTCTTAAATCCTGTTCATTAAACGGTTTACAGAAAATGCATTTTAATTTCCTATTCTTATATCTCATCAACTTAGTATCCTTGCATAGTGGTTTTTTAACTAACAAGCTCAGTTACGCCTGGAAACACTGTATGTCTCATATTTTAATTGAAAAATGTTTTATAAACTAAATAGTAATTGCTTTTAAAAAAGTGAGAGCACTGGATAGCTCTGATAACAATGTCTGACCCATCCTTGCAACATTGTGAACAATAAGCATGTGAAATCTTTGTAATAGGTAAGGTTTTTCTAGCACCCACAATAACAGTTAGAATGGTAAAACTAAATTTTATTGCATCCACTGCCACTGGCCAAATGGTATTATAGCTCACTCAAAACAAGTATCATATATCATAAAAGGAAAATTAAACACTAGCATAGAAGATCAAAACATTAGAGGGACTGCTAAGGATAATATATACTTAAGGACACCATGGAAATATACCTCACAGGTTACAAATCCAGACCGCTCAAGGATCATATCAAGAGTGGATTATCTTTTTTCATTGGGTTATAATATGAATTTAACACAAAAAACAACTGTAAATATACTCAGCACCCTATACTTTAACCGTGGATCCTCTCTCATTTATCTAATCTCTATGAGATATATACCAAACTACTGAGCGTTCCAATGATTTCATTCTACTTACTCAATATATGAGCGTTATGGAAATTCTATATAATGAATAGAGGATATAGTCAATTTAAAGAAATCTGGCGAGAAGAATGTGTCTATTTAACCATGATATGACAAAAGTATCTTACCTTTGATAAAGTATTTGATCTCAGTAGGCGACTCACAAAAATCGCCTCTATATGTTCATTAATAGTAGCATTGGATTTATAATTTATACATATACATATCTAAAAATTTGTAACTCATATTCAATTCTCATAGATGAAGTTGCTTATTTATAAAGTCAATTCTAATAGCCTCTTTGGGTTTATCTGTTTGAACTATATACCTTAAATGAAACAGCTTACTAACTCATATTTTCACATTTAGTTCATAAAATTGGCACATTTTTACTTGCAAAATCATGAACTCGCTACGCCTAAATCTTACATAAGCACTATGTATCTCTTCAACTATCAGGCTCAGCTGAGCAATAACCGGTCCTAGACCTGCTATGGTGTGTTTTTAATCTATTTTATTACAGTATCTTTCACTTCTATCTTTGAGAGTTGTACATTTTTGGGCAGCCTTTGTTGATTAAACAAGCTATTATTTTTGGTGTTAGATGGTCCCAACCCAGGGTGGGATTCATTTACGTTTAATAAATTACGCTTGAGCTCCTGGAGCTGGAAGCGAAGTAAGGGATGCAAAGAGGTGTCAAAAAGAGAGGGGCGATTTTCAAAGCCGCTCTTCAGTTTGGACTGAGCTGGGTAGGGCTGACGACATGGTGCATATTTTTAGGGGTATTATAATGTGTTTCTGAAATCAGGTGATTAAATGGGGTAAAGTCTACACCTCAGCACCAAAAGCGGCTTTAGGGAGAGTCAGGATGGTATATATAGACATGAAAAATATAGGACTTAAAGTTATCAAGTGCAACTAGGTAGGAAATGTTCAAAGATCAAGTCTTTGACTTGGGATCCGTTACATTTTTGAGCCTTTTAAGAGTATGCTGACTCTAGGTCAGAAAGTGGAAATACCCTGACAAGTAAAAAAAGGTGGCTGTGGGAGCTAATGGTTCAGCACATTGAGGACAACTCCTATGTTGGATGTTTGGCTTTATAATTTCCTGTCCTTTGAGAGAAGTGAAGTATGAACCACTTTGTGTTGTAAACTTTTACATTCAGTACTGGATGGTTGACATCTTATCAGAGCCTCTTGAGTAAAAAACTCTCTGAGAATGTAAGGAACTAATATAGCCTTGGTCAGATATAGGGGTTTGTCCAGTGGTGTGAGCCAGGATACAATTACTTATCTATTATGAAAATTTTGAGATAATGGGGCTGAGTCATAGCTATCCCATCTCTATGTGAAGATGTGATAATCCCATGCACCTACCCTCTTCATTGCCAGAAAATCTCGCTTACAATAAGTGATAAATGAAGACTTAAGCGATAACCTGGGTGTCTAGTAGCTACTCGTTAGAAGAATCTGGAAAATCTCTAGGGAGTACCTAAAATGCTGACACTGTTAGCAGAGGATGGGCGCCCTTATGATATTGAAAAAAGGTTCTAGAAAACGGTAAGCTGTAAGAACTTGAGGTAGACTGAGTTGGTGTGGCTCCTTGTGTCCAGGAGTCCCAGGACCCCTTCACAATGTGGTTGGGATAAGGTTGTTAGTACCGTGGGTTGGTTGATGGATCCAAATATTCAACAATGGTAACGCATTAAGCTTTAGATATAAGTTATCTCTAAATGAGTAGAAGTGTGTTTAAAGCCATCCTTTGACATTAGGAATATTTTAGCCATCAAGGCCTGTCCCTGAGGTTTATATTCCTCTGGTTCCAGCTGGCAACCTTGTCTCTTACTGCCTCTAGGATTAAGTCCTCATTGTCTTTAAGTAAGCATTAAGTATGGGTATGAAGAAGACAAATTGTGTGGAATGTGCGGCATTTAGGTTCCATACCAAAAAGAGAGGAAAAGGTGGAAGAGCCAACATGTATCTTTGTTGTCTTAGAGGTGTTGACTTTGGTGTTAAAAGCCTTGTCATAGCTTTTGAGATTCAAGGCAATGAAGGTGACATCCTTCAAAACTCAAACTCGTTGGGATTATCATCTGAAAAGGCTTGGTATGGGTGGGGGCTTTCCTGAGACCTGAATCCCCATCAACTTATCCTGTAGAGCATTCAAAGGTGTAAAAATGGTTATATTAGATAGATTTGTGCACAGGTGGTGTAAAAATTATATGTTATTGATTATTCTCAGCCAAAAACCCCTATAAATTTATTACTTGCACAGGTTCATGTTTTTGCAATTCTCCGCGTTGTATAGTAGTTAATATAATTGGTTGACAATAGTATGACGACTATTATCTGTAGTTGAATGGAAGTATTAGATTTTTGTCCAACTCTCAGCCAGTATTTCCTTTTGAAATACTTGTGATGTCGTGAATAGGGAATTTGTTCCCTCATACTGCCTAACTCAACCTATTCTTAGATCCCTGTTTACAGTTTCTCTAGTTTGACACACAGTTGGCAGAAATCCCTGATTTGGTTCAGCTTCTTCTCTAGATCCCCACTCAGATCCTTACTCTTTATCTTAAAGAGTCTCCCAATTATCACACACAGCTTTAATATCCCTGAGAAAGAATAGAACAAATGGATGCTGATAAAGTTTACTAAGCTGATGCTCTAGTAAAAGTGATAAATTGTGATATGATAACTTATGATCTGGCAAATTATTCTTATTTATCAGTAAATTCTAGGGAATTAATAGTGGGGAATTCAGCGCTCAACTCTCAGTTGGTACCTTCTCAATGAAACGGCAGCCGTTGCCATTGAATCACCCATCCTTGTCTCAGCAGCAATTGTCTTCCTCATCCTGGCTAGGATTCCATCATTGGACATCCTCGAGACCTAAAACAGAAAGAGTTAGAAAACATGTCCATAACTTTTCTCTTGATACAAGCAAACCAACCGTATTTGACAAGTGACCTGCTTAGGTAATGGGACTTGTTACCCATTAAGGCAGGTTGCAAACCAACTGATTGATTAGCTAGTTGCAGGTGGCATCTTTCACCTCACAAGTTACTCTTTAAATTCCCAATTGGTCATTGATAATTTCTGAACAATCCCAATTGTTACACTTGATAGTTAATCAACTATCAGATGCCCCTATTTCATTGGCAACTCCGCCCAACAAGATCTTAAGCATTAGATTGGTGTATCCCCCCTTTAGGTTTGGACCACCTAGTGCTAAAAAAAGATCTTAAGCATTTGTCCAGATCGATCCCCAATAGATCTGACCAGGCAAATAACCTAAAATCCCCCAAACATAGTTACCCAAAATCAGGGTCAACCATTATCCAATTCACCTCGCATTAGGGAATTATCCCCTAGAAATCCCTGGTAATCTAGCCAGCTGGGAATATGGGCAAAAATCCCAACAGGTGGTCTCCTTGTTGGAGACTTTAATTGATTATTACTGCTGGTGAAATCCTGTGGGGACAAACTTTGTATGAGTTTGCCTAGATGAACACTAAGATCCTTTATTTGGCCATTTTTCAACATGAAAATAATCAATGAGACATCAATTAGGGTCAGACCACTCAATATAAAGCCTTCTTCATGTCTAAGAGCCACAAAGCCATTAGTCCTGCGTGAATTATTTATTAAATTCTCTTGAAAGACACTTTGATTATCCCACAAATACCTTTCCAGAATGAGACTATGTTAGGAGAGGTTTAGGCGAAGTGAAACCCATTCAGTTATTCATATTGGCCAAGATCGTTGTGAAGAGATTATTAAACAAATTTATCAGCGCTATGGGACGCCGTTAGTCATTTCCTCACAGTCTAACTTTTGTGATGAATGTTATGATGTAGACTCGTTAGTTTGGCAGGAACCCCTTGTTAGCCATGAGGGTTGCAAAGAGGTCCTGGTGGGTTTTTGTAAATTCACAGTGTCTAATAGGTACACCACACTTGGTATATATAGGACCTGGGGCTTTTAAGAGGGGATAATGTTGGATGATCTCCGTAAACTCTTGGTTGGTGAATGATGGCAATAAGATTTATTGGTATTAGGTTAAAAGTGCTTTACTGGTATATGACATTGAGTTCTTGGATGTCCAATGGTTTATTGGTTGCCCTGATACAGACATGAGTAGAGTAGGATAAATTACTTTGTGATTGCCTCCTAGTCTATAGTGGTGTTAGTGCCAATCTTGACTTATGCAATCTCCTGTGCATTTTTCCTGGCTACAAGCTTTAAAGAAAGAGGTGGGGCGCTCCCTATATTCATAGTAACGGGATGACGTGAATTTTTGAGCCAGTTCATCTTAGTAATGAATTCCACATGAAGAGCCTTTTGCGCGGCCTCCCAATTCTCCAACAACCATGGGGTAGGAATCAACTGGAAGCTTCATTCAATGTGATTAATCCTGGCTTAATCCCTTTTTTTGTGTGAGCCGCGACCATCTGAGCCTTGGCATAATTGTAAATGATGTGTGTGAGCGTAACTTAGTCACTTCCTAATGAGCTTGAGTGTTAACAAGGTGGATGTGGAGAAAAAGATATTTTAAGTTGGTCAAAATTACTTTAGAAACGGGCTCTTCAGGAGTGCATATCCTATTATGGGCCAAACCCTCCGCAATGCTTATAGTAGTTTTAGAATAATAATTAGTGACGTATTTTAGCTCAGGTTTCTATCTCAAACTGCAGAGTGAAAAGTGACCAACAAGAAAGGGATCAATCTGGGCCATGTCTATTCGAAAAGTTGATTTAAAAGCCCACTTTTCATACGTTTTGTGGTCATACAACCAAGACCAGATGCGGAGGAGGGAATATATCAACAAAGCTGCTGATATGAATGTCATTTGGGGCTCACTGTGCAAAGGTTTCCTTCTCTGTGAGGTCTATGTTTCTTGGATGTGACTAATTGTGATGTTAAAGTCCTTATTTAGGACTTTATTGCGCATGAGATATAGTTGGATAAGCTCCTCTAGAAACCAGTTCTGTTCATGACCTGGAAAAATCAGATATATAGTGTCATTAAGAAGAGCAAGTTGGGGGTTGTAAGTTTTAATAGGATGGGATGATCATCTAGGGTTGTCATGCACAATATCTAGTTTTTAAACCTAGATTTAGGATAAGTTATCAACTTAGTTTTTTGAAGGATTTTCCTCAAAATTGTCAATCCTTGAACAACTTCAGTAGGGGGAGGACGTGGGGCTCATTAATGGTAGCAATGTCAATTTTTGCTGACCTGAAGTAGTTGAGTATTCAGTCAGCTTGTAGTTCTATCCCTTTTTTAAATTAGATTGAAGGTCCAAGGTACCCATGTGACTCATAATTGTGTTACTCTGGATCCCAAGGATTACCAGCGCTTTGGCCTGCAGCAGCAAGGCGGCTAAAAAGAACTCTTTTGGCTTGATTTTGAGTTGCAATCCAAGCTGAAGGCTGAGGAGCTTGGGTATTTTAGATTAGAATAGAGGATGAGGATCTGGTAGGCCAGCTCAAGATGCTGCCGCTATACGTTGCAGTAGAAGGTCCTGAATGTGCTTAATAGTATTCTCCACAGGATCCTCAAGTGATAAGGTTAAATCTATTATGATCTACGTTAAAATTGTAAACATGATGTGATGTATAGGTGATGAGAGTAGATGACGTGCCATACCTTCCATGGACTTCATGATTCCAGTATGTGCCAGCTTGTGATGCTTTGTAATAAGCCAAGGTTGTGTGCATATCAACGCTGGTAAAATCAATGGTTGCAACATGGGGCACTGAGTGGGGGTGGCCACTATGGGGGCCCTGATGGAGATATCTTGCACTTATTCTGAGAGAGTGTTGGTGCCAGTTAATGGAGGGTGTAACAAGAAAGTGGCTATGGTGTGAAAGCATCCAAGCAGTAACAGGGTGTGCATTTTCCACTTCATGATGGAGGACTTCAGGGGTTATGTCTTTCATTGGTACCCACAGTGTAGGTAGCAGTATTAATGCAGCTGCCACCTGTGAGCGCTTTTATCCTGGTTTTTTTCCCTGAAGTGTTTAACAGAGAGTGTAATAGAACATATTCCGTTCATTGATTCCTAAAAAATCGGAATAGTAGGAACGTTGGTTACATACTGCCATATCAAATCGATCAGGGGTGGGGTATTTTATAATTTATCAGTTTAAAATTATGGGATTTAAGTTTAGATCCCACTGGTGCATTATCACAATCATCTAGTTTTTGCACAAAGATTTAATAAGCTTAGCTCTTTGGTCAGGTTATATTTTGGCAAATTTTATTTTAACTTTCTCAAGTTGGAATTCTATCATGTTTCTGATCCTCTCATCCCATGTTCCCACCATTTGTATAAACCCTCACCAGCCTAGGCCAATTTTGAATATACTACCATTTTGATAAAAAAAATTGAAGTATAAATTATATTGATGGTCTATTTTATACTCCAGCTAATCAAAAAATCTGACTGTAATCATGCGGATATTGAACAATCGCATACTAGGTACCATAAGCCATGATTTCTGACCTCAGAAGGTGATAGGTTATTCTGAGGGATTATACAGTCCTGCAAATTTCGCCTCATCTCAACCTGATTATGGTCACCAGTATAGATGTCTTTAAGTGCATATTGCCACTAAGTGTGTAATCTGGGTCCATACCAGTGGCTAGAGGCCATTAGATTATTTGTTGTCACATCAAACCTCAAACCTGAATGGGCTATTTTCCAATTTATCGTTAGGTCATTATGTTAAATGTTTGATCAATCCAAATTTGATGGCCGACACCCCTATATCTATCTATTCTACTGTTTGATTGAGGCAACTCTCCTCCAGATGAAGATTATATATATTGGGATGGAAGGCAAGGTCTTAAGAACCTTGTTAGTTTCATAATTCCAACTTCTTCTTTTATTGGCGAAATGAGGTTCCTGCTTGCTCAAAAGATAGGGGGACAAGCTTTGTCCCCAAAAATTCAAACCTTATCACCTTCTCCATTGGTTTTTGTTGGCCTTTATTGGTGTAGGGGGAGGTGGGGGTTGCTGATCAGACCGCTGGCGGTTGAAGCCTCTTGCGCAGCCAGTGGACTATTCAAGGGAAGAGTTGACATTTTCCGCGACCCTTGGACTTCTGGTTGGTGTTTCTCCTACCTCCCATTGCAAGGAAGGTCATTCACGGGTAGATTCCCTTCCACATCACCTAAGCCTAAGAAAGTTTGAGGGATTTTCCCTTATTGATGGGTATTTAATATAATGGATTCCGTTCACTATTTACTATAAAAGAAAAATAGTAGGAATGGTGGTCACATACTGCCGGTTTGAATCAATCAGGCCACGGTATTTTATAAATTTTAGGTCTGAAATTATGGGATTTAAGTCTCAATCCGCCAGTGCAATATGGGAATTGTCCAGTTTTTGGCCTTAAATAATTCATAGTTTTAGCTCTTTCATTGGGTTTATATTCCATATGATCTTGTTAAAACTTTCTCAAGTTGGAGTTTTTATATTGTTTCTGTTCCTCCCATTATGCATTTCCACCCTTTTTTGAGACCCTCACAGATGGGCCAATCTCAAATAAAGTACCAATTTGCCCAATATTTACTTTATAGACAAATTATATGACTAGTTTTGTTAGTACTCCAGGTTGGTCAACGATCCATCCATGATCATGCGTGCATTGGCTATTGCCAACCAGGCGCCATAAAGCCACAAGCTCTTGATCTCATAATATGAAAGGTCATTTTGTGGAATTATATAGGCCTGAATTTCTTGTCACACCTCGACCTGATTATAGTCACCATTGGATATGCCTGTAAGTGCATACCTCCAGTAAGCGCGTACTACTAGCCCCTACTGGAGCTAGATGTCGGTGAAGTATTTTCCAACACATCACACTTCAGCCCTGAATGGGCTATTTTACTGAGTCGCCAACAGGACCTTAAGTGGGCAATGTTCAATTAATCCAAATTTGATGGCTGATACCCTGATATCTATTCAACATTTTATTGAGGTAATTCTTCTTTGGTTTAAGGCTATAAATATCAGGATGGCGGGCAAGGTCTTGGGAACTTTATTTGTTACAGAAAGGAGCTTATTGAAAGCTTTGTATCCACTGTAGAAGAAGAACAAAGGGCGCTGTGCCATGAGTAAGGGGGTGCCTATGATATGAGTTCATGAAAAGATTTTTGTATATGTCCCAATGACAGCTAAGAGCGAAGATCTCAATATTATGGGCTACAGCAGGAAAAGAAATGATTGATACCCTTATTATGTGAGCTCGTTGGTTAGGGGCATAATAGGAGGGGACGCGCTAAAGTCATAGACAGGATGAATTCAAATTTCATTAACACATAATGAGTGCCATCTTAGAAAATCTGGATCTACAGTGGTTAACCGGTTTAAGAAAGTGACCCACAAGATTTTCTTAAGGTTAGAGCAGGTGTTGGTGATGTGAAGAGTGCCACGCAGATGATAATTTTTGAAGATGGCAGCTTAGTTCTCCTTCTCAGCAAAAGTATTAAGCCTCATCACTATAGTGATCTTCTACCACTTCACAAAGATAGGTTTTTGCTCAAGAAGGCTTTGCAATTGCTGTGATATATGTAAACTAATCCTCAGAGTATTCATCTATATGTAATACCTATAATATGAGCAGTTTTATAAGTGATATTAAATAATGTAGGGCTTTTTCTCCTTGTCTCATACCATTTCTTTAATACCTTGGCGATAAATGCAGCCTCAAACATTCAGCATTATGAGTGGGCGCTAATGATTCTCTCATGCCCCAGTGTCCATTTGGTACGTTTGTGCTTGCTTTGAGTAGCATTTGAAGACGTGGTTTGGGGTGTGATTTGCAACAATCACATGTTTACTATTTTCATGGTGTGATCTGTTGGGAGCTGGTGCTGTCAATTACTGGGGTGGTTGGGCATCACTATATTTTTAGTTTTCAACTTGACTAAAGTGGTGCAGCAATCAGGATGAGGGCGTGGATTTATCCTCATCACAATCCATAATTTCAAAGTCATCTAGGAGTAAGAGGTGAGTTAATGGCTTTTTCCTGCCAACTAATTGGTGCTTTGGACTGATTAAGATTGTGAAAAGGTCTTTCCATCTTGGTTATATACGTTTTTGGGATATATATTGGCTGGGCAAGAAAGCGAAGGGTACAAAGCACCAAAATCCAGCCATGTAGGTTTCTCATTAGGCAAGGTCAGTTGACTCACACTAATGGGCTTTGATTCAGTTTAGGGCGCTATTCCCAAATCATGCTGAGACTTTTGAGAGAAGATGGCTGGGCCACACCTTGCACATGGTGCCTTTAATATCAGAACCAGATGCTTCTAATTAAATCAAAATGACATTACTCAATAATGGTAGTGGGTGCATGAGGAGTCTGATGTTCATCCATGCTAGTTGATGCGGTTGCAGTGATATAAGTTGTATCACTCTTAGATTTGGCTACCAGCGGGTTGTTGGACTGCAGAACAAGCTGAGCGTTAAAAATGAGCTATAAAGGTGCAATCAGGTAATCTGGTGCTCTTAAATTTGCCACATCTTAGGAGGTGACTGTTTTTTGCAGATGCTGCTAAAGCAGGTGACCCTGGTTGATACTGAGGTTGATAACCAAAAGTTGGCATGTTAGGGGTGTTGCTGGCTTGCTTGACTAAGTCAACGGATCTTTTTGCATGTGATCTCACCCTTTCAAATAATTGGTTCTGAATCTCTCAAGTTGAACCCAAATAAAAATCTAATGCAATATTTTAAATATTATTAGCAAATATTAAAATAAACTATTAAAAACTAAAATATAGATAATTAAATCTTATTTCCTCTTTTATCTTAAATAATATAATTATATCATATATATCCTACTTTTAATTACATCACTTATTTATCTTTGATTGAAATATTCTCAACTCTTATAAGATATTTCAGTTATATCAGAATCCAAATATATATTGAATAGCTCCATAGATCTATACTCCATATGAAAATTATTAAATTCTAAAAGATTATAATTTTTATTTAAATTGCATTATATATATAAATGTAGAATAACCAAGTCCAATTTTTCTTTAGATTTAGTAAATCTATACTAATAGCAAACACAGATTCTGTATGTATGCTTTTCTTTAACTTTAATATACTATTGAGATTTTTATAAATTTAACTGATAATTTTAATGATAAGAAAGTCTTTGTCCTGATGAATTATGTAGGGTATAAACTCCAAAAAGAAGGTAAGAAAAACAATCTAATAAAAGCTTCTTTAATATGTATGCTAACTTGAGTTTTTACTAAAAAGAACTGAAACCCTTCAATGTTTGACTAAATTTTAACTTATATATTTGAAGATAATCTTTAGAAAACTTAGATTTCCATATTAAAAAAACATTGCTAGTTCTAATCTGACTAGGTAAAAGAGTTTACCCTAAATGGAACTTTTTATAAATTATGTTTTCCAGCTATATTTCTAGCTTCTTAAAAATAATTTGATAGTGAGGAGTGGTAGCATAGCAGGGTGGTTTCTGCTTCACTCTGGGGCAAGTTTATATTAAAAAACAGGTCTTAAACCAGCACAGGCTTAAAAACACAGCATGGTATATTTGTCCCAAGGTCAACCCGCCTCATTTACTAAGCATATTTGATAGTATAATCTACATTAATATTTTTCTGATATATGTGTTATTAAGTATTAAACCTTTATCTTTTAAATAAATGAATAGTCTTTTTAAGAAAGTTTCTTTATCTTCATTTGTATGTACAATCTTTATATGTATTAACTAACACAAGAGTGTTAACTTAAAGAAACCCCTTGTTAGCCAATTAGATTTAGTGAAAACCAAAAAATAAAAAATTGGATATGGAGTAATAATAAAAAATTCAGAAGTAGTATTAAAAACCAAGAAGACAAACCAAGATGGATGTTCCATAGGTTTTAGAGTGTCTACATTCTTGAATCATTAGATAAATATCTACGCTTTTGTGATAGAACTATCCAGAGGTTATTGAAACTCACTTATATCCTAAAGTTTAGTGAAAGGCCAATCTGATAAGCTTATAATATGAATTTGAGAGGCCTGACATTTCAAAATAATAGTTAAACTTCGTTGAACTTAAAAAGGCAATTACTATATCAAGTCTTAAAAAATAATCTTAGGATAGAAAATATCCCCTATTAAGACAATAGTGATCAAAGTTCCTTTATGATTAATTGCTGAAATTGTAGAATTGTATTAGAATTGTTTACTTAATTATAATTTATAACTTTATATTGCTAATCTAATTAGAAAAAAAGCATATAATTAAACCTAAAAAAGATAGAATTACTTTTAATAAGCTAATAAGCTTTTATGTTTATACAAGATCTAAAAGCTATAACCATCTAGTACTAAAAAAAAGATCTAAAAGCTATTTATTTTTACTGTTTACCATTATTGAATTAAAATTATAAAGTCAAAGTGGCCTAATTTAAGAACGTCTATAAAGTAATGATAGCTAATTTTATGATAAATAATTATTACTACCCATTATTATAGAGTAAAAATACTAGCAGCTTTCAGATGAAAGCTATTGCAAACATTATAAAGATCTTAAAAGATTATCTAGTGTTACTAAAATATAAGCTTTGAAACATTTACTATCAATTAATTCTGTTTAGCAAAAGATTTAAAAGAGATTTTTTAGCCTTTAGTTATAGAAAAAAAGCAGAGCATCATGAAAGATGAACAATTAAAAATTGAGACCCAGTCAAATGTTCATAAATTTACACAATAGTTTTGAACAAAACACAAAAAAATCTGGACCAAGAAGTAAGAGTAAGTCCCTTAAGTGGCAAAAAATTGCAGCTTTTGGTAGAGCTCATGATTATATGCTTTCTAATGTGGAGCTGAAAAATTAGTAAAGTTGTTTGGTTCAAAATATACAAAAAAACCATATTGAGGTTAATATTAAAAAACAATTTCAATTCTAGATGTTTAGAACCTTTGTATATAGAATTCATATGCAAAAGCTATACTTTGATGGGTAAGAACCTCTGTTTCAGTTTTTTAGAATATTATCCTTAAAAGTATAGAAACATTCAGAGATCTAACTATATGGGTGAAAAAAGGTCCATTTGAGCATATAAATATAATCTGAGTTGAAATCTTACTATTCATGAAATTTAAACTTGACATCCCTGGCTTTTTTCAATTACCTCATATTAAGTGACCTTAAACATATTGGGCGTATTTGGGGTAATTAAGTATGCTTTTGAGTCTTAGAATTTTTCTTTACAGGCAAGGCACCAACCTGCTTTATATCATTGACCTTGAAGAGGTTCTAAATGGTTCAATTTGCTCTTTGTTAAAATTTTTTAGCCTTATTCTTATTAGACTATAATTGTTGATCAAAACCAAGAGTTAATCAATAACTAAGACAATCACTTAATGTACTAATTAATAAATTACTTTTTGTTTATGTACTTTATGGGTACAACCCAAGAAGGAGTCCATCATTGTTAAGTTTTTTACTAGAGCTCCTGAAGCTGAGACGAAGGAAGGGAATAAAAGGGGTGTCAATAAAGGGAGGGGCGCACGCCAGAATGATGCTTCTTTTTGGGCTAAGCTGGGTAGGACTTATGACATGGTGCATATTTTTGGGGGCCTCTCAAGGTGTACCTTGAAGCAGGAGATCATATGAGAAAAATTTACACCTGATAGTCAAAGGTGGCACTTAGGAAGGAGTTGCTGATGGTCTAGATAGCTAAAGATAACTAGGAACTTAAATCTTAAATTCTTTCAGGTAGAGCTTTTAACTATCATGTCTTGGAATGGGGATCCGTTCCATTATTGAGCCTTTAAGATTACAAAAACTCTATGTTAGAAAGTTTATATACCTGGAATGGTGAACAAATGGTGAAGTTGATAGAAATTGGGCTCAGCTCAGCAAGTACATCTTCTATTTTATAAGTTTGGGCTAGTTTGTTGCCCTGTCCTATATAAACAATGGAGGACTTGCCTCAGAGTTTTGGACCCCTTATCAAGAGGAATTATGTTAAATATCCACCCAGAGCCTCTTGAGGTCATCCTTGCGGAGGCTGGAGGAGCTCAAAGAGGTTTTTGCAGATGGATCTTATCATAGGGTTGATCCTGATCATATTGACTTGTACTTTATAATAAATTCCATGATGATGTGGCTAGTCATGGGCCGTCCTTTCTGTATGGGAAGGCTTGATGGACCCATGCACCTACCCGCTTTAGGGCTAAAAATGTCTGAGTCCACTAGGTGCTCAGTAGAGATTTAAGCGATGACCTGGGTGGTTTAGCAGCCACTCCTCAAAAAGGTTGGCAAAGCTCTAAGAATTCCCAGAGATGTAGACACTGCTTAGTGGAAGACAGGCGCCATTTTGCCATTGAGAAAATGTTCCAGAAATTGATAAGCTGTAGGAACTTAAAATTAGACTAGGGTCGTGAATATTTGTGTTCAGGAGTCCCAGGCCTATTTCACAATGTGGTTGGGATATAGTTGTCAATACCATGGGTGGGTGGATAGTTCTACAAACCCAACAATGAAGCACATGTTTAGCAATGAATAAAAGGTTTCCTTAAATGAGTAGACTGGACAAGGAGCCAGACATTTGACAAGAGCAACACGTTAGCCTTTATGGCCTGTCCCTAAGTAATAACGTTCTGGTTTATATATCTAGCATTCTTGTCATTCAACGCCTTATCATCTTTTGTCTTATTTTTAGTCAAGACTCCTAGTTAGTAGTGAGGACGCCAAGGGGATTGAAGGTGCTTTATGTGGGCTCATTTCTAAGCGGTAAGGGAAAGGTGAGGGATCCATTATGGAATATCATCATTCTAGGTTTGTTGAACTTCGCGCTATACTCTATCATGCTTTTAAGAATCATGGTGGTGAGGTAAATATCCTTTAAGCAGATTAATATAATAGTGGTGTCCCCTGCAAACGCATCTTATGGGTGGGGGTTTCTCTGAGACCTGACTCCCCAACAGATTTTCTTATAACACGATCATATGGGGAGTAATATGATGGTGAACATGATTGTGATCAAGGGGATTATTTGTTGAGACCTTGCTTAACTGGTACTTCATCCCTAAAGCTGACGGGTCCAACACTCTGGTATGAAATTGTTTGTAGAGCGCCAATATTCATCACTTGTCCATCATGGAATTTAGAAGAAGCCCAGAGAGGCGTTGAATTACTGTAAAGCCACCTAAATATAAGCCTTCTCCATTTCCAGGAAAGTCTCAAAGTAATTTTCAATAAGAGAGTTAGTAGTCAAAATTTCTAAAGAGCTGTAGTTGTCCCACAGCAACTTTCCCAGAATGAAGTGTGTTGATCAGAGTACAGGTAATAACAAAACTTTCATTGGTGATCTGGTTGGCCAGGAGCTTTGTATAGAGCTTTTGGTACAAGTTGATCTGCACAATAGTGCGCCAGTTAGCCTGGTCCTTGCGGTCTGACTTATTGTTAATGAGGGTTATAAAACACTTCTTTTTTTGGTAAGTAGCTCCCCATTGCTTGAGGATTGCAAAGAGATCCAAATGGAGGCTTCTACAGCAAACGGTTCAAGAGGAAAGCCTTACAGGTATGCCATTGGAATCAGGGACTTTAAAGTGTGGGGACCTTAGCAGGATAACCATAACTTCCTGTGATGGGATGATGTCAGCAGGGCTTCATCAGCCTGTGGGTAAGTAGGTGGTGAGTTGCACACCAGCGGAAGTCCTGGACATCATATGATTCCACCATGTTGTCTTAGAAGAATTAGATAGAAGTAATGAGACTCTAGATTAATTGCATCCTTGTCCATCTTGTTAAGTTTCTAATCTTAACGGAATGATCTCCTGCGCGTCAGATGTGCTTTTTGTTTCACACAAAAGATAGGTAGGACTCCGCATGTGCATAGTAGTGGTATGACGTAAAGTTTGAACCCTTTTATTAAAACATGAGATCCAAGAGAAGGGTATCCTGTGAGATTTCTAAGATTTTAACCAGCGAAGGGTTGGAAATGGATGACAGTTTTATTTGAGTGGCCAAATTTAGGCTTCAACCCATTTGACTCTTATGCAAGCCGCGGTCATCTGGGTTTTACGCAGTTCTAGGCAATGTGTGTATCCTACTTTTTCAGCCGCTCAACAACATTTGATAATGCAGATACTTTTGCAGTTGGCGAGGTAGTCCCAGATACTCATGACCATCTTTTCTTTCACAAGGAATTGTTCAATCATGCAGGCGTGATACTGGAATTAAATATTGGGATGGTATAAGTGGGTGTCAAATATACAAATACTGGACATGATGGATATAATATTGAAAATTTGACTCCCACAACTGAATCATCTCCTAGGCTTAAGATGGGGGTTAAAGGAGTTACATCAATGAGTCACCCAGAAAAATCAATAGTTGGTACAAATCAGGTTGACCTTAGAAATATTCTGTTTATCAACACGAGCTTAAAATACCCCAAGTTCAAATCCTGTCTAATAGAAATAAATGATCATCAGTAGGTCAGGCAACAACTACACAAGGTGGCACTTGAGGCAGTAATTAAAATGAACTTGAAAAAGGGTAAGAATTAAGAATCTGCCAAATAATTAACCTAAATGATACCAAGTCTCTTCTGACTTTGTTAGGTAACTTACTTTTTTACCCTATTGAAAATATGGCACAAAGGCCTTATACCATCTGGAATGCATCGCCTCACCAAGAGCCTACCATATGGATTTCCCCTCCATTTATTTTATTAATTTTCCCTTTTAGGGTTTATATTGCTAAACATGACATATAAAACTACTATTTTATACTATAATTTTGTTGCGTTGTTATTTATATATTTCATTTTTGGTACTTGGCTTCAATAAGTCCATTTCGCCATACTTACCATAGGATGGATACTCTAGCTGACGGGAAATAAGTGGTGACTTGGCACCCTTTAAAATACATAATTTTCTTATTGTACTTCTTTGATGGCACAAACTATTAACTGTCAGGCTTCTTTGGAGTAGCACCATAGAGCTCAAAAATGGAAGCCCAACAGTAATATTGTAAGGAGTGTAGTAAGGGGATTGTGATCATTCAATTTGTTGTCTTATACAGCGGTGATGAATCATAAGCACTAATAATTTGACCAACAACGGCCAAGTTTATTCTCAAAGCTTATTAGAAGTTCCATTCTACTGGATCCTGGTCATATAACCAAGTCCAGACGCAGAGGGAGGTAGTGCATCCTTAAAGCCATGGCAATGATGGATTTTATGGAGCAAACTGATTCAAAAGAAGTATTTAACTGTGAGGCCATGAACTTAGATGTGACTGATGGTCATGTTAAACTCTCAAATTAGTACCATGTTACATAGGAGATAAATTATAATAAGCTCCTCCATAAGCCAATTTTGTTTAAGACCCGCATTTGGCAGTTGTATACAAGTGATGAATAAGGAGAAGTGGTGAGTGTTAAGATTCTTCAGTATGAGCATCTGTCTAAGTGTGTCAAAAAATCATTAATTATTACCTGGTGGTTGAGGAAGATGAGGTCAGAATAGGCGTTACAGTAGAAGTTATTTGATTTTTGTTCCATTTTTTTATTTTAGGGGGTAGATGTAGGCTCCTGGACAGCATCATAATAATCTGCGCGTACCTAAAGTTTCATAGTAGGAGTGTATTGTTATATTATCATTTGCTCAGGGGTGCTGATGAAGTGGGGTTTGAACACTTACAATAAGTCATTTATTTGTCACAGTGTACATCATCAAGAGGTTAATAGGACCTTGTTCTTCTTTATGTGGGACTTTTAGACATAGCTAAATCATGTTTAACCTTTCCAAAGCCTTGTAATCTAAACATAGCACTGGCTGTTCTTAAGAGCACTGGAGCTCCTATCAACCTCTGCTGACAGTGAAAGGGCTAGCTCAAAAATCTATGACAATGATACTATAATTGCGTTACTAACAACAAATAAAACAACAATAGTAGAGGCAGATAAAGTGGAAGATTTTATTTACTGTATGAATATATAAATTGCATATTTTTTTTAGGATTTGGGGTGCATAAATTAGG
This sequence comes from Massospora cicadina, assembly GCA_022478985.1. NCBI lineage: Eukaryota > Fungi > Entomophthoromycota > Entomophthoromycetes > Entomophthorales > Entomophthoraceae > Massospora > Massospora cicadina. Next base: position 57,450 of record JAKSZP010009278.1, read on the forward strand.
ACTTGGTTTTTACCATTTAACTTATCATAAAGGCTATTGTGCATTTTAAAACTTAGCTTCAGGTCCAGAGGAGCAGAATTTTTTGATCCTCTGGGATCTTCTGGTCTTCTTTTGTAGATTATTCTGTGGAGCTCTGGCCTTCTTAGGAATGCATGGCTATTGTTTTGAGTTCAACAGCGTCTCTTTTTGTTCCTAACCAATTGTGACTATTAAGCTGCATGGGTATATCATTATTTCCATCAAGGAGTTTACAAAATTAATTCGCTTTCAAAATTGGTGATATTTTTATTGATCAGCTTTATACAAACTGTTAGCTTCTTTGTATGGGGTTTGGTAATTCCTTCATTATTGTCAGTTGAACAAAAAAGTATAAAAAAGATACTCAAATCATTGTCTGTATGTCATATTCATAGTTTTTTTAAACCGGTATTTTACCCATGCATTCTCTAAAATAATGGTGATTAGCTAGAAAATTATTGCGTCTGTCAGAGGGTATACAACATTCACCATCATTAGGAATCTATTCCCTTCATTTCCTATTAAAAACGCTACAGAACTTAAAAACTTAATTATTAGTTTTTTTTAGTTTAGACTCAATTGTTGTTCAGGCCAATTAGTTCATTAGTATCAATTTTAGTCATATTGGAATGAAGGTTTTCAGGAACAGTTTTTCCATAGATCGTGGAATTGAAGTACACAGTTGAGATTTCCTCAACAGTGGGCTCTCCAATCGTAATAATGAATACCACTGATGTTAATGGTCTGCTGGGATAAGGTGCTTCCACGGTAAATCCTAGTTGTTATCCTCCCATCCCAGAGGGATAAAAGTGCTTCAGCTTGTTTTAGGTCCTTTAACTTGAATTTGGCATCAAGCAAAGTGGAGCGTAGTTGGTGTGGGTGGTTTTTGGCATCGAGGGTGTTGGATTTAGTGAGACAGATTAGGATGCTTGCCCCATTATGTTGTAGAGGAAAGTCCTGAGGGTGCTCAAAGTACTCCCTGAGGGGTTCCTGATCAAAGAGCTTAAGTTCATCGTCTTCTATTCCAAACAACGAACAAACCTTGCATGATTGGTTTGTGGGTGGGGAGATTTGATAAAGCACCGCACCTTTGTCAGCCATGAGTTGCCAGTCATAATCAGCATATTGTTGTGCTTTATTTAAAGCCAAAGCTTGTTGCATTTCAGCAATGGTGTCAACTGAGGGGTTGCACTTAGGGGCAAGGAGTGAGGTGTCTGACGCGGTTTGTCTTGTGAAATATCTTGTATCTAGAATGGGATACTGCAAGTGTTGGGAGTATGAAGGGTGTCACCATTGGGAGAGAGCCCTTGCGCGAATTACTCTTATGTCCATTAAAGGTTGAGCAATTTTTATCTATTGATGAAAAGATAATTTAAGGTAAAAAAATAATAATACACATCATTGAATTCAACATTGTTTCTGCAGATGACTGTAAGTAATTTTGGTCTGGTTTAGGATGTTGGGTAGCGGAGGAGTTGATCTGCTTTTGAGCAATTCATATAATATAAAAATGGTGGCTGAGGGCTTTCTCTGCAAGAAACAGTGCTTAATCTGGCTCAAAAAAAGACTCAGGTCACAACTAATAACTGTGGCGTGTGGAATAACCTCAATGTTGCAGGCCACAGTGGGCGAGGGTAATAAGAATGCCTTGGCAATGCAAGTCATTAATAAATGCGTATTAGTGGACATTAAAGTTAAATGACAGCACAGAACCAAACTCCATCAACTCGCAACAATGTAAAACTTTAAGTAATCAGGGTCCATAGTGATTATAAAGTTGAAGAAGATAATCTAAGAAACTTTTATAAGGTGTGAATGTGTATAAACAAAGAGTACCTTGAAGAATGTTAATTTAAATGCTGGCGACATGGTCTTAATCAGAATCTTTGGTAAATCACACATTTTATAAAGTGTTTTTAAACTGCTTAATGGATCGCAGTTTTGAATTAGAAAACCAAAAATATGTCAGTGAAGTGCGAGGAGTAATCCTCAGTTTAATACTCCATAGTATTGAGCCCATAGTAAAAGCAAACCACATGAGTAAGGATTATATAATGGAGAACCTTTTGCTCCTAGGTCTTAGCCCATTTTAACTTGACCTCAGTGATGAAGGAAGCTTCTTGGGGTCAATCTTATGAAGGATAGGCGCTAGTGGTTTTCCCAAGGACCAGTAACGCTTTTTCAGCTTTTATTCTTTCCTTCACAGTGATTGTGAGCGTGGTGTGGGAGGGTGTTGGATGTACTCAAAGTATTTCCCTTGATGATAGGATACATTGAGAGCTGTTGCAGCCTGGTTCTTAGAGCTGCTTGGGCATCCATAGAGCTAGGTGCTCCATTAGGAATTATGTTAACATTAACAAATTAGCAGGTAAGCGCAGGCTCATCCTCAGACCAACCCATGGTTTCAAAATTGGCCCAACTGATTGTGAGGATATTTTTGGAGAAACGCATCAGTAAATGAAGCTTAGAAAGAACTTCTCTCTTGGAAAGCTTTTCACATTGACTTAGCAAATTCCTTCTTTTGGGATAAAAATTAGATGCCTGAAATTGAGAAAAGCGTTAATATCCAAGACCCTTATCAGTTGTTTCTTCATTGAGCGAGTCTAGATGTCCCACCTGGTGCTTAGGGATCCATATTCATGCGCTGATCTCAATTGAATACCATAGATTTGGTGGGCATATGGTAGGGAACATCTTGGGCTTAGAGCATGTAGATTGATTCAGAAGTTTGTCTTGGTTCAGAACATTATGAATTATCAATGGTAGAGGGTGCAAAGAGAGCTAAGTGCCTTCATGTATGTTGCTGCTGCTGCAGCGCAGTGATAGCGCCTCTGGTTTGAGGGCATCCAGTGAGTTGTTAAGCCATAGCATGAGATGAGATTGTGGGGTTGAAGACTGCAGAGGTGCAATCAAGTGGTCTGGCGTTAGTTGAAGTATCCACCATTTAGAAGGTGTTGTCTGAATTTTCAGCAGCCACATGTAAGTGAGTGACCCTGGTTGACACTGAGGTGAGCACTAAGAATTGTAAGCTTTAGGGTGATGCTTCCTCATTTAGCTGAATCATCAGGTCATTAGCAGGTTTTATCAACATTTTTGCTAATACTAGTTTTTTTCTGGTAGAAAAGAACTATGATTGAGGTAATCTTGAATAGTGAGTTGATGGAAAATGATTATAAGAGGAAATCAATAAAAATCTATTGAACTAATGAGTTATTTTAGCAACATAAGGATTAACACTTAGGTAAAAGTATTCATTGATTAATTTATTGGGCATTTTATAAAATAAATAAAAGATGCATAATATATATCATTAATATATTTTTTGACTACTCTATTGAAGAGTACTTATTTTAGATGTATCAAAAACTAACAGAGAGGAGTTGTAGCATAGCGGGATGATTCCTTCTCCACTATGGGTCAGGTTTTAATTGACGCAAGTTTGAAACCAGCACAGGCTAAAAAAACTTTGGGGTGGTATATTTGTCCCAAGGTTGACCCACCTCATTTACTTTAAAAAAAACAGAACTTAATTTAAATTTTAATAAAAATATGTTTGTTAAATTAAAAGAAGATTAATTTTTAGATTTATAATATCCCAAAAGGTTATAAATTGTATAAACTTAGTGAATAGAGACTAAACTATTTTATATTCTTTGTGCAATATATGATATGACGAGATTATATAATTGTCTCCAAATGAAACGTAGCTAGATCATGTTTTTACTACATAAGGTTCTATATCCTTTGTCTTTGTAATTTCAGGGTTTGATTATACTTATAAATATATATCTAAGATCTTCATAAGTCTTTAAACTACGCTCTAAGTCATAAGGTGTAGAATAAGATAATTTAACCATGTAGTATGCTTTTTTTTAGTTTTTCAGTTAACTGTTTACTATCTAAGAATATAAACCAATAAAAATTTATCTTTAGTATTATTATTTGACAGGAAGATATTTAATTATTAAATTCTTTTATGCTTCATAGTTTACTATATATTTTAAGTCTATGTAATTATTATAGAGATGTAGATTTATCATATTACCATGTATGAAGACCAATAAGCTATGATTATTTACTGCTTGTTTACTTGATATAGACTATAGTATATAATTAGAACTAAAACAACTTAAACTCATTCTGATACTAATCATACAGATCTGAATCGCAAAAAATTAAGTTTATAATCAAATAAATTTAGATTCTTCATGTGAAAGACATATATCGGTTTACAACAATCATCAAAAATATACAAAACTAAGAAACCCTTAATTGCAGCCATTAGCAGGATTAAATTATGTAATTATTTTAGTCCATATATCTCTCTATAACATTTTTCTCTACAAATCTAATGGAATATATATTTGTTAACTTGCCATGCTACAATTTTGATAGCTACAATGTTATTGCATATTTGTATTTGATAAAATATATAGATATCAAATTTATCATACATTTATTTGTATATTATAATTAAAAGTTATTATCACCTTTTTTAAGGATATACTAATAAAATTATTTAGAACTCTAAATTTACAAAAAAACTATAATATCATAAATTCTTTTTGATAAAACTCTGATTATAGCTAAAAGAATAAAGGAATATTTCTAGTACTAAAAAAAATAAAAATAAAGGATTATTAGCAGGGGGTGGAAGGCGAGTCGGTAGGGTGTACGGCTACCAACCTGAAGGTTGCGGGTTCAATTCCCGCCCTTCGCATATCGATCGGGGTGCCAGCCGAAGGAAACTATTGGCGGTTAGTAGGTATAATAACACGAAAACCTTACCCATGACGTAACCAGAAAAATCCGAGTCCCGATCCGGAGGTGAAAAAACTTTCTACGACAGAGTTGACCCTGCTCAGGTTTCATGTCGATACTTTCTCTATTTCGGTAATGTCCGTCCCCCGGTCGGCTTGCCTCGAATAAATAAAATAATGGATTATTAGCTTTACCAAAGTGGGATAACTGATATTATATCAGTTTTTTATAGCTTGTATATTTAAGGACGCTATCTAATTATTAAGATAAATTCCTTAGGTATAGTTTCTTTGGACTCAATTGCATAGAGAAATTCTTTCATAGATTATATTATCTCTGCTAAATTTATAATTATACAATTACATTTTAACCACTTAAAGTAGTTTTAAAATTATATAGGTATCATATGATCATATATTAGGTAGACCATTCAACATCTATAGGGTGTTGTGAAGTGTCAAGCTTTTCCATAATATGGGTGAATCCTAACTTTAGTTTCTGATTTATTTATAAATTGTAATAATCTTGACTTATACTTTATTACCATTAATAGACTGATCAATGCTTGGTTGGGCTTAAAGCTTAAAATCGTTATTATTAAGTTTGCAAAGCATATATCAATTTCCTTTGATAATTTCAATTTAAAATTAAAAGATTTTATGACAAAATTACTCTCAAGAAATTCATCAATCAATTCGATAAAGCAATCACCACAACAAATCTTTTCATCATATTAAAGTTAGAGTTAAAAGCTATAGAAATAATTATTTCTCAGCTGCTCCAGATGTTAAGCTCAATTCATCTATTGTTCCTTGCAATTTTTGGCTTCCTATTATGAAATGATATAAACAAATTTACTGGCACATGATCAAATTCTATAGTATGAATTAATGAATTTGTTATTTATACTAACTGTTGCAAATTTTGCAATTCTCTGAGTTTCATGACTTTATTAGTATGCCAGGCCAAACAATATGAAAATATCTGGCCCTTGCTCTTTCACCTTCATAGGCAACCTTTCACTACAAGTCCTCAGGCAACTTCCCAATCTAGCAGACCACCAACTTCACCTTGGCAGATTAACCCCTCTTGGTAAGCACCGTGGCCCTCTTCCCCCTTCCTGGGTGGCCTGACTCCTTGCTCCTCCACCTCATGGTTAATCCTCACTTCTCCATCGCTGACTCCACTGACTTTGCAAATCCCTGCGGAATGTTCTGTAGATCCAGGTTAAGAGTTGGTATCACTGATCACTCCAGGTACATTAACCCAGTACCTAACCTCTAGGGATCTTCAGTCCCACCTCTATCAGCCAAGCCAAACTTTATCCACTTTTAAAGCTATTAATTGTAGGAAACTACAATTATCTAAAAAAGAAGATTAGAAGTCTGAAGATTATTATCAAGAGGGAGATTCAACAAATTATAGGATTTTCCATCTGCTTGTCAACATCATTGGCATTCATCGCCAGCATCCCATTTTTTAGAACAATGGCAATTCCAATCATCAGCTCTCTCTCTGGCAACCATCCCTGCATAATTTTTAATCATTAAGGTCCAATAGTACGTTGATTCCTTTCCAGCATCAGTTGCTGATTTAATCTTATATAATTTTTATGTTCATTAATCATCATGATTTATCCTCATCCCTATTTTGATAGTGACTATTTCTTCAGTTAGCAGAATATACTTTAACTTGCTTAACTTTCAAATCCCTTGGCTCCAAAGCCAGTAATCTGATCATCCTTGGCATAAGTCGCCAGCTAAATCCTAGATGGTAACTGATTGGATCATCATTATCTTAGTCACCAGTGATCCTGAAACTTTGACTTTAACTCCCAGTCACAACTCTGAATTAAGTATTAAATATTAACATCCTTGGCCTCAGCTGCCAGTGTCAATTTTGAACAGCTTTATCAGGGATCATCTCTGATATCTTCTATGCTTTAAATTAGCAATTTTTTTTAATCAATAAGTATAATAAATATCAACATCCTCGGCCTAATTGCCTGTGTCAAAATTGACTAAATTACTATCTGGGATCATCCTTGACACATTACAGATCCAGCAGATCCACAAAACAACTCAACTCAACCAGGTGAGAGCTCAAATTGGTTATAATCATTATTTTATCTTACTGAACTAGTAAATTGATCAGTAATGATCCTCAAGTAATATAAACTAATTTCAACAATTATGTGAGTTCTTCATCTGGTAAATCCCTGACATATCCCCCAACTTAACCAGATGATATTCCTTAAGTGCAGCTCCAAACTTTTGGTGGGTAAAACAACACCAACGTGATGGCTGGGAGGTTCTTAACACTACCCCCTACCTCCCTGAGGCATCAGAAACTAAGTGTTGGGCTGAGGTTCCACTGACGGCATCCTCCCCTGATAACCCCAGTGGCTTGCGCCACCTATTAACAAAGCCTCTAGCTAATCAAGCATCACACTAACAGAGCCCCCTGTAGTGAGTACCATTGTTGCGTTTTTCAATTCTCTGCAATTATGACTCTATTAGTGTGCCAGGAAAACAGTATGAAGACAGCTGCCCTTTCTCTTTCACCTTCAAGTTCAACCTTTAACTACAGATCCACAGGCAATTTCCTAATCCAGCAGAACACAACTTCACCTTTCCAGATTAACCCATCTTGGTGGGGACTGATGGTCCTCTTCCCCCTTCCTGAGCGGCCTGACCCCTTGCTCCTCCACCCTCATATTAATCACTATTTAATTATAGCTGTTTCCACTGACTAGAAAATCCCCGCGGGGTGTTCCTGTAGATCCAGGCTGGTAGTCCATAGCACCACCTACTACAGGAGCATTAACCCAGCATCTAACCTTTGGGGATCTTCAGCCCCACCTCTACTAGCCAAGACAACTTTTGTCCAGCTTTAGAACTATTAAAAATAAGCAACCAGCAATTAATTAAGGAGAACGATTATAAGTCTGAAGATTTCTTATTAAGAGGGTTATTCAACTATTTATAGGCATTTCCATCCTCCTGTCAACGTCATTGGCATACATCACCAGCATCCCAATAGTCAGCACTCTCACTGGCAATTCCAATAATCAGCACTCTTTCTGGAAATCATCCGTGCTTAATTTGTCATCATTGACTTCCAATAGTATGTTGATTCATAGTCATCATCAGTTGCTGATTTAATCTTATATGATTTTTTATAATTAATAATCATGAATTGTCCTCAGCCTTAGTCATGGTTATTCCTAACTTTAGTTTACAGAATGTCCATTTATCGCTTGACTATTAATTCTCTCAGCTTCAAATCCCAGTAAAATGATCATCCTTAGCATAAGTCACCAGCTAAATCCTAAATAGTAATTGATTGAATCATCCTTGGCTTCACACCATCAATGATACCAAGACCTTAATGTCAAACTCTTGATCTGTCACAACTCTGAACTAATTAATAAATACATCAACATCCTTGGCCTCAGATGCTGGTGTTAATTTTGACCAATTCTTTTATAAGGGATCATCCCAATAGTTTCTTAATGTCAAATATAGTGATTCATCCTAATTAAAAGTAATAATAATATATATTGACATCCTCATACTCAGATGTCAGTGTTAAAGATGACCAATTTACTATCAGGGATCATCCCTGACACTTTTCATATCCGGTGGATTTACAAAACAGCTCAACTTAACCAAATGAGGACTCAAAATGGTTATAATACATTAGTGATATTATCAGAACTAGTAAATTAGTTGTCAAATATCCTTGACTAATCTATACACTAATCTTTAATAATAGTGTGAGGAATTCATCTGCTTAAAATCCCAACATGACCTTAATCAAGCCTGGTATAGTGAATCCCAATCAATTCCCAACATCTAAACTGTATTGTTCTATCATCTCCTAAATACCTTAATCTATTATAACTTCACAAATATAGTGAGCTGATCCCTCAACATGATCTTAGTTCTTCGTGGTACTTTAATTATTACTAAACTTTTAATTAGAAAAAATACTTTAACCCTTTCTCCATTCTTGTCTAAATTTTAATTTTCTAGGGCAAAAAGCCTAGTGCAATTTCCTGAGGGACGTGAGTTTGTGACCTTTTCCCATATGAAAGTGCTTAGCCATCATATAGTGGAAGCTAATTCGCCTAATAGCTATTTAATGATTGATGGAACCTTTGAACATCCCACAAGTAGGTTAAGTTCCGCATTGATTTAAAAAACACAACTCAAGTCATCTAACCCAGGAAGCTTTTATTACTCAGCCTTTCATTTTCCAGATAGTTACCAACTGCAATAAAGCTAAGAGATGGCTTAGTGCTAAACAGAATTATGGTTTCCAGATACCAGTATCCTCCACTTTACCAAGGATATGATTAAGATATTAAATTTTTTATGGCAAACACGCCTTTTATGAGAAACTTCTGGAGGTGTAATTCTTTTAGGACAATGATCCTTATTTCTAGATTATCAATAAATTGGTCATTCACAAGCATATTAAATTATGTAACTTAGTCACAGTATATCAAGATTTGTAAAAGAACTCTAAATAATTGATTGTTCTCAGGAAGTTAATGTTACTTTTTTCAATGAGAACTTTTTTCTATATTAGGTATTTAATTTGGATAAAATTTTAATTGTTTTAAGCCTAACTTACATGTGGAGAGTTGAAAGTCCCCAACAACGCCCTTTTTTTTTAGTACTAGATGGTCCCAACCCAAGGGGGCATTCATCGATGTCCCAACAACGCCCTTTCAAGATCCTGATAGAGGGAATATAGGCTTTCTAGAAATTTTACATGAATCTATATGCAACTGTTTTTAAGAGCTAAGTCCTCTATGGCATATTTGGGCCTAATATTATAGATCACATATTATGGCCCAACTAAGATGAATACACTTTACAACAACTGATCCTAGTTGAGGATGTTAGAAAGCTACTTTTCTGATCTTAAAAGGTCAGATGGAGGGACTAACTGAAATTAGTCCTGTTAGTTTTTTGTAAATGCACTAGAAGCAGTTAATCCTTAAGCTATTTTTACAATGAAATTTTTTACTTAAATGTCATGATAGGCTAGTTTAGCATTATCCACTACTAATCAATCCAATAAGATTGCACATAATCAGGCAGATGAGGTACTATTTATATATCTTGTAACAGTAAAATCTTGATTACACAAAGTAAACTCATTTAGTAAAGCTAGTAATGTACAAGGAAGGCAATTATTGAATCTTAAGATTCAATGGAAACAAGCTTATGTATTATGGATACTATTATACTATTAACTCGTTCTATGACCCTTTTAGCTTAAGTAAAATTTGATCCTAAAAAGTAAGAGGTGTCAAAGAAAAGGCTAGATACTTGAATTATTTTTTAGGGTAAGTTTAGGCTATTATCCAAATGAAACTCTCTCAGACTGCCATGTTGTGTAGTGCAACATGGAGTTAAAATTAGCCTTTGCCAAAGCTGTAGCCAATATAGAAGAGATAGAATCTAATCATCTAGTCAGTTGTTAAATTTGAAGAATATGAGCTAATGTCCATAGTGTCCAGTAGGTCACTCTCTATGACGTCTATAATCAGCACACTAAAGGTATTGGATGGTAATACCATCAGATGTTGATAAATTGGATTTAGTCTACTTTAATCACACCATGTCAAGGAGGCAACTATGACTTTGTGAATGTTTTCACCATATGATCTTAATAAAAGTTGTTTCTTAGTCGCTAATAAGTCAGCTTGATGGCCCTTTGGCCAGAAGTATATGCCATTGAGAACGGTTTCAGTGCGCGAGTTGGCTATATGACTATTTAGCGATTTTCCATCAACCATTTTATATAAAAATACTTATCATTTTTCAATATTCTTACTAAGGTGACGTAGCTCATCCTATATTTACAGGGACTCCATTTCCCATAGTTCAGGGCATCCAATAAGATTATAGATTATATATTTCTCTGGAATTAATATCATAATGAACAAACATCTTAAATGCCTATTAGATTTTATGTACTGTTTTGGGTTAAGATAAGTGAGAGTTGAAAATTTCTGTATAAGGAGTTTGATATATCTAGAATACCATTAGGTACCTTCATTTGTTGAAAACATTAAAAAGTAAGTATAATCAGTGTCATTATTCCTACCTAAATTGTAGATTTGGATGATGTAGATGACATTAATTGAACCCAAGATTTCAAAATAACTGAAACCATTATAGAGGATAATCCCCGATGAATTTAAAGCCCACTTGATATTGAGGACAATCCCTGACTAATGCAGTGAAATAGTACTCGCCCAAAAACCCCTGATATCTGGGTTCAAACCCAATCTATGCGGCAGATGAATCCCATTTGGCAGATATGAACAATTTTATTCAGAATCCCCATTTGTAATGAGAATAGATTTTAGCTTATTATGAAGATTGACTGGGATAACATTCATATAATGATGTTTCTAAGCAATAAGCTTTACTCTCTTTTTGCCACTTTTAAGTTAAGTTGCACTTCCTCTATCTATTTAGGAAGAAATAAAATGTATGTTTTTATGACTCCAGGGATGTTATCCTGTAGAAATATTTTTTGGCCAAGGAAAGAAATTACATATAATCCAGCACCCAGGAATTTTGAGTTTTCCGGCCTATAAAATAAAGGGACATGTGGTCTAAACCCCTTATTCCCAACAAAACTGGTGCTCTCTGCCAGGATAACCCTGAGTTCACAGTGCAACTATTACTATGATGAGCAATTATGAGTTGGCATCAGATTCCTATCTAGATCAGAAACTCCTTAATCTCGTGGTAAAATTACTTACTATGATGCGTGGGATGGAGCAAAGAATTCTTGCCCTTGAGCAACACCAAATTGAACTTCTTGATGCGACTATTGAGCTTAAAAGTGAAATTTCGCAGTTTACCCCACTCTTTGCCACCAAATTGATTCTTTGTGCCACCTATGATAGGGTAGACTCCATATTTGAAGATATTATCGCCTTACAAAATCGAGTGGACGCCCTTCAGTCTTATGACTCTTCCAGAAATATCAGTTCCTCTGTAGGCAAAAACGTCCCCCAAGTGTCAGTGCACGTCATTCAGCCGTTAACCCCCCCTCAGTGGCACATTTAAACCGTCCTTCAAAGAGAAGTACTTCCCCGGCAAAGTGATCATCTTCTCTTTCCTATTTTGTTATAAAGTGCTATGGAGGAAGCTACTGACTTCCAATAGCTCACACACCTAACCAATTGTCTTAGTCACATAGCTCAAGACATTATGGTACCACATCCCATGATTTGCTGGACTTGAGATGACGCCAAGGCTGCCTTACTTTAGGAATTTGGGAACGACTTAACCGTATCCAAACAAAAGCAAACTTATATTGGCATAAGCCTTAATTGTGGATAAACCATCACTGAGTTTGCTCATCATTTTTACCTTGAGGCTCAAACGTTGATCGCTGGAAAACATCTTACTTTAGATGACGCTATCACTGCCTTATTTTCAGCGCTTAAGAATATGCCTAATACTCTCCTTTATCTTAAAGCGGTGACGTCTAACTGGACATCTCTCCTTCATATCAAATAAGCTATTTTGGAGATTATTGCTGATCTACTCAAACCCTCTGGGCCCTTTGTTCAATAAAATGGCCTCAGTCCCAAGTATTAGTGGGTACCCCTCCTAATTCGCCTATCCCTAAGCTATTCTGCACTTTTTACAAAAGAAACAAACATACCATAGACAATTGTCACATCTTCTAAAGTAGTTTGGCAAAAGATTAGTCAGTATAGGGCAGGAGGCTTCCTATGCTTATGACAATCATTTGCCTCAGGACCCTTGTATTAGCTCAAGTTTCATGCCAGCACCTTGAGATTCTTTGTGTTAGCGGCGCCTGCAGAAGTCAATTTATTCCTTTCTATCCAAGGAAATAAGATCTTCAACTTTCCTATTTTTATGTTGGTCAGTTACTCAAACAACTCATGGAAGTCAGTTCCTCTATGGAAAGCCAAGCGCTGGCAGACAAAACCTTTAAAAGCATCAAACAGCTCTGAACTTGGACGCGGCAATATCCTCCGCTTTCTTCACTACAAATTTCATGAAAGTTTACTAGCCATTAATTCTCCATTTGGCTATTTGGTGGTTCAAGTAGAGGTAGTCGTTCATAAGGTTAAAGTCTTGGCAATATTGATACCAGTTCACCGGTTAAAGTTATATCCTCTTGACTTATCCAAAAATAAAATGGCTCAATACTTGATTCACAACGCTGAATATGGGATGGCCGGTAGTTGGATTAAAGCAATTGGGGCGTATTCAGCCTTACCTCTCTAATTTGGAAAGCTTCTAATTATTGCCCCCGCTATTGCGTTAGAAAGTGATAATTACAAGCTTATTGGAGTCCCACTGATGCGTGAGTTCAATTGCATCATCAACAATAAAGAAAAGTACCTTTCACTATTAGGGTATTGGATACCATTGATATTTAAACTCATGGTCAAGAGTAAAGGAGCTCCAAAAAAAGAAACTGCCTCCTTGAATATCCGTCTTCCATTTGTAAATTCAAATATCAAGTCTTAGGAGAAAAAAATGTTATCCTCTGAGGCTTTGGACGCTGAAGGTGGAATCCTTCTGTATGCCCCCATCCTTTACAATACCCTCTGGCTCACAAGTGATTGTACTTATGGGGATCAAGATTCTCACCCCTCCTAATAAAATTTTAGAGCTAAGTGGACACCAAACCCTTTAAGCAAAGAAGCGTTGACCTTTACGGGGATTTTGGATCCTGCCTACGGGAAATCTATCTCTATCTTATCAGGGATTTTAACAAATCAAACCTCACAAGTCCCTCAGCATGCCCCTATTGCTTACATAAAAGTATTTGCTATTAAGAATATCACCTATGTGAGTTGTTTTGGCTCTTTACAAGATTTGAGATTTGATCCCCTACCCATTATAGCTCTGGTCAAAAGTAGAATTGGAGTTAATCTCACCCCTAACAAATGCCAGGACCTGAAAGACCTTTTTGAGGGTTATGGCAATATTTTTCTCAGGACCAAGTGAACACAGGAAAATGTCCGGGGTAATTTACCAAAATCAAGAGTGATGTTCACCCTCCCTTCTAATCCCAGCTATACTGCAAATCCAAAGTTGAGGAAGCTCAGGTGACCTTAGAGTTACAGCAACTGTTGTAGGCCAGTTTACTGGTGCCTTCTAAAAGCCCGTGGGCCTTCCCACTCCTATTAATTTGAAAGAAGGATGGTAGCTACCATGTTGTCATGGATTATCGCCACTTCGTTCCTATCACACAAAAAGATAGCTATCCTCTGCCACATATAGATGACTCCTTACGCTTGATGTCAGTATCCCACATTTCTTGGCTATGGATCTTGCCAGAAAAAACTGGCAAGTCATTTTGTTGCTAGAGGATCATGAAAAATGCGCTCTCCTCTCAATTGAAGGATTATTTGAGCTCACTCAAATGCCGCAGGAGTTATGTAACAACCCTGCTATCTTCCAACGCCCTTGGACGGACTCTTAGCCGATTTAAAACGCTCCTGTGTGCTAGTTATCTCAACAATACTACCATTTCTTTGAGAACCTTTATGGAGCACCTAGATCACTTATGCAAGTCTTTCTGCAGTTACAGCAATCTCCATTAAAACTAAAGCCATCAAAATGATCCTTCTTTCAGAGTGAAATGGATTTTTGGGCCATAAGGTAAGTAAAGCCAGAATGTCTCCAATGGATGAAAAGGTCCTGGCCATTGATAGTATGATTCTCTAAATCCCTATGAGGCGTACAATTTTTCTTATGGATGGTGAGATATTATTGCCAGTTTATTCCTCACTTTTCCAACACCTCCGAGCCTCTAGTGTATTTATTAAAGAAAGGGATACCCTTCCAGTGGAAAGAAGAGAAAAATCTGGTCTTCAACCTGCTATGCATCTCTCTCCCACTCTCCAGTGCTTATTTATCCAATTTGCAATAAAACCTTTCTCCTCTTTACCAATGCTAGCAATATAGTCATTGGAGCCATATTATCGCAGCACAACAAAAACTTAGTAGACCATCCTATTGCCTACTATAGCAAAACTCTAACTAGAGTCAAACACAACTATAGTGTTATGGAGCGTGAATGCTTGGTGTTACTACTGGCTATTAAGCCTTTCCTACCTTATTTATAAGGGAAATATTTTACCATAATCACTGATCATGCTTCCTTGCAATGGCTATAGCAAATGAAACCCCATGGGAGGTTATCCCGCTGGGCGTTAAAACTTCAAAACTACGATTTTTCTATCAATCATTTACCAGGGCCAATACACTAAAACGCAAATTGCTTATCCTGGTTCCCATATTAACTTTAAATGACCATAAAGAAGAATGGCTCTATAAACTCCAAACTCAATTGCAATTATAGAAAGATGAATCACTGACCATTTTTTAAAAATTAGGGACTTGGCTACCTTTCTCATAAGTACCATATGTTACAATTCTAGTTCTTCACCAATTTATAGCTCCCAAAAGTTAACTGCACAGGTTCAGCATATGCACAAATCACGTTGTTTGATAGTATATATGTGATTGATAATAGCATGACGACTCTTATCTGTAGCTGAATAGACAAGCCCAATATGGTTTAATGCTAGGCCTGTAATTATCCACGAAATACTGCTGATGTCAACTATAGGGACTTATTCCCTGTTTTGTCTAACATGATCCACTCTCTGATTCAGAGTTTTCCGGACTTTCTTCTCATCTAGTTGAGTCTGCAGAGATTCACGTCCAAGGTCTGCTTCTCTTGCAAGGATCCTCAATCCTTATTTTTAATACTACAAAAGAGTCCACAATTATTGTATACCACAACAAAAATAACTGAAGGTAAATAGAGCCTATATCCCAAATAGAAAAGTCTTTTTCTTTCTTGATGATGAATCTTCACTTTTTTATTTAGGTGAGTTAGAGAATCCATAGAGGGAATTTGACGCCCAACTCTTTGGTTAGCGCCTCAGCCATGAAACAGCAGCTGTTGCCATTGAAATTCCCTCTGCTGTTTCACCGGTGATGGTATTCTACATCTGGTTAGGATTTCTCCATCAGACATCCTTAATACCTAAAATGGAAAGAGCCAAAAATTCGTCCCTAATGTTTCCCACTCAACCACAGCGAACCAAAGATATTTGGCTAGTAATCTGCTTGGGTAATAAGACTATCTACCCATTATGGCAGGTCGCAAACCAAATGATTGATTTGCTAGTTGCAGGCGGCATCACATGCCTCACAACTGCTACTTAAATTCCCAATTGGTTGGTGATTAAACCCTACAAATCTCAATTGATACACCTGATAGTCAATTAATGATCAACTATCAGATGCCCCCATTTTGTTGGCAACTCTGCCCGACAAGATCTTAAGCATTCACCTGGATCAATCCCCAACAGATCTGGACCTGGTGAATTACCCAAAATCCCTGAGCATTATTAACCTGAAATTAGGGTCAACTGATATCCAATTCATTTGCCAGTGGGACTTATCCCCATGAGATTCAACAGGTAATTTAGGAAGCTAAAAAGGTGGGCAAAAATCTCAACACTTTAAAAGGAATTATCAAAAAGAATGTGGAATCTTCAAGTCAAAAACGGCTAACTGTACAAACCTGTGTCCCAAAAATGGTTGCCCTATGTACAACCTTCAGCTTGAACCAATGTCATATTGGGGACGACATTGGCAAGTCAGCCAAGGGGAATTTGGAAAACTTACCAGTGGCTCAAGTCTTAATGTTATTGGGAAGGAATGCTAGTTTCAAACCAAAATGTATTAGAGTCCATTCTGGTATGTAAAAGTCAAGCTGGTCCTAATCCCCCAATCTCAAATTCCAGTGGATCCACCTTGTGAACCCTTCCATACTATTAGCATTGATGTTGTGAGACTTCTCCCTCGAGCCTCTAATGGTCATCATTTCCTCCTTCTAGCCATGGATCATTTAACTTAGGAGATCAAAGCTGTATCACTACCATCCGCTTTGGCAAAAGCTACTGCACATGCTTATATAATCAGATTATTACCCAGCATGGGTGCCCTAACATAATTCTCTCCAATAATGGTCAAAAGTTCCAATCATTGCTGGTGAATGATTTAAAAAACTGATAGGATCCACCCAGGTATTTTTAACTCCATACTATCCTGCAACTAATGGAATGGTAGAGCGGGCGAATGGTACCTAACTGCCACCCCTTAAGAAAATGGCCACAACTGACCCTCTTCACTAACCCAATATTTGCCTAGCGCGATTCTGGCCTACAGAATAAGCTATCACAGAATAAGTAAGATGTTGCCCTTCAAGGCTTTGTATGGAAAAAATCCCCAGTTGCCTTCTAAAGTGCAGGCCATGTTAGATCAAGCTTTACCTGATTCCCCTAAAGTTACTATGCAAAGCATTGCCAATGAAATAATCTGACTCCAGGATCTAGCTTCTGAGAACTTATCTTCTACAACTAGTAGAGAAACAAGTCGGGTTGATGACTAACATGAACCTCTGCATACCTTCCAGCTGGGTTACCTAGTCCTTTTATACCACCATTGGCCAGGAGGTAGTGATAACAAATTGGGCACCAAATGGTCAGGGACCTACAAAGTCATTTATAAACGGCGCAACATATAATCAATTCTAGAGGTTGTTCAGGGTACTATGGTAAATCGCATACATAGTTGTTTTCTCCACCCATTTCCCTTCTAAGCTAAGATCTAGAAAGGGCTTTGTCAGGATTCCTACCCAAATTGGAGATTTAGATGAAGTAGATGACGGGAATTGAACCCAAGCCTTCAATTTAGCTGAAACTATTATCTGGTATAATCCCCCAATAAATTTCAATCACACTTGATATTGGAGGCAATCCCTGAATAATGCAGTTTATAATACTCTCCCAAAACCCCCTAATATCAAGGTTCAAATCTGATCCATGCGGCGAATACATTCCATTTGACAGATATGAAAAATCTGCTACAGAATCCCCAATTGGTAATGAGAATAGATTTTAGCTTATTACGCATGGAGATTGACTGGGAAAAGCTCCTATATAACGATGTTTCTAAGCAATAAACTTCAATCTTTTTTTCCACTTTTAAGTTAAATTGGCCTTCTTCTATTTATTTAGGAAGAAATAATAGGTATGATTTATGACTCCAGGGACGTTAACCTGAGAAAAGAATTTTTGGACAAGGAAAACAAATACATATAATCCAGCACCCAAGAACTTTGGGTTTCCTGGCCTATAAAATAAATGGACAAGTGGTCTAAACCCTTAGTCCTGACAATCAGTATCACTGTAAAATGCGTTTATATAAATAATGTAAGTGCTAGTGGAGGATAACATATATATTTACAAAATCACAGTTCCCAAGGAAAAACCAAAGTAACCAAGAAGCTTGTATGAAGAAGGCCCAAAGCCCTTCATCCAATAATGAGCAAATTATATTAGTGAGCGCTGAAAATGCCTGCAATGCATGCCATGATGCGTAAAATGCTTTTACATAAAATTAAATGAACTTAATAAAATTAGCGCAGGAAAGTCCTTATTTAAGAAATCTTGGAAAGACAAAACCAAATTAGACACTACCCTCTCAAGTGAGAGCATTGGACTATGTATAGGAATGGGCTTTAAAGTTAAGTGATGTTTTTAGACTGTAACTACTTCTTGGATTGCATATATCATGCAGTTTGTACTTTGGAGTAAAGGGTTGGAATTGTAAAATTTACATAGAAATTAGGTTGAGGTTTGATTGATCAAGCCATGATTGACTTCTTTCTTGGTAAAATTTTTAACTTAAAAATATTGAGATGCGCTTTACCCTTGGAAGTCAGGTGCTCAATTGAAAGAGGAAAAGTGTAAAATTGAAAAGGGATTTTGGGGAAGTAATAAAAGGAGAGTCAAAATTGGGGTTTAGAAATTTAAAAAATATTATAATTTTATAATATTACCATGAAAAAGGAAGATAAAAAGGATAGAAAAGTTTGCGAAATTGGAAGATTCAGAAAATTAAGAAACTTGGGAAATTGAGCAGCATTAGGGTATAACCCATCTGGACTAAAATCTGTTATGTGGCGGTTTAGTTGTTAAAACTTTTATGCACAAGAGCCTAATCCTCTCAACATACACACAGCTAGGCAATGTTGGTATCTGAGAAGTCTTTACACAAAAAAGGTTAGAAGGAATCACATGTCTTAATATTTCTTGTAAAAACCTCACATTGTCCTTTCCTTTTTTAGCAACCTTATGATAAGGTTAGACTATCAAAACTTCATCTCCTTTGGTAAAATTTGATCTAGGGGGTAGAGCGATGTCAAAAAGTCATGAAGTTGGATTGGTGAACGAAAGGTCATTAAATTATGACAAGAAAAGGTCCCTATCTTGAGAAACAAAAGGTACGATGAGAGTCTGAACAATCAGTTTACAGAGTGGAACTGGCAGTGATGGAAAAAGTGGTGTGGGAGGTCTTGAAAGGGCTTGAATGGCATGTTCAACAAATATCAAAGTTTTTGAAGGGCTCCCCTTAGAGTTATTAAAGTTGGCGGACATGAAAAAAGGAAATAAAGTAAATTTGAAATATATTTTTGCTGACTTTGGTAGAAAGGATGAAATTGATTGGGAGGTGTGGAGAGGGAATCAATTTTTGTGAAAGTGTTGTAAGCCCCATCATTGGGCAAAAAAGCCATAGCAACTGGCAACATCTCATTGTGGTGAGTAAAAGTGATTCTGCACTAGTGGCAGGAAAACTTTTAACCGTGAGACATGATAACACTTTGTCACTTAGATCCAGAGGAACACTTGGAGGCAAAGGAATTCCTTTTTTAGGCAAAGAAGTTTTTGACCTTGAGAAAGAAATTATTGCATGGAAAACTGCAATTCATTGAAGTTCAGCTTAAGAATTGCATAATGAGACAACTAAATTAAAAACAAATCACAGACTTAAATATAATCTGATGGAACTGAAAGTGCGTTTCTAAGAGGTCCATGCTACACTGCAGCAGAATTTTAAACTTAACTGTACTATTATTTAAGGACCAGGGAAGGCTAAGCTAGCTTTAGTTGTGAACTTACAGTTTTCATGGAACCACTAAAATGGACAATCAACTTATAAAAGTATGAACTAAAGCCCTCTGGCCAACAACGGGAAAGTCATCTTTACAGGTGCATGTAAATGGCCGCAATGCACATCATGATATGAAAAATGCTTTTCATAGAAATGTACAAACTTAATATAAGGGCAATGGAAGTTCATATAAGAAAGAACTGAGAAAGTAAAAAACAAATAGGCCAGAACCCTCACAAATGAGAGCATTAGCCTATTGAAATAGAATAGGCTTTGGGGTTACCAC
The DNA here is from genome assembly GCA_022478985.1 of Massospora cicadina. Classification (NCBI taxonomy): domain Eukaryota; kingdom Fungi; phylum Entomophthoromycota; class Entomophthoromycetes; order Entomophthorales; family Entomophthoraceae; genus Massospora; species Massospora cicadina. Next base: position 77,574 of record JAKSZP010009278.1, read on the forward strand.
ACTGTTCTTTAGAATGCAACTACTTCTTAAGTTGTTTGTATTTCTTCACGTTTAATTTGGTTAATAGTTGTTTTACAAATTTTTCATGAGAATTGGGGTTGCAATGAATATTGGTCACAACATGATTGGCTTCTCCCTTGTGAAGATCATCAAACTTTAAAAATAAAAATTTCTAGATTAAGAAGTTCTGTTGGGATTTTAACCATATAATGCTTCTTCCATTATGTTCCAAAGGTAGTACTTTATTTAATAGGGCATAGGTGCCATTTTTATTCAAGTAGTTTTGGTGCTTTAGGCTTTCCACTTGGTAACTCTAAATTAGCATTTATTTTTTTTTAAATAAAAAGATCAATCATGGCTAATTTGATGATTTTACTCTTAAAAAGTATCAGGCTTAGTTGCCAATAACTGTAATTTACCAAAATTGTGGGTGCAATCGCCACGATATTTGGTAATGTTGATGGAAATTATGACCAATAACATGTCAAATAATTTAGGTCAATGAATAAAGTTATGTTGCTCTCTGGATACCAATGTTGATGTTTTCTGATATGTGTGAGCATTAAATTGGTATGAGCCATCTATATATAATAAAATAATATCTCTTTTAAAACACTCTTTATTTTCACAACTAATTTTTTTCTAGTTAAATTATATAATTTATTATTTAAATTAAAGCTTAACCCTTTTCAGTTCAGATCACGCTTCCCATAATCAAACAGAAAGCATTTTTATTAAATATATAAAGCCCTCATAAACCTGTGTAGCTGCCACATTTCAATAAGTGGTGCTCACTTCAGGGGGATATGAGCTGAAGTTATATTTACACAAGAAGAAAACAGTTTGAGTGGAGAACCACCTAATAAAGGGAAAATGTTTAAATTAGAGGGAGGTGAGCGCAAGGACCCAAAAAAGTGAACTTAAAGTACATTGGAGCAGAGATTGCTGTCACAATTTATGAAAAGCCCATGGAGAGGATCTAGGAGAGAATAAAGAGGTGAGAAAACAACTAATGTACAGATTTTAGTTGCTGCCAACTAAAACTACTGTTAAAGTTGAGGACATTTTTCTCACTCAAAAGCCGGAACAAAGGAGAAAAAGAGGTCAAAAAATTCTTACTTTATCACCTTCCACATTAGCCAGGCTCTTGCACAATGAAGGACAGTTTAAGGATTACTTTTTTCTATGTACATCCAATCACTCACAATATGAGACTCATATAAGTCGGACAACAGGAAACACTTGGCTAATTGGTTTTGTATACTTTAAAAAAATAGCATTAGTTTTTAATGTGGTTGCTCAGCTTGATGTTAGCTTCTGTAAGATTCGCCAAGATCTTGATTCAACTTCACAAAGGTTGTATAAGCAAATTATCAAATTAAAGAATTAGGCACTGAGCTAAGAAAATAAGTGACATTATCAAGGTAGTATTAAAGCTAATTAAATATACTTTTCAATAAAATATGATATAGACTTTATATTGTCAGGAAACCAAAGAGAAGATCTCCAATTATCTGAATATAAAAAAGGCTTTTGCACCACTGAATTCAGTGCAACATAATGAAGCGATGCATTGTCTTACTTAGCAGCACAGGGATGTTAAAAGAAAACATCATGAAATTGCAACTTCTTGTCTGAAATCTGAAAGCTCTGGATCAGACTGAAATTAAGGGAGTTTGAGCCAAGTTATAAGGACTTGTAGCCCAGATTTTGGACTCCATATCTATTAAGTAAGCGGAAATAATAACGAGGAGATCCAATTCTTTGGAAGTTACCATGAAGGAACATGGGGCAGAAATGATCAAAATTCAGGTTCAAGTAATGATATTATTAGAATGCCCAGAAAATAAAATGCAGAAAAAACTTTGTCAACTGACTGAAGAGTTATATAAAATGTGATAAAAAGCTTATTAAAGGAAAAAAAGTTAAATTGAAAGAGATGGGTGAAGACAACTACAGGTTTTCTATCAATGTTGGAAGGAACTTTATTCCATTATCAAGCAAAACCAGAGGGCGAAACTGAACTTTTTTTATGTGGTTTCTCATTTTGTAATGATAGCCATATTAATCCAGCCATGGAAGCCTGTGAAATGCGCCTAAAATACTATCCGCTTATTCAGACTTACGCCCTCTATTCTCATCCAATGTCTCTAGCAGGATAAAAATACTAGTAACAATTCCCTTAAAAATGAAAATTTTGGCCAAATCCAAAGTTTCCAGAGTTTTAAATTAGAAAATGTCCCCGAGCTTTTTAGGCTTTTTAAGAGGACCATGGTAGGATTTGGAGACCTCCAAAAGGCTATTACCATGATCAACTGTCTGGATACAGAAATTCAAAATCTCATCCTATCCAGATTATCCGCTGATGAATGGACTTGTATGGAGGCATAGAGTGTCATCACGGGTGAATTTATCAGAACTGAACTCATTGCTTTCTAGAAACAAGAATCTATGTACATCCAGCTCAAAAGGATGTAACTATTGATATTTTTGCTGATAGGTTTTACCAAGAATCTCATATAATCACTGGGGAAGGATAATTGGTTGTTTTGATGCAAAAATTGTGATGAAATAGGCCCTTTGGCCTTACAAAGATCTGCATTGGGCAACTATCTCAGCCTTAGTTTCAGATACAAACTAACATAGATGTTAAAAATTCTTACAGATTTGTGAAACTACATTTGATGCATCAGAAATAGGCTACCAAAATGTTAATATATGCAATACCAATCACATGGAGAAGTTTACTGATAAATAGAGTAGTAGTTGACACCATAGCCAATAATGACTATTTGAGAAACCCAATATAGCTGATGTAAAAAATTATTCAACTGTTTCAAATGCGGCAAAGAAGGCCATATTTGAAGTTCTGCAGAGCTAAAATGGACAATATTAACTTAGTTTATCTATTGACAATCAAGTGTCTTAGTGTGGTGGAAAACATGTGGAATAGACTATTGTTGGTCTATTTCTGTCCATGATTAAGTTCTACCTGCTTAGCAGTTTAAATAAATGGAGCAACTGTAGAACACCTCTTTTATGGACACAGCCCCAAATATTCCAAATATGATAAATGAATAACAAGGCTCTCATAGTTACTTATCTAAAAAGAAAGTAACCAACTCTTAAATAATTGAAGAGGTGACGCAGCCATATGTGAAGCATCTCCAAGACAAACAAAAAGCACATGGAGCCAGATAGTTGTGCCTTGGGAGATGAAAAATACATTAATTTTAAACACAACATTAAGTAGAGATTCCCTGATATTTATGAACAACCTTCTAAAACCCCTGATCTGCTAATAAAGCCGCTTTTTTCAAGTAAACATTATAGCCCTTATTATTATTGCTTCTATGCATATACTTTAGTAAATTTAGTGAAGGTACTATCAATCATTGACATTAAAGAACAATTAAAATTGTCTCTATAAAGTTGGAAAAAAATTTAGAACACTCACCTTATCTGGACCATATTAACGTTTACAGAACTGACAAGCCTACAACTACTATTTCCGGGGGGCATATAATGCTTTGCTCTTTTAGTATGAATCACTCATTGTCACTGCACTGGCATTAATTTACAAAATTAGAATTATGACCTATTAAAGTCATTAACTTAATGTGACATTATGGGTTTTGGTGTGATTTAAAAGAGACCAATCTTGAAATTCATGGGCAAACTTTGCCACTGTTTTATAATTTGAAAGGGGATCCACCCAGAAGTAGGAGAAACAATATATATAAGTCAGGTATATGCAGATGGGATCATACCAGTAAATTTTCATCTGACTAGTCAACGTTCTAAAAAGCCACCTGATCAAATTGAAGAATGTACTGGAATTCCTTGAGGGCGCAAAGGCCAATGGTCTTTTATTCCAAAGAGCAGAGTTTTGTGGAAACTTAATTTGCTTTGGAAATTTCTGGATATCTTTATATCAAAGCCCAAGCACCATGGCAGAAAGGAAGAGTTGAACCATATGTTGTACTTGGAATTTAAGCCTTGATCATGGTTTAACTCAGTACTGGTTAAAAATCTATTGGATAGGACAATACAGATAGAAAAGAATCAAGTAGTGGCAATTGCTCACTTGATTACTACTTAGGAACTTTTATTCTTCCATGATTTTGGCCAATTGAATGAGATTGGATTACCATATGACCCAAAATTTATGGCAATTTTGCCATATTTGGCTGGTAAAACTTACTGGGATATCAGAGGAACAGAAGAGTCAAATCCTTATACTTTTAAAAAATTTCTGATGTGTTTGCATAAGATGATTATGACCCCAAATGTGACAAAGGTATAGTTCATAAAGTCAATGTCAGAGATCATATGTTCATTCAAATTTGGCAATGAGACACTTATGGTAAAGTGAGACCATAGTTGCCAACAAAAATTGGTAAAATACTCAAACATGGGTTATTGGTTCCATTGTAAGCCTAGGGCAGGTCCAATCATATTTTTAAGATAAAGATGAATTCAACTAAGTTGCCATTGAATTGACAGTTAAAATTAACAAAAATAACTCATATGCGCTATTGCATAAAGATAAGGCTCTTGATCGTTTAATAGGGCCTGATAACTTTAGCAACGGATCTTATATCCAGGTACTGGCAAATTGTTCTACCTAAGGAGTATCAAGAAAATGCGTAAAGTACCGTCTGAGGATTATAAAAACCAATGAAAATGCCCCTTGATCTTAGAAATGTGCTGGCTACAAACCAATGGGCACCAATGTTGTGTTAAGTGACCTTAAATTTGTCATGCATTCTCATCTACCTAAACAATATCAGTGAAATTTAGTTGCACCTTTATAGATCAAATGAATCACTTGGAAGAAGTTTTAAAAATATTGCCAGCAGCAAATTGGAATACAAAAATCAAAAAATCTTTTTCAGAAATCTATACTTAGTTTTTATTGTAGACGCTAATGGACTACGCCCTCAAAACCTAAAATTGATGCAATTCAAACTATGTCACAATAAAAAAGTGTTTGAGATTTGTAAGTTCTTTTTGAAATGGTCAGCTATTACTGTAGTTTCATTAAGAACTTTGCTCCCATTGTAGAGCCATATTTTAACTGTTAAATGATTCCATGAAAGGCTTTACATAGAATGAGGAAGGTAGAACTTCTTTTGATGTACTTAAAATGTATTAAATGATTAAACTGATATTTTAATATCCAAATTTTGATTGGCAATTCATTATAACTACAGATGCATTTTTAATAGCAATTGGTGACAATAATCAAATAGATGAAACCGTCAAGAACACCCTGTAGCATATGTGAGCAAAATCTGAGTAAGCAAAGCAAAACTACACCATGACAGAGCTGGAAGTCTTGTGATATTATATGACTGTAAGTAGTTCCAAGTATACATGTACAGCGTCATTTAAAAGTGGTGATGAACCATTATTCACTGCAATGGCTGAATAATTTGAAAGAACCTGAAGGGAGAATGTCCCATTGGAGTTTATAATTACAAGAATATGTCTTCCTTATTTTTACCCTAAGCGGAGACTGTACATCAAAATTCAGATGGGTTATCATGTTTTCCAGTTGTTCTTCCTCTCTAAAGTGAGGCAATATCTATATGAAAGATGGTTGCCGAATTTTGTGGACCAACCACAGGAAATTCAGAAATCATTGAATAAGGCGATGGAGAACACTAAAATTCTTAAGAGTCAACTGTTTAAAATTGTTGGGGAGTCTGAAAAGTTTCTAAAGCATTTCTAAACAAACTGCAATCATCTATGTGGCACATGAATTATCAGGACATGGAGGGCTGTAGAAGACATTGTTTAGGTTCATTATGAAAACTATTGGAAACCTTAATTTTTTTGTCACAGAGACTATTGCTTATCATACAATGTTCTAGGCAGAAAATACCTATAAGAAATCAACATCTTTCCAGCTAGTGAAACTGGATTTGCTTGGCCCACTATATTATTGACGTACTAGGCCCCCTGACCATGAGCACTAGAAAATTTATTATTATTGTGCTATTTAATCATCTAACTCATTGGGTAGAGATACGCACATTACCTAAAGTGGAAGCCAGCAGTACTGCCAATATCATAATGGAGCAGTTGATATATTCGCATGGTTGCTCTTATATTATATATACAAATAATGGAAGCAACTTTATCAATCATTTCATGCCAAATTTACATAATATGATGGGAATACAAGGAGTATTACAAACGCCTTATCATCAAGAAACTAATGGAATAGCTAAAAGGGTAAATGGTACATTAGTAACTATATAAAGAAACTAGTAGCTGGAAAGACTATAGTTGGATAAACCTATCTATTGGCAACACTTGCCTATAATTTAAATTATCATTCAATTACAAGTAAATTGCCTAAAATTCCTCTATGGATGGTGGGCTTGTCTACCGCCCATATTATATTCTGCACGTGCAGAAAGTCCAACAATGACTTCCTTGTAATATTTAAAAATCCTGATGAAACTTTTGATAGTAATACAATCCTCCGCCTATGTCAAAACTCTTAAGTGGAAACTAAGACTTAAGAATATAAATATTCAAAGCGTCAAGATCTTCTGAAACTAGAAAATGGTGATAAGGTTAGCTATTGTGACACCCACGACTTTGGGAGAAAAATACAAGCTTGAAAACTTTTAAGTTGGACCTTTTGATTTTATGTATAAGTCGTCATTAGATGCTTATACCACCAAGAATCTCTATGATAAAAGAATAGTAAATAGAGTAAATAGATCGTTCTTTAGAGCATGTAGATGAGTAGTCAAATGGGAGAACAGATAAAAAAATTTTTAACTTTAATATTTTTTATATTGTTTATTTATTAAGCTTATTCCTAAGATCTCATCCTTAGGATGTTTTTATGTTTTTATCTTTATTTACTTTAGTGACGAACGCCATCTTTTTGTTTACCAAAGTCAATGATTCTTTGCGATATATGCTGCCTATTTTTTGACAACTCTTGGAGAAGGGGGGTGCACAAATGAACTTTCTGCCATCTTTTTAATGTTGTTTTGGGGCATAGGGTGTCGCAAACCTGGCTTGTTGACCACAGAGTAGCTCTTATGGATAGACATGTTGGAAGAAGATTATATGATAAACCAGGGGATGTGTTTAAATTTCAACTAGATTATGGTTCTTCCAATATGCTTTAAAGTTGTATTTTATATGAAATGGGCATGGATGATGATTTAGTTATTAATTTCAATGGTTTCAACTTCTCAATGGGAAGCTCCAAATTAGCATTTAAGTCATTTGATAAAGTGATCAATTTTGGCCAATTTGATAAAATAGACTTTTCAAAAAGGTATCAGGGCGTGTTGTCAATAACTTTAGTTTATCAAACTTGCAAGTGCGATTGTCAGAATATTTGAGTATGTGTTAATGGAAATTTTTACTAATAGCATTTCATATGCTGGAAGTTGATGACTAAAGTAATGTTATTATCTGGTCTTTGATGCTGACTATTTTTAATAGAAGGCGTTAAAGTGCCATTAGTCACCTATATATATGAAAATAATACCCCTAATAAACCGCTATTTATTATCATTACTAGTTTTTTCTTGTAATTTTCATTATTCTGGTTTTAACTGAATTGTTTCTGGTGCAGATTGCGCTTCCAGTCATTAATCAGGAAGAATTTGTGTTAAATAAATCCCTCACAAACCTGTGTAGCTATCTCATGTCAAAATGTGCTCACCCAGAGGTCTGGCGCACAACAACCCTATAACTTATAATTTTAAAGGGGATTTTTAAGAAGATAATAAAATGATATATGATAGTGGGGTTTAGGTATTTAAATTCAAAGATAAATTGAAATAGACCTACCGTGAAAGTAAAAAAGGATAGTGATGAAGAGAATTGGTTGATCATTTAGTACTAAAAAAAGAGAATTGGTTGATTTGGGAATTTGTGTTTTTATGAGAAATTGGTCAGCAGTAGGAGATAAGTTACTCGCAGTAAAAGCTGCTATTTAGAAGTTTAGTTATGAGAATTCTATTTACAATATCCTAATTTTCTCAACATACACACAGCTAGTAAATTTGGGTATAGTATCAGTCTTATAAGAAAAAGGGTAGAAGGCTCAACCTAGCTTATTATTTTATGTAAAAATCCTTACAGATAAGCCAAAAATTGTTGATTGACACAATGTATAGCCAATCACACCTGCTACGTTAGACTTTAGCTTCACTATGCCTTAATGATGGTTTTGAAAGACTTGTCTATCCAATTCTTCCTATTGAAAGCTTTTCGTATTGTGCTGTACCTCCCCTTCTGCAACGTATCTTGCATTGGTGAAAATTAAGACAAAATGTAAATTTAAGGGTAAGCTAAGATAAGGGACAAATCCCTAAACAATTATAAAAGTTAAATGCCTGCTCTTACTCAGAATTTCAAATATATAGGACACCTTTTTGCAGAAGGTATAACATTATTTCTGCTAGATCTACAAATCTAAGTATGGACTGTCAATATAACTGACTATGCCAGGAATACCATGATATCCCGCAGACGCTTAGGTGGAGAAATTTATTTGATGTCTATAATCTTATCCATTTATGTTGTATTCATATATTAAAAGCCTTATGTCTAAAGAATTCCATTTAGGCTATAAAATAGCATTTAAAAGGCTTCATCTTTAAAGCGTAAAAAGATAGAACTTTTTTTCTTAAATAGTCTAGGTGCTAAAAAGGTTATATATATTGTTATATCTCAAGGTAATAAAGTATGACGCTTATCTTCAAGTCAACTTACAGTATGACCATTGCTTTTTAATTTGCTTGGATGTAAAAAGTGATGCGACTTTAAAGTAAATATAAATAATTTTAATGGCAATTAAAGCACACCTCTCTGTTTCCTTTGAGTCAAGCTATATCTAACAATATCCCTTGCTAGGTCCATAGCAGAAAATACTAGCACTAATTAAGAGTTTGAGAGATATTATATCTGGATAAGGTGGATAGCTATATATCTAGGTAATGGAGTTCAACAGCTGCTTGATACTCCTGAATCTTTCTTTTTTATATGGATTACTTTTCTTTGCTTAAATTTCCTGGGGTTGGCATGAAGAATAATTCAAATCATCTTTCCAAAGTCGCAGGTGTTAATAGGGATTTTAGCATACTAGGTCAGTAGTTCATTGACCTTTTCCACTTAGAGCTGGTTATATTTTTCAAATATTATGTTAAAAGGTAGCAATGGTGAATATGGTTAAGTCTAATATCCATGGAAACTAATAAAATTTTAGATGTTCTAGAATTGCTTTATAAGTACAATACAAAAAGCTATAGAAGCCCTCTCTTATAGTACCTGGATGCTATCAAGAAGTTTAGCAAGCAGTATAGAGATGGGACGAGTGTAATAAAGACTTAGTAGTTCATAAAAGGTTACCCCTCTTAATTGGAGAAAGTTTATGGTCTCAGATATTCAATAAGTATTCAGGAAGCATTCATTTAAAGCTGAATGTTTACATTGACTTTAGACTTATGAGAGATTTCTGCTAAACTTGGGACAACCTAAAGCATCACTTCTTTACTGTCAAAATAGATGTTAATGTCCACACTCATGGTTCTTCATCTGATACTAATCCTTTGAACATGTAGTTTTGTTTCTGAAAGACAAGCATATTAAAAGTTTCATATTTATCAAGTTTCTTTGTCTTTGACACTAAGGGTACATGTTGCACCAAGAGAAAAAAAATCTTAGATTACTATTTCAGAGAAATGTTTGTAAGAACTGACCTTTAAGTAACAGGTCATACTTTTTTCAGAGAAAAAAGTAACTAGCATCTTTTTCCAAAACAAATGATCAAGGAATAACAAGCCATATTTTCCAAGTATATAATGGCCCAGCAGCACCATATGAATAATAAAGAGTAAGATTTAGTGCTTTTTTATTTGCGTATTATTTTATGGAAATGACATTCTCTGGTGAGCCAATACTAATGATAGTCAGAAAGAGGATTCGGTGAACCATGACTTTATCTCTTTTAACACACTACTAAATTGACTGGTGATTCAAGAAAGTATAGAACACTTGTGGGAGCAGAGTAAGACGGATCAACCTTGACTATCAACTATCAGAGGTAATAGTATTTTGTCAGCATGTTCTAGTGGAGCCAGGTGGGGATCATCTAAGTGAAGTATAGGTGGAGGTAATAAACTTTTTGTATTTGTCAGCAAGAAGATCAACTTCCATCATTTAGGCAAGCATTTTTCTTCCTCCTTTGTTTGATGTACATAACAATTAATTGACTTGTGTCATCTAGTCTTGAAATAGGTTCATTTTAAATTTTATATACTTTCTTAATTATACTACAAGTAAATGTGGCTGAGATCTTAGAATTTTAGTTGTGCTGGCATCTGCTAAAATTTTAGATGAATATCTAAGAGGACCTCATCTATTTCAAAATACTAGAAAAAACACACTTGACTTGAGTCTGGAGCTTAAGCTTAGGCCATGAGGCTAATACTGAGACTACTACACTAATCGCATTATCTTTATTACAGTTGTTAGTTACTGGGTTTAGGTCTCAAGGTAGAATATTGTACTAAAGTAAGCTGAGGATTTCTTTTTTGTAGCGGGTTGGCCACAAAAGCTTGCTTTTGATAGAGGAGCGTTTTTCATTTCAAAATTTACTATTCAGTGTATACTTATATTTATGATCATGATTGGATAGCCATTCCATCTAGTAATAAAAAAATGATTGGATAGCCATAAGAGGAGTGCCATAATTTCATGTGGAGTTTAGCTCAGACATATCAAGAGGTGTTTTACTTTATAGTGGCATAAGACTTCTTCCATAGAGCTCTTATAAGTATATAGAGAAAGAGAGCAATACTCCTTTCACACAAGTTGTAAAAGCTTTTAAATGAGTCTTGAAACTAAAAAACTTCAGGACAGACATTCATTAATCCCATAAAGGATTCAGTTTACTAGAATCAGAGTTTAAGTTTCTGCATAAACTTTAGTTTGTGAGTTTTTAAATTGGTGATTCAGGATTTAATCTTGTACTGCAGTTCTCTCCTTTGTATAGGTAAAATTGAAGCAGAAGCCTGTTTGATCAACTATACTATAAGAGTTAAAATCATGTTTTTATCATAGTTTTGTTTGTTGAGCTTATGTTATTTTTAACATAAGATATATTAACAATACTGCAAGGCTTTAGTATCTCCCCTTCCGGTTGTTCAACCTAGAATCATTAAGTTGTTCATATATTCCCACTTATTATTCTCAGATGCTAAAGCCATTAAAGGTAAAGCTAGATTGATAAATTCATATCTCTACAGATACCACATCCTTTAGCAATGGCATGAAGTTGATCCTTGAGTAGACGGATTGGTGTTTGTATTAATTTCCCATTCCCTATAATCATCTTTTATAAAAAATCTAATTTCAGGAGAGCCATAAAGTCTATTAGGACAGGAAAGCTGGCTGGTATGGAAACTCAGAAGGCCCCAAGGGACCAGATGAATGATTCTCAAGTCTGACATTGTGTCCTGAAGTCCTTAACAATAAACTTGAAGGGTAAGTTAAGTAATAAAAGCCTCTGTCCCAGGGTATACTCAGGCAACCAAAATTGAGTAGTTGTCTTAGTTAACTACTGCTTAATATGTCTCTGTATATTTGTAACAGTTGGGTTTCTAGGTAGGGCCCAAACAATTAAGCAGGGCTTCAGAGCTGCTCAATAAAAAAGACCGGTTTTTAATGATCTACTCTTGGGAGATAGGTTAGTACTTTACTATCTTATTAAAACAATTTGATTATGGATAAAGTAGTGGTATTTGGCAGTAGGAGAGAAAAGACAATCGATTATAAAAAACTAGATAAGCTTAAAGGCTTTATCACGTTTTTCTACCTAGATGAATAATTGAAATTCACCAAAGCAAGATTTCAGGTATTGGGTCTTAGGGCGTTAGCGCTAAGAATTCAAAGAGCTCTTGGAAAACTCTCCTGTGCCCTGATTGAGGTTTAAAAGTCTTGATTTAACTCACAATGATTTTTTTCAAATTATAATTTTAATAAAGAAAGTCGACTCTTAATATTTTGGGTTTTTGGGTTGAGTTGAGAGTGCCTAAAATCCTGACAATGCCCCAACTCATGATTCTGTAAAGGGGTATTTAAAATTTTAAGAAGCATACGTGCAATAGATTATTTACAGTGCCTTATTTGAGATCTGAAATAGAGCACTCTAATCTTTATTAATGAAGCACCCTACTAAGACATACCAAGTTTTTACAGCTTACTCACTTCCTCCTGGCCAATGGTGGTATAGGAGAACCAAATCACCAGGATGATAGACAGGTAAGGTGCTACAGAGAGAATTAAACTGTTTTTTTTCATGAGAGGTAGTTGTGATATAGAATCTATAGATATAATTTGTAATTGTATTTTCTCTTCAGCTAAAGCTTCCATGTTTAATTCAGCTGTCTCTGGAGTAGATGCCTTTAGTAGGGGATGTACACTTGCAGGAAATATTGGTCTTAACCATACTGGGCATAAAGAGAGCATCCTTATAAGATTATAAATCACTCAGTATGTCAGTAGGGCATTAAATTTATTGATCTTATCCCATAGGGACAGTAGATGAAATTTCTGTAAGATGGATATTAAAGTTCCATCAGCTCTCTCCACAGCACCATTAATAGCAGGGTTGTAGGGAGAAGCAAAAGATAGTTTATTTGTAAACAAAACAATTTAAATCTTAATCACTTGAGAGGTAAAAAATTAACTCATCATCAGTAAATAACGCCTCTGGAAACACATGCTGTGTAAAAACATGCTGAAAGAGGAATAGTTCAATAGCCTTAGCTATGGCAGTAGGTACAAAGATAACCTTACCCACTTAGCAATTGGCAGATGGTTATAATAGTATAATGATGGCCTTGTAAACCAGTAGCCAAGGGCCATACAACATCTATAATCATATAATGAAAACGCAATTTGGGGCGACCACCTGATGTTAGAACCTTGATCTTTGGTTTTCCTGATGCCTGCATGTAAGGCAAGACTTAGAACTCATGAACAGACTCATCATATTCTTCAAATGATAATAATCATGTAACATTGGTGTCAGCATTTTAACCAGATAGAATCCTCCAATGATCAACCGTTATTTGGTATGAAATAGGCTAATCCTGGCGGAATGGCTTATTGACTGAATTTTGTATGATTAGATGATTGTGTGATGAGTTGCTCCCCTATTGGACTGAGATGAATCCAAGTATTCCGCCGTATTTGGAAACTAGGACAAATGGAGCCAATAAATGGCTCAAATTAGTAAAAGGATCACTGGCGACTAGTAGCCAAGTATTATCCATTCGTATCAATTAAGTAATGTCAGTGGAACCTGACTATTTGAGTTTGAGGCGGCTGAGGTTGTTTCCAGCGCCTCATTTATTATAATCAACTATTACCTGAGAAAGGCAATATGAAAAATCAACTATGACGAGTTGAAACATGTGTCAGCGGAAGCCAAGATGTCCTGAGTCAATCTGAGCAACTGAAGGTGTTTCTGGCGCATTATTATTGAGTCAAATGCACATTTAATATTTAACTATATAGTAAATTATACGGTTCACCAGAGACTGAAACTGAGGATGAAGCAAAAATAATATTCAGTCATTGGGAAGGACGGGGTGAGAGGGTCAACGCCAGGCAAGAGAGTAGCGCAGTGGAAGGCTGAAAGAGTGGTTGTCTGGAAGAGCCAGAAGAAGAGCTGATAGGTTAGCGGTGGGCGCAGTAGCCCTTTGCAAATATTATAAATACCTGGCACTTCCCTTATAATAAATATCTCCCTTTGCCCAATCTACCTTTTGATATAAGTTTATATTTATTTCGTTGGTTGGGGGCTAGGCTAGGTGATCCCCAAATGGTGCGGGTGACACACTAAGGGGTCAGCTGGTGCTGCTGGCCTCATGCCTAAGGCAAAATGGCAAGGGCTGACCAGTCTTCATACTGGTTGGCCTGCCAAGTAGCAAAGCCCGTAGTCAATTTTTTGGCAGTGGTGCTCACTACAGGGGGTTCTTCTGGTTGGTGCCAAAGTAGCTGATGGGTTGGTGAGGAAACGGTGGGGATGTGCTGCTGTGGGTTGGTCTGCTGATTGTTGTTGGCAAGGAGGGGCAGGCCATGAGCGCCCACCCCACATGCTGAGGCAGTATGTAGGAGGATTACCATCTGTTTAAGTGGGAGGAAATGTCAGAATTCTAACCAGATTTAACTCTCCAATGATTACTCGTTATTTTGGATGCAATAGGCCAGTCCTGGTGGAATGGCTTATTGACAAATCTCATATGATTAGATTATTGTAAGATAAGTTACTCCCCAAATTGGGTTGAGACAAATTCAAGTATCTCACCAACCTTGGAAGTTAGGACAAGTGTATCCAATCAATGACTCAAATTAGTAAAAGGATCACTGGCGACTAGTAGCCAAGGATGACCTATTTGTGTCAATTAAGTAATGTCATTGGAACCTGACTATTTCAAATTCAGGAAGCTGATGTTGTTTCTGGCGCCTCATTTATTATAATTAATTATTGCCTGAGAAAGGCAATCTGACCAATTGACCACAATGATTTGAAAAGTGTGTTGACAGAAAGCCAAGATGTCCTGAGTCAATCTAAGACTGAAGAAGTTTCTGGCACATTATTTTTTAAGTCAAATTCACATTTAATATTTAATTATATAGAAAATTGTATGGTTCACCATCATCTGAAAGCTGAGGATGAAGAAAAACTAATATTTTCCTATTGGGAAGGATGGGTAAGAGGTTGATGCCAGGGAAGAGAGTAGCGCAGTGGAAGGCTGAAAGAATGGTTGGCTGGAAGAACCAGTAGAAGAGCTGATAAGTCAGCAGTGGGCTCAATAACCATTTGTAAATAGTATAAATACCTGGCGCTTCCCTTTCAATATATTTCCCTTTGCTCAATCTATCTTTTGATATAAATTTATATTTATTTCGTTGGTTGTGGGCTAGGCTAGGGGATCTAAATGGAGCAGGTGACGCGTCAAGGGGTCAGCGGCGCAGATGGCCCATGCCTAAGGCAAAATGGCAAGGGCCAACCAGTATGAAGACTGGTTGGCCTGGCAACTAGCAGAGCCCATAGTCAATTTTCTGACAATTGGTATGTTTTCCTTTTACGCTATGTCCTTCAGATGAATGCCTTTCAAAAATAATTTAATTCTTGATTATGAGCTTATATATGGCAGCCATTTTATTTCCCATCTGCAAGTATAACAAAACTTCCAATATCTTAGTATTTTCTGTTTTTCTTTTGAGTTCTGTTTGAACACCAGTGGTCTCAAAGAGCCATAAATTAGCCTAGCAATAAAGTCATACTATTGATCTTCACTATAATTAAGGTTAAAACAAGGAATTCGATATAACTAATCATCATTTTGATAAATAGCACCAGGCAATGAATAATAAGAAATTGTAGTTTTGAAGGCGTAAAGCTTAACTAGCGAGACTTTCATCTGGATTTTTTATTTGCTGAAGCCAACAAAATGAGAATGTTCAGTAGTGATTGCAAAGTGCGTCCCATGTTTAACAAGGAAAAAATGCTTAATATTTAGAATTCCAGACTGCATTTCCTTTCAGTCACACTATATTCTTTCTTTTTTTAAGTTCTTACTATAATAGGTAACCAGATAATTAGCACGTTGAGTATCATTCTGGGCGAAAATAGCAAATTTGCAACATAACTATTATCAGTGAATAAAATGAACGATTTTCTTTTTGCGGGTTCACTTAGACTGGTGAGGTTGGTTGGGCTTTCTGTAGGGTTTCAAAAGATTGTTGTTGATCTATATTTAATGAAAAGACATATTTTTATGAAACAAGTACACCAGGCGTTTAGCAGATTTGAAAAGTGGGATAATTACCAGTAATATCACATATCCCTAGAAATACATGGAGACCACGTAGGCTCTTTATAGGTCATCTTCTTGATGCCAAAAGTGCTTTATCTGGAGGTGGTTGAATTTCGCCCTGTGTAACATGATGTCTAGAGACTCTAACTCCTTCTAAAAAAGAAACACATAAAAAAGCTGTAACTTAAGAAAGGCCTTTATGGATCATTCAAACACTTCCCATAAATGGCCAACTTGGGCGTTAAAGGTCTGCAAGAAACATTGATATCATTTGTATAGATGGGACACAAGTCATCTTCAGAAACCCATAAAGCAATCCATGGTTCTCTATAAGGTGGCTAGGTCATTGTATAACTTTGGTGGCATTCTATTGGGCTTAGATCCCAGCTATCAAGCGCATTTTTATTAATCCTCTGGATAAGGAGGCATTTTTAATAGCCACCGGCTAAATCCACAGCAGGAATTATTATAAACCATCCAGTAGCTGGAGTGAATTATCCATTTAAGGAAGATGAGGTTCTGTCCTTCTTAGTCTCTTAATTATGCTTGTGATGATCTATGACTATCCAATGACCCTCATCCATATTTTTGATGAACAATAAAGGTGATGACCATGGACTCTGTAATATCTATAATATACCAGACTATAGCAATATTTGAGTAAAAAGCCCTTTGAGCCTTCTTTAATTTCTGATTTCCTATAGTAATGTGTGAATAGAGGAGCAGCATCCCCAGTGCCCACTTGAAGACTTATTAAACTCTAATTTTCCAAAGTCATAGGTGCTAAGGGAGAATATATTGCCATACTTTATTAATAGTTTCTCCACTTCATCATGCAGAGAAGAGGTCAAATTTTCCTCAATCTTGTGCTTATTTATTGAAATTGGTAGTAGTACCTTCTAGGGCAAATTCTGTATATCCCAAATTCATTCACCTAACCAAAGTGTGTACAGGTATAAGGTGAACAAAAACAATTAGCGTTTTGCACACAATGACTTGACTTTTAGGCAACATGTTATCTAACAAGATAGAGTTAGAAACATTATATGAGTGGTCTAATATTCTAGCGCAAGCAAGTACCTCCTTTTTTATAATTTTATCCACTTTATATCTTCAAGATTGACTAGATGGTATAAAAACTTATATCTGTGTCTTCTATATAACTTGGTAATTAAGAGGGATGTCAATCTTTCTGTAAGAAAACAAAGACATGCCCTCTTGGAGCTCTGCCGTAAGGGGAGGTAATTTAGTCCTAGGCCTTAAATCTTGATACTCAAGATGATGTTTTTTGGTCAAACTTATTTAAGCATATCCGTTTTTTCTCACCTTTTCTCTCAAGCTTCTGGAAAGCCAAAACACAAGGGGCAATTGCTAGCCTAATAATTAGATTAAGATTTCTGAAATATCAATGACACCTAGATGCTTTTGTATAAATTGATTTCCCAACAGCAAAGCATAGAATTCATTTTCTAGCACTAAAGCAGGGATAGTAAGAGGTAACTTGTAAAAAAAACGAACTTGAAAAGATGTATTTGCCCCATGAGATTTAGTGCAATGGGGTCCTGCGGTACCATATTCAGCTTCATGGAATAAGTTAGGAGTAACCTTGAAATGATTTATAAGTTTTCTAGATATAACGCTGACATAGGGCCCAATATCTAATAAGAAAATACTTTAGCCCTGTATACTTACACTTCAACTTAGTCAAAAAGCTTTTAAGTTGTGAAAGAAAAGTTATAGAAGATCTCATTTCTATATAATTAATAGTAGATCAAAAAAGAGTGGTTAAATCCCATTCTCTATTATCATCAGTAAACTTAGGATTACCATTGAATTATTGTACTAGAATAAGGAAGTCTTAACTTTTAGAAACTGTAATAAGAGTTTGATCAATTTGAGGCTTAGTAGGCAGGTCAGCATAAAGAGTCTCTTCTTTTATGTTAACTTCATCTTTTGACTAAAATGTTTTTCTTATGAGATTTTTTTCCGCTATGTGATAACGCCCATTACAATAGGTACCAAGCATACTCTTCTTATTTTTCTTTTCTTTTTGTCTGAGACGGCATGAACATGAGGCTTTATGGAGAAAGGAATAGGCGCAGTATTTTCAATATTTCAGAAGAGATATGACTTAGAGCTTGTTTTATGTCCAGTATACTGGTAAAGTTATGCTTCAACTTTTTCACGTGTAGCTGCAGTTCTGATCTAGAAGATAGAGCTTAAAGTATGCCAGTGATAGTGTCTCTATTGTAATTTTGTTACTAGAGCCTAACATCTGTGCCTCATAATAGAAACAATTTGCTAATTCAGAGGATGTTTTTCCTTCTTTGAATAGAATATAAAATTCTTGTTTCTGGTTGACTTTAACTTGATCACTTCCAAACTCTTTTGTCAACGCCTCTTGAACTTGGACCCAATTTGTGCAGACTTTTCAGATAGGGAACTATTTTATTTAACCAAGGCAAGCCAACCAGTGGACGGACAATACCAAAACTGAAACTCCAAAATTAAACCGACTAAAAAATAAACTTGAATTGACTGCCATTTTTGGGCTTTGAGACACAAAAAGAAACGAGTAAATTACCTACCAGGTAACATAGCGGCGAGCTGCTTATTCCATCATGGCGGAGGAAGAGTGGGGATCTGACGGGTCATCATCAGGCTCAGCATTATAGAGGTGGATCAATGCTGAGAGTAAGGGGGTTGGAGCATCCACAGGATGAGGGTCGAGGTGGAGTAGATAGTTGTTGAGATTGACTATTTGGGCCTGGATTAAAGCTTCTATGAGATTGGCAACGTGGTGTTTGGTCTGGATGAAGGCATCAAGAAGTTGTTCTAATTTCGCAGTTTTTGTTCTTGTGGAGTGTGTGGATGGGGAAAAATCTGCCAGTTCAGTGACATGCTTAAAAGCGGTGGTTGCAGTTTCATGGAGGCGTTGGATTTCCTTTTTTGCGGTAGGAGGAAAATTGGAGGGGAACAAGGGGGTGTGCAGCCCGTTTTTAGATCACATGACCAATTTTGCACACAGCGTGAAATAATGGTGATTATTGGGTGCAGCCACCATGACAGTGGCAAGGTTGTGGTAGCTTTGGAAAAAGGTTCTGGGTTTGGGGACATATTGGTTGGTCAGGGCTGGGGTATTGAAGTCTAAATTCAGTTAAGGTGTTAAATCAATTGGATAGCTTAGTGGTGGGAAAATTTCACCAAATTCAGTTATTTCCTCCAATAATTTCCAGGGATTTTGATTAATTCAGGAAGATATGTGGTTAGGTGGTTTTGGTTTGGTAGGTTTTGGAGCGGATGATTTTCTGGATTGAACTGTGGTCCAATCCTGCACCCAATTGGTTGGCATGGGTGTGTATTGTCCAACTTGGGTTTGAGGTGCTAGATTTTGCTTCTGATTTGAGTGTATAGCCTGTGGGGTGGGGGCAGCCAACATCCCCACTTGAAAGCTGTTGGTGTGGCCTCATGGATGGTTTGGCGGTGTTTTCAGGATTTGAATTGTATTGACATGCCTTTTTGGTATGGTCCAATTCAAAGCAGAGGGGGCAAACTTTGTGGCCGTTGTCAATGCAAGCCCAAAAGAAATGGTCAGGTGTGGATGGGATGTAGGCATGCGGTGGGATGTGCTGGGCCATGTTCAGCTGGTGGGGGGTAATAGTGGTCATTGCCTGAGGTGCCGCGAGATGCTCAGCACCACTCTGGACAATGAATTGGAGGATAGTGTTTCACATAAGTGGACAACCCCAACATCAACTCCACATAAAGTGTTGAGGGGTAAGGTGTGAGGGGAGGTTTGCAAAGGTTACCAAAAGTGTGGATTTATCTGGGAGGCATGTTCAGGTGGTGGTAATGGGGATATTTTTATAAATTAATTGTGTACATTCTGCTGCAGCTGCATCCTCTTTAGTGGGAAATCCAATATCGAAATAGCCCTTGTATGGGTGGAAGTTAATAACCCGCTGGTGTGAAGGTGGCCGTTGCCAGCTCGATTATTAGCTTGTCAGCATATGGGAAGAGATGTCTGTACTTGACATGGAGGCAAAAGCAAATATTGGATCAGGGTAGGGTTAGGGGGTGGGGGTGGGTTGGTTGGGCTCATGTGAATGGAATGCTGAGCCCTTTGGGGGGAAATAGCGACTGAATGTATTTGATGGACTGGATGAGCCAGTCCACATGCATTTTCCTGCTGGGCGGTAAACGCTAGAAGCTGGAGCACCACTGCCCCATACTGGGGCAGCTAGTGGCGGATCTGAGGACATAAATTTGGAGGTTGGTGCGGTGGGGCAGTAGTGTAAAATCGACTTGTTTTTTCTAAAATTGCTCAAAATTGATGTTGAGCAGAAAGAAAAAATCAGATAATGAGCTATTACCCAAGCTATTTTACTTTGATAGTTGGAGAGGTACTTTAATTTTGGTTATCATTGGCCTCTTCCATTTAGGTTTCATAAAGATATATGAAGGAATCTAAAAATTCTTCTACAGACACAAACTTCTCCTTGAATGTGGGCTTGAACCCAGTAGTAGGAATTGGGTTGGTAAGACGTTAATTAATGCGTTATAAGCCACTTTAGAAAAAAGTATTTAGTGGATGGTTATCTAGGGATCTGGCTTAATCAAAATGAGCACGCGTATTTTTTTATTCAGTAGATGTTTCAAACAATCTGATACCACAATGGCTGAGTCTTTTTATGCTAAATGATCCTTCAATGATTAAATTTTTATTTTTGCTCAGTTAACATAATTTTATTTTGAGTTATGTTGAGTAATCTTAGGACTTCCAATTTTTCATTACAATAGAGACCATCAAACCCAATATACCAAATTGAATATTAGCATCTAAGGTGTAGTGCTTTGGGTTTTTAAGCTCTCCAGGCACAATCGCTATAATTACATCAGGGTCAAGAGATTTTTCATTAAGGTCAACTCCATTACCCTGAGCTGATGTTTTGAGTTGAGATTATAATTGGTCAAATGTCTTTAAAAAGTGACATTTCATTCAAATTTAGGTTACTGCACTTCTGGATCTACAGGGTCTGGATGGCCCAGAAGCTTTAGCAGGTCATTATAAGCTAATTAATTCTATATTATCTGGTGCCCTAGGGGTCTAACTGAGCTTGAAATCTGGAAGGCCCCATTGGCCAGGTGGCCCAGGAGTTCCCCTTTCTCCAGAAGTACATAAGATAAAAGCAACACAACCGTGGTTTTAAAAGTGGACCTGAAGGTCCATGTAGCCCAACAAGGCCTGGTAGAGATTCGTGTGATTAAGCCTCTACATGGGCTTATTGATTGCAAAGATATAGTACATTTTATCAAATTTTTATAGCATTAATTTAAGGTAGATTCAATAAAACTAAAATCTATTTTTTACAGTTAACATGGAGCATTGTAAGACAATGATTTCTCAACAACTTCATAAAGGTGGAAGGTTACCTGATCATTTACATATTCAGATATCCAGAATCTAACAGGGCCACTTGTGTCAGGAGAGTGTCTATCACTCTCCAGTTCCCAGCGAGGTGGTGCGCGGTGCACAGCCACAAAGCCAAGAAACTCGTCATAAGGATTATGGTAAAGGGGGCACCTCGAAGGGCGCCACAGCCAACGGAACTCTGTGCAAGGGTGTATAGCGTGGTGTTGAGGAGTTGGAAACAAATAGATAGTATCACTTGTTTAGGGCCCACGGGGGAGCCCATAACCAAGCGGAGATCAGTGCAGGAGGTCTTTGGTGCCTCAGTTTAGAGTAAACCAAGGGCCCAATGGTGCGCTTGATCAGGTAGATATCTTAGTAAAATAAAACATCCAACTTTGATGAAGACCTCCTCGAGGAGGTCTGTGCACAGGTTCCCACTAGTAACCATAAATTCAAAAAAGCTGTAAACAAATGGTGTATTTGTTTAAAGGAAAGATGACCAACGAGAAAGGTTGGTCTTGAGCAAACATATTTAAGCTAATTTGGGGAATTATCAATCTATGGAAGTGGTACTAAGCCCAGGTGCACCAATAAGTGCACGCTTGCATTGGGCAGTGTAATGTAACTAGTGATTGACTGAACTTGTGTTATTGATTGAAGACAAGGCTGACCCAAGCATGAAACTTTAAAAACTAAATGGTTTTATAACACCATTTGCTAATTAACCAAACTGAACTGTCATGATTAAAAAAGGTAAGATGTCCGTTTTAATGCCACTACTGTAACCCAGGGCTGGGCATTTTGCACTTCCCATGGACCAACCTAGGCATATCTGGCTTGCACCTAGCGTTGTTACACGGTGTGCTTAAGGTCAGGAAGGTCCTGAAGTTTGACACTTTTGGACTCCTTACATCCCACCTTGTCTAGGTAGTTGGTTCCCTTAATGAAGTCAAGTGAACATGACAACTTGTTGCCAAACCTCAATCACAGGTACACAATATACAGTATATAGCATTTCTGTTTTCTCATTCATAGAAAGAAAAATAGTTGTAAAATATAAAACATGTTTGTGTAAAGTTTGTAAGGGGTTAAATTGACGCAGCATCTCTTGGTGATGCAGTCCTAAAGTTTGTGTAAATGATAAATAGAGGTGTTGAGATTTTTAAAGTGATCACTTTAACCAGCTCAGTCTAAATTAAGCTTTAATCTATATTAAATAATTTAGTGCATTTAATCCAAGCTTATATAATAAGCTTTATGAAGAACATTAGTTTACATTCTAAGAATTCGTGATAGTTACTAATTTCATGATTAATTATATTTTACAAAAAAATATTTAAATTATATTCAGTTGCAATCGTTTTTCTTAAATTGTTGCTGACAATGTTAGTAGGCAAATTGATCGTTGGCTGCATAGCTAATAATTATATCCTACCTTGGATAATATGGGATGAGGCACCAGAAGATCAAGGGCGTACTCTGAAGCTATTAAAGCGTTTTGACGCTTGTTCTGGCGGTAGTTTGCAATATTACCCTAGGCAATGTGTCAGAAGAGTATCTATAACTCTCCAGTTCCCAGCTTGGTGGTGCACGGAGCACAGGAACAACGCAAGGAACTTGTCATCAGTGTTAACATAAAGGTAGCCCAGCCAAGGGAGCTGGAGCTACAGTGACAGGGCAAGGGTGGTGAGCACGGTATACAAAAGGAGGGATCAAACTAAGAGCAAAACTTAGCTGTGGCCCAAAGTGTCGCTAATAAACAAGCTTTGACCAGGGCTAGTGTACACGGGTGCCCTGGTTTGGAGGGAAACTAGGAAGCCCCACGGTGTACCTGATGCTGTAGTAATTTTAAAATGAAAGATTTGGAAAAGTGATGCAAGACCTCCTTGAAGAGGTCCGCGCACAGGTACACCCAAGTCAACATAGAAAAACTGTAAACAAATGAGGTGTTAATTATAGAAAAAGACAATTAATGAGGAAGGTTGACACCATAGGATCATAGATAAACAAGCTTGGAGGAATTATCTGTTGGAAAAAGTGGTGCTAAGCTGAGGTGCACCAATAAACGCACACTTCCATATGACAGGGTGCTATAGATGAAAGATTTCAAACTTGAGTAATTGATTGGAGTCAAGGCCAACCTGAGTTAAAAAAATAATAAATCAAATGGGCCTTGAACCCCTATTTACAATTAATCAAATTGTGCTGTCATTGTTTAACTTATACCTCGTCCGTTTTAATGCCAGAGCTGAAACAAGGGGCTGGGCGTTTTGCACCTCACTTGTACCAACCTGGGCATACCTGGCCTGTACCCAGCGTTGGTCCAAGGTGTGCTTAAGATCAGTAAGGGCCTGAAGATTAACCTTCTGGACCTCCTTCTACCCAGCCTAGTCCATGATATTGGTGCCTTCAATCAGGTCATGTAGACATGACATTACCCTCTCCTCCTTTTTGGGCTCCATCCCCCCACCAGGGGCATTTACTAAGGAAAATTTTTTATGGGAAGGGGCCAGCTTCATGGCAGCAATAACTTGCTTGGACTTCAATACTTCAGCCTCAGGGAAATGCTTGTGAAATGCTACAATTAGATCTTGGGCATTAACAAAGTCATGCACTGAGACCCAACAGTTCTCCGCTGCATAAAATCTCTTCCAGGATACAAGATACTCAAACCTTCTTCTTACCTGAAAAGAGGTAACGATCTCCTCCACTTCCCACTATGGCGCCCCATCCACGAGATAAGCCTTGGGAGTCTATGGAGGGGGCCCTCAAACAACATGAGCTTGCTTTCATGGAATACTGAAAAGATTCAAAATGAGGGGGAGATCCAACTGGTATAAGGCGTGTCCCACCTTTTTGACAACGCGGTATGGCCCAGTCCTTTTTGGTCCTAGTTTTTGCACTGTTGCTTGATTGGGATGTTTTTAGCATCCAGAATCACGGGGTCTCCTTCCTTGTACGCTGGTCCAACTTGTCTCTTACCATCAGCGTTCTACTTGTAAGCCTGCATGGCTGCATCTAAAATTGGGCTCATCCCCTGGTTTACTCTCTTGATCATTTTTGAAAAGTCCACCACCGCTTCCATTCTTGGATCCACAACTGGGCTCCGTGTTGAAGGCAGGATTGAAGCCATAGTTGGCGAAGAAGGGGGAACAACTTATTGATGCATGTTGGGCGTTGATATAACAAAATTGGGCCATGAGGAGATGGGAAACCCAATATCAATGATCTGTGGCGGTGTAACACTGCAAAAACTGTTCTAAACACTGGTTAACTCGTTCATTCTGCCCATATGATTGAGGTGATAGGCAGTTGAATGGCAGAGGCGAATCTGAAGAGTCTTACACAACTCTTCCCAAAAGACGGAGGTAAATAGGGTCCCCAATCGCTAATTAGTTCTTGTGGGACCCCGTGAAGAGCAAACACATGAGTGACGAAGAGCCTAGCCGTCTCAGCTGCGGTTATTGTTGTTCTGCAAGGAATGAAGTGGGCGAACTTCGTAAACCAGTCCACCACCACCATGATGGCATCATAACCATCAGAAACAGGTAATTCCACAATGAAATCCACTGATAGGGAAGTCCAGGGCCCTTCAGCCTTTTGTACTGGTACAACAAACCCGCTAAAGGTTGACAATTTGGTTTCATTTGATTGCAGATCAGGCACTCTTTACAATACCGCCCCACCTGAGCGGCTAACCCCTTCCAATTATAAAGTATGGAAAATTAGCTTTAAAGTCTTCACCTTCCCAGGATGGCCTACGGTGATTCGTCATGATGGTCCTAGATGATTTCCAGGAGAAGTGGTCCAGCAGGAACCCATAGGCGCCCCTAAAATCACACCATCTAATCCTTCACATGGTAACCTCTGGTGGTGTCCTACTGATTCAACATGCTCTTGGCAAGGACCATAGTTTATTTGGCTGACAAAGGCTGAGAAAGGACTACCTTTCTGAACATACCATATTCCTCCGCATTTTCCAGAGGAGCGAGCGCAGGTCCATTGGCCAAGGGAGAGGAAGTTGAGGCACAATCTTACTGGTAGAATCATCAAATGGGTATTATGAACCTCAACCTCCTTAGGATTGGGAGCTAATGCAGGGTTGCAGCTCAAAGCATCCGCCAAACCATTCTCCTTGCCCTTAGTAAAATCATATGAAAACGAAAATTTGACAAGGGTCTCATGCCAGCAGGTTTGCTATGGGGTTAAGACATGAGGTGCACGATAGTACAGTAAGGCATGGTGATCTGTATGTACGAGGAAGGGTTGGGATGAGCCATGCAAGTGATAACGCGAATAGGTCAACACCTCAACCACTGCTATTAACTCTTCATCATATACGGTGTAGTTTAGCTCTGGTAGAGACCTTTTACTAGAAAAATATCCCACTGGATGCTCTATTCCATCTTTGCCTACTTGTAATAGGGCCACCGCTATGGTGAAGTTGGAGGCATCTGAAGCAAAAATGAAATCTTTTTTGGGGTCGTTATGGCAAAGAATGGATGTGGACAGCAATGTACAATTTACCTCTTGGAAGGTATCCTGAAAAGTTGGAGACCACTGGAGTACTTTTGCCCCAATCAACTTATACAAAGGCGCTGTGACTTCAGAAAGATTTGGTGTGAATTTCTTAAGGAACGTACACGTCCTTTTGAAACTCCTCAATTCCTTAACCAAATTGGTGTGGGCCACTCATAAATCACCTTCTCCTTGTCTGGAGTTATCATGTGCCCTTGGTCAAACACGACGTTGCCCAGGAAGGTGACCTGGGACTTAAAGAATTCGCATTTACTTATTTTTAATGTGAGGTCAGCTGCCCTCAAACGCTCCACCACCTGCTGAAGGTGTACATCATGGGACTCATTGCCAGGGAAAATACTAAAACATCATCCAAGTAAGCAACTGCGCATACCCCAGCAGGTCCTCCAAAGCCACATCAATATGACGTTGAAAGATAGAAGGGGCATTTTTAAGCCCAAAGGGAATAACCCGAAATTGAAAGATTCCTTTTATAGTACAGAATGCAGTCAACCACTCCTGGCCCTTCTTGATCTGGATATTATTGAACGCATTTAAACAATCCACCATGGAGAAGAATATCTCCTTCTCCACATAGCGTTCAATCTGTGAGTCCAGTGGGATGGGATGTAGGTCTGGTACAGTGATGTTGCTGAGATTCCCATAGTCTACAAATGGGCGTAAGGTACCATTGGCCTTCTCTACTAAGAGAAGTGGGGAACATACAGGGGAGGTTCGCTGAAAGATTGCTTTGGCTAACTGCTCCTTAACCCACACATTTAAGGACGCTTCCTCCCATACAGTCAATGGTAAATTGGGGGAGGTATATGCACCACATCAAGGGTAAACTTGAACTTGCAGTTAAGCTCAGAATGGTCTGGTATTACATCAGCTGAAGCCACAATAAACAAAGATTCCAACCCCTCCAAACAAGAAGGGAGGGAAACCTCCACAGAGGGTTTCAGCTACGGGGCAAGACAGAGAGTGTGAATATTGAGCCAGTGGGGCAAAACGCCCTGAAAGTTGGCTCAGCCAAAGGGACAACTAACTTGTGATCATTCTTCAAAGTTAAGGATAGGGGATTTTATTTCAAGTTGGTTCTGACGTCAAACTTTCGCCATCACTCTACACCCAAAATGATGAGGTACAAGAGGTTTTTGATAGCTTGGAAGTGGTCGGACAAATGATAGGTGCCAACTTGATAGTCCACTAACACCATGATTTTCAGCGTGGGAATACAATGGGAAGCCCCCTCTAACCATACCACCTAGCAAGTAACTTAGATCAAGGCATTTGGCTAGGTCTTGGTCAATATCATTTCAGAGGCTCCAGTGTCCACCAAAATAGTAGTACTGATTTTCCCTAAAGAGGATGAAAGGGTACAAGTCAATATATAATTAGCAAATGATCTTTATTTATAGCAGAAAATGCCAACACTTCACCACCAAACTCTTCTTCAAGTTCTAGCATCCCCCCATGGTACGTTTCTGCATCAAGAAATGGAGAGGGATACTTATCCACTCTTACTACTGAGGCCACATATCTCAACATATCTTCAACAACTTCATAAACGTTTTTATAATTTAATTGTAACATCTCCACCTCCTGGGTTCTAATAATCATGGTTGTGATCAAGCGTGGGTTCTCTGGGGTAATCTGATACACTGAAATGGGGTCCATATCTGAGCCATACGGGAAGAGACATGGCTCAGTGGTATATATGGAAACGTCATTATAAAACACGTTTTGGGCTGTGAATGACCCTATACCCATCTTGGCTACGGGTTGTACAGTGTTATCCAAGGTCATCACCACCAGGCCCTCCATTGAGGATCCTGCCTGCACCATCCAAATGTGGTGCCAAAGAAATACCAGTTTATTTGTGACAATTTTATGAAATTTGGTGGAAAGTTGGGGAATCACAACTCTTTGATTGTGAAACATCCATATCCGCCAAGTACGGGCAAGAAGAGTGAGTACTTTTTAGTTGGATGTAGTGAGAATAACGCCAGAACGCTTCAACCCTTAACAAAACGCAAAAACAGTGGTGAGCCCCACTGCGGCTGTGGCCACCAGCTGGCGCACACTGTTTGCACTTCAAAAAAGTCCCACACAGAAAATGTTTGTGCACATAAAATTAAGGGATTGGTTGTCAAATGTCAGGAGAGTATCTATAACTCTTTGGTTCCCAGCGTGGTGGTGCATGGAGCACAGGAACAACGAAAAAGAACTCGTCATCAGTGTGAACATAAAGGTAGCTTAGCCAAGGATACTGGAGCTACAGTGACATAGGGAAAGGGTGGTGAGCACGGTATACAAAAGGAGGGATCAAACTACGAGCAAAACTTGGCTGTGGCTTGAAGTGCCGTTAATAACCAAGATTTTAACAGGGTTAGTGTGCATGGGTGCCCTGGTTTGGAGGGAAACGGGGAAGCCCCACGGTGTACCTGATACAGTATCAAGTTTAAAATGAAATAATTGGCTAACGTAATGCAAGAGCTCCTCAAAGAGGTCCGCACACAGGTATGCCCAAGTCAACACAGTAAAAAACTGTAATTGAGTGGGGTGTTTATTATAGGAAATGACAACCAACGATGAAGGTTGGTATCATAAGATCATAGATAAACAAACTTGGAGGAATCATCTTTTGGAGAAAATGGTGCTAAGCTGAGGTGCACCAATAGGCGCATACTTCCATCCAACAGAGTGCTATATTTCGAAATATCAAACTTGATTACTTAAATGGAGTTGAGGCTGACCTGAGTTGGAAATCTCATAGATTAAACAGATCTTAAACCCCCATTCACCAATTAATCAAATTGTGCCGTCGTTGTTCAATATATATCTCATCCATTTAATGCAAGAGCTGGAATAAGAGCTTGGCATTTTGCACCTAACTTGTACCAACCTTGGCATACCTGGCCTGTACCCAGCGTTATTCCAAGGTGTGCTTGAGATCAGGAGGGGCCTGAAGTTTAACCTTCTGGACCTCCTACCTCCCAGCCTTGTCCTTGATGTGGTGCATTCAATCAGGTCATCTAAACATGACACAATGCGGCCTCTAAGAAAATTTGTAATTAGTTTCTAATAATAATGGACCGTTGCTAGCTCATAAAGGCTGTCCTAAAGGGCTGACTAAGACGTTGGGACCTGCTATGTTTAAAAGTGATCCTCAAGTGTTAAGTTTTTATGCAGCAATTAATACACTTTATTGCTCCAGCAAAAAAGTTGAGCATTAACAACCCTATAAAAACTATCTAGCATTTCTAATAAAGAGATTTTAGCGGTCAAAATTTCATTATATTTTTGCTTATAATAAAGAGTCAAAAGTTATTTGCTCTTTTATGATTTCTTAGCCAATCTATAAGAGTATAGCTTAGTAAGGTCGGAACCACTTATAAAGAAGAGTTGATTGGCTAGTTGTCTCCATACATCTAGTTATCTCCTTTTTTCTTACATCCAAGCCTGGACCTGTGAATTAAACTTAAACTCAGAACTTGAACTGCAGACGAATATGAATTGGATTAGGCAAAATCAAATTCCCCCTACCTCTAATACTTCAAAAACTGATTTCAAATTAACAGAAAGCATAAACCCCTGGACTATTAAACATAAAGAGGAAAGGTACAGAATCATCTAGGACTAAGGTGACAAAGAGACCACCTTACCAATTCTGAAAGACTACATCAGCACAAAGGAAGTTGTTTCATCAAGCTCCTTTTCATGAGGTTTAAGGAGATCCCAATCATCAGTCCAAAATGGAACAGCTCAGGCGCGACAAACCTCACTACACTTAAAAATCAAGCATTAGAAAAATATCTCTTTACTCATTATATTTTTTTTGATAAGCTTCCAGTTCTTAAGACTTTATTGAGGTTATTCAGCAAGCATTAGTCATCACAATAGTTTTTTCCTTTGTTGTTTACAAATTAAAAATAGCCACGCCAACTTCTGAGAAGCTAAAAAAGCATGTTCCTTCGCCCATCCCTGCTTTCTTTGGTGCAGATAGTAAACCAGTGGTCCTACCAGGTTTTCCTAGTTGCCATTAAATAGTGAGGACCTAAAGGAAGATGGATAATAATTCAGAACACGTAACCTACCAAGAAAATGAGGTTAGGAGCATTACCCAAAGAATTGGAAATGCTCTCTTTAAGTAGGCGATCATATCCCGGCAATTTCAAGTTTATGAATGAGTACAGAGAGGAATTGCACTTTGTTAACTAAAGCAAATACCAAACAAGAATTCCAACCTCAGCCAAATCGTATAATTACCTTATGGCATATCTATGCCTAAAGCACATTCTAGTCAAGCCAAAGCATCAGCTGTTCCCTCCAACATAAGAGGACTATAATCAGCTCCTAGTTTACTTTCATTGAAATAGGAACCAGTGTTGATCAATACCTTCAAAACTTCGTTACACAGTCATCTACTATATAATGCAAATTTTAGGATTACAACACCATGAAGTACTGCGACGACTGGACCTGATCCAGTCCCTTCATTCATCAACCTATGATATTCTGCATGTTTGCCTTTTCTTTTGTGAAAAATAACCAGAGCGCTATTCTCAAATATTGGCGATACTGAAAGTTTGTTGTCAGAGGGCTTTACTGGATGAAGGAACCTTCACGTACTTGCATATCCAACTTGTGATTCAAAAAGAAACCGCAATAACAAAAGCGTACCTCCACATCAGACAGACTATTGTGTCTCTCCTGGATCATATTTCCGGTCTTAAAGAACAATGGGGAAATGTTTTATAAGGTTCAATAATCTTTACAACAATCCCATCTAGTTTCACAAGGCCCTGCTGGCCCTGAAGGGCTCAGGTTAACAAGATCCCATAGACCATGAGGATCCGCTGGGGTCCATGGGCCTCAAGGGGATTGTAGTCCTATGGGACCCCAGAATCAACTGTTCCACCTGTATCTTTGGTGATATTGGCCCTCCCAGGCCAACAAAGCGTCCTAGATAAGAAGGGCCTCCTTGTAAGTCCTGGGGAACATCCCCTGGACGTTGATTGGGCCCTTTTTCCATTCCCAAGTAAGAAGGTATCAAAGAGGGTGGCTGTACCCCTCGTTACCCAGGGCGACCTCGCCCATGTGGTAGACAAGCGCTGGGTAACAGCTTTTCCACTTCAAATTCCTCCCCCGGTGCCCACTCTCACCTCAGCAGAACTGGTACAGTTAATTGGGGAAATCTGCGCCGTGATCTCCAAAATTAAACTGATTGACCCAAAATCAAGTAGGAGTCAGCCTGATAGTCAGATTCCATGTAGTCAGAAAGGGATGAAGACTGCCCCATTGGCCAAAATTGCTGATGGGTTTGATTCAGCTAACGCTATAATTGAGAAAATCAACCCCCCTCAAAATCGTTGGGATCATCCCCAATGGCAATTAGTAGCATTGGATACCATCAATGAGGGTTTAAAGCCTCCTTCAGGCAAATCGGGTGTTGCAGATGACACAACGCTCTTGACCAAACAAATGACCCAGCGACTGGGCATGGGTGGGTTGGGCGTCCCAAACTCATTCCCATCCAAATTGGACCGCCCCTACGTGTGGTGGCCTTGGGGGATTCCCGCTGCTTGTCAGGACAAACTCCATCACGCCAATCGTCAGAAATGTATCCAAGCCTCAGTTAGGGCATTTGAGGTCAGACTGATAGTGACTTGGCCTGCTGCCAAATTCTTCGATGTTGGTTCCCAGTTAAAATTTTCTTTTCCCCATTTTCAAACAATTCACCAGTTAGGTTGAACTTGAGGGACCTGATCTCGGCTTGTTTCCTCTCTAGATTGACCACTATTTAATCAGTAACATCGCACTGATAAAATTGTTGGTCGATTTTTCTTTCCTAGTATTTCCATTAAAAACCTTTCCTAAAAATCTAGTTTTTTATGTTGAAAATAAACCACCTTTTCCGCCGACCCTCACATTCCCCTTGGGGTTAATGGCTGTACTCATCTGGTATTGTGTTATGTTCCTGTATGAGATTCTGGGACACTGGCAGTTATTGGTTAAATACCTTTCCAGTTCCATATCCGACATACCAGCAGCGGTGCCTTTGGCATTCTGGTTTGCCGTTTGGGTGCTTTGGCACCTAGGCTGGCAGGCCAGTATAATTTTTACTTGCTGTTTGCCTGACATAATTGACCAACCATTAATTTTTACATTTCCGCCTTTCCCATAGATATAGGCGCAGCAATGGCCCCTCCTTTTCAACTGAACCAGGTTATGAAGAAAATTTTCCCTGTCCACAATAGTCCAGTTCCACTTAAACCTTCAAACTTATACCCCGTAGTTGCCGCGGCTATTTTTCCCATGTCAGTAGGATCTGACACCCCGACTTGCAACAAGTTTACCCCCCATAAGAGCCTAGCGGTTTCCCCTAACCCCACTACCATCTCTTTGGTATCACTGGATTCATCCACAACTACCAATAAAGAGAACTTCGCTTACTTCTTAGTACCCATGAAGATTAGTATTGGGTCCCATCACATCTCCTTTGAGGCCCTGGTGGACACTGGAGCCGCGGGTAATTTTATGAGTGTAGAACTGGCCCAGCAATTGGAACTTGACCTGGATGCAGGTCCCTTGGTGAAGGTTGCTTTTTCAGCCTCCCAAACCTCATACCTGGTTCGATGACCAATCACATTTTTAATACACCAGTTAAGCTTCTGCAACCGCTTTTCTGCTATGCCAAACTTGGTGTTTCCAGTGATCTTAGGAGTGGGATGGTGGCGCCAGCAACATGTCAAGATCTACCTGGAGTCTAACATGCTGTCATTTGTTAACGATCAACTGGAGGGTGAATTCCCCCTAATTGACACTCTTAAGAAAGCTCAAGGTCATAGTTCTATCACTTCCCTCGTCTCTCTTGTGGGCATACCGTCCAATTTTCCAGAAAGCTTAATGCGCTATCAAAGCATTTTTGATTCTGAAAGGCGGATCTTCTGCCTCCTCACACTAGATTTGACTGTGGAATTCATATGACGGTGGAGTTGGTGAATATCAACTGCCCGTTGTATCCCCACACAGCAGAGGAGGAGGCTGCGCTCAACACTTTGTTGGATGATATGTTAAAAAGGGTGGTTGTTTAAGGAGACATCTCCAGTAATGTCTACCATTGTCTTTGCTAAAAAGCTGATGGTTCCCTCCGCCCCTGCGTGGACTATGGACACTTAAATAAAGTTATGGTTTCTGATCCCTACCCCCTGCATTTAGAGCAGACAATAAGCCAAGCAATCGCCAAATCTTGTGTGTTTTCCAAGCTGGATCTCGCCAATGCTTTTAACCAGATTCAGGTAATGAAAGGGCAAGAATGGCTAACAGCGATCTGGACAAAGTGAGGCATTTTCCAATTCCATGTAATGCCCTTTGGGATGAAGAATGCTTCAGCTACATTTCAACGTATGATTGACAATGACTAGGTGGCCTCCAGTTTACCTGTTCAGTTGCATATATTGATAACATTCTTGTTCACTCCTCAACTCCTGAACAACACGCTACTGACTTGGAAGCAGTTGTGGCCGCCTTTCATAAGACAGGCTTGTTCATCAAGCCTTCTAAGTGCAGTTCTATAAGGAGGAGGTTACCTTCCTCGGGAACCTCATCCTTAAAGATGGTTACACAATCCCACCCAATAAGTTGGATGCTATCCAAGAATGGCCAACCCCGATTACTCAAAAACAACTATGAAGTTTCTTGGGAACCATCATTTTAAAAAAAATTTCCCCGGCGCTTTCCCAGCTTGCTGCCCCACTCCATCCCCTTACAAGGAAAACGTACCATTTCGCTGGACGCCCAAATTCCAACAGGCGTTTGAATCAATTAAAGAGGTGTTCATGTCCCCCCCATTCTAAAGCAATCCAATCCCACCAAGCCATATATCATTGCATGTGACACCTCATTGGTAGCAGTGGGGGCGGTGTTGCTCCAGGAGCATGATGTCTTGGAACACCCAGTCGCCTATTTTTACTGAAAGTAACCTCTATGGAGTAGTCTTGGGCCATTTACGACAAGGAGTTAGCAGCTGTTACATGGGCATTGACTCATTGGAGGTATCTGTTACAAGGTGCTCAACATGAGTTAATGGTCTACACGGACCACCAGGCTCTCTTGTACTTTCTTAAACCCCAAAAATTGGCGCATCAGCAAGCCCAAACCTATTGGGACTTGTGCAGTTTTAATTTTAAATAAAAATTTGTAAAAGGTGCGCTCAACGTACTTCCTAATTTTCTCAGCTGCAGCCCCACCCACTGTTCCACGGATCCAGAGGAAGTGGATCTCGTTATCATGATTCCTGCCACCTAAATCCTGTCAATTGTCCCCCCCCTGTTGTTTCTTCCATCGCTCTGGCCCCTGATTCTCCATTAGTTGCTCAGGTTTTAGCCATTCAAATGGCCTGCCCTGAGGGCGTGGAGCTGGTCGAGCTTTTATCTCACCAGAAGCATAAACACTCTCTATATTCATTGGAGGAGGGTCTTATTTATTTTCAGTCACGCGTTTGGGTTCCTCCCTCCTTCATAACTGAGGTATTCCGCGCACATCACGATCCCCCCACGGTCAGTCACCCTGGGAATAAGAAATGCATCAACTTGATCAAGTGGACCTACAATTTGGCCGGTTTGACAAAGAAGTTCCGGCCTGGATAGTCAACTACGTTACTTGTGCTCAGGCTAAGTCAGACTGCTCCAGTAGAATTAGTCTTTTACACCCCTTACAGCAGGCGGAGGGTCCATGGATTTTAGTGTCCATGGACTTTATTGTTGAACTCCCCTGCTCTAATAGGTTCACAGCGGTGATGTTGGTGGTGGATCGTTTCACTAAATTTTCCCTCTTTATTCCTTGAACTTCCACGATTACATTGGAGGAGACCGCCTGCCTTTTTGTCCATCACATGTTCTCGATGTTTGGTCTCCTGCAGGAGATCATCAGTGAACATGTTTCACAGTTCATGGCGCGGTTTTGGAGTGAACTCCTATCTATCCTAAGAATAGCCCCCTGCATTCCACAGCATACCATTCCCAGTCCAATGGACAGACTGAGCGAGTTAACCAAGTCCTTAAGCACCTGCGTTGCTATGCTGCGGCTGCACAGGTCACCTGGGCCAACGACCTTCCCCTCGCTCAATTTGCTTATAACAATGGAACCCATGCATCTATGGGGTTCTCGCCCTACAAAGTGACGTTGGGTTATAATCCTTCATTTTTGGTCAGACCTTGATTGCAGCCTGAGGTCCAAGATGCGCAGATCACGCTGAGCATATTAGGTCAACTCAATCCTTGGTGTGGGAAAACCACACCAAAGCTATTGATGACAACAAGTGGTTCACGAATCATAAGCGGCTCCCAGGTCACAATATAACAGTGGGCTCCTATGTTATGCTCAATACCCGCCATTTATAAATTCAAGCTCCTTCCCATAAATTTGCAAGTAAGCGTTTGGGGCCCCATTTGGTGGAAGAGGTCTTGGGTAATGGTGCGTTCTGGTTGAAGCTTCTGGCTCACTGGAAACAGCATCCCATCTACCTTTTTCCCAGCTGTCGCCTTTCAAGGGCACGGTTCCCACTGAACCTGAACCAATCATCATTGAGGATGCAGAAGAGGCCAAGGTGAAGAATATCCTGGAATCCTGCAAGTCCTGACGGTCTGTTATTATCTTGTGGCTTGGAAAGGGTATCCAGCCTACAGGAACAGTTGGGTCAAGGCGCACAATTGTTTGAACTGTATGTAACTTGTTGAAGCATTTCACGAATCCCACCCCAATGCTCCCCGCCCTCCCTAAAACCCGCGATGGTAATGTCGTTCAAGTTACCCAAGGCGCACAAAAAATGTGGTCCTCATGCAGTTTCCCAGTGGTGGTGCCCTTCCTTTGGAAAAAGGAAAGGGTAATGTAAGTCCCAGGGAACGTCCCTGGCCATTTATCAGGCCTTTTTTCCATTCCCAAGTAAGAAGGTATTGAAGAGGGTGGCTGTACCCCTTGTTACCCAGGGCGACCTCACCCATGTGGTAGCCAAGCGCTGGGTAACAGCTCTTCTGCTTTGAATTCCTCCCCGGTGCCCACTCTCACCTTGGCAGAACTGGTACAGTTAATTGGGAAATCTGCGCCAAAATTGCTGAAATGAACCAATTAACCCAAAATTGAGTGGGAGTCAGCCTGATAATCAGATTCTATGTAGTCAGAAAGGGATGAAGACTGCCCCATCGGCCAGAATCGCCAACGTTTTGATTTGGCTAATGCTATGGTTGAGAAAATCAACCCCCCTCAAAATCGTTGGGGATCATCCCCTGATGGGCAGGTAGTAGCATTGGACACCATTGATGAGGGTTTGAAGCCTCCTTCAGGCAAATCGGTGTTGCAGATGACACAACGCTCTTGACCAAACAAATGGCCCAGCGACAAGGCATGGGCGGGTTGGGCGTCCTGAACCCGTTCCCAACCAAATGGGACCGCCCTATGTGGGGTGGCCTTGGGAGATTCCCGCTGCTCGTTGGGCCAAATGCTGTCATTCCAAACATTGGAAATGTATCCAAGCCTTGGTTTGGGTGTTTGAGGTCAAACCAATAGTGACTCAGCCTACCGCTGAATTCTTCAATGTCAGTTCCCAGTTAACTTATCTGTTCCCATTCCCAAACAATTCGCCAGTTAGGTCAAACTTGAGGGACCCAATTCTGGCTTGTTTCTCTCTAAATTGACCACTATATAATCAGTTGCATCGCACTGAGATAATTGTTGGTCAATTTTTCTTTCCTAAATTTTCCATTAAAAACCTTTCCTAAAAATCTAGTTTTTTATGTTAAAAAATAAACCGCCTTTTCCACCAACCCTCACATTCATCTCAGGGTTAATGACAATACTTGTCTGGTATTGTGTTATGTGCCTGTATGAGATTCTGGTTCACTGGCAGTTATTGGGGAAATACCTTTCCAGTTCCATATCTGTCATACCAGCAGCAGTGCTTTTGGCATTCTGGTTTGCCGTTCAGGTGCTTTAACACCTAGGTGTAAGGCCGGTCTAATTATTACTTGCTGTTTGCCTGACACTCCTAGCCATTTTGGAAAAGCCAGGCCTCATAGTCTCCGGGGCCCCCTGGCCCTACTGTTCCACTTGGTCTCTACTGTAACTGAATCAAAGTGGTGCAAGTCAATTCTGATTATGCATCATCCAGAATCAAGTTAATCAACTCCAATCCCAGGCTGTGCTGTATCTCATGGCTGTAGTGTGAATCTCAAAGGCCGACTTCTTGACCTTAACTATACCCTTGAATCCTTGGCAAACAAACTCATTAATTTTATCAGTTTTTCCCAATTGTATGGCATTCTATTAAACCATTTTGATGACCAGCTTATCCAAACTTATCGGTCAAATAGAGGCTATTAAGATGGAACAACTGTTTACTAAAGCAGCTGTAGAAGTTCAGAAGATATAATTACAAGAGCTTAAGGAACAACTTATGCAACCTTCTACGCTTTACCACAGTAATGATTCAGTACACAGATCTACAAAACAATGTGAACTTTTTAAGGGCTCAACTTGATCAGATGAGACCAACCAGAATACAACAGTACCAGTCCATATATTTAGCAACTCTCACAATGACTGGGATTAGTGCTTACCACTCCTGTTTTTCTTTATTAGATTTATATAAGGAGATGTAAGTCCCTCCATTCTCTGAAGTATCAACTTTTCCTATACTTTTACAAATGTTCCTTGGAAGAGGCTAATGCTCAACAGAAAGATAAACATCTTCCTACCCGTTTGAGTCATATCACGCAAGAGGTCATGGTCACTCACCTGAAGAACAGCCAGATATGGAGTCAGTTTAAGTTTTTTAAAAGAATTCTAATTTATTTACCATGTCTTTGTAGAAGCCAGCCTTATTGGGTACTTGTATCAAACACTGAGAAACGCCAATCAAGTATGCCAAATGCTTTACTGTGAAGCTCAGACTTTAGTTGCTTGTGACTACATATCCCTTGAAGCTATTACAGCTGACATTCCAGCCTTGGTGACTCACCATGACCCGCAATTACATACTAGCGCCATCAAGAGAAACCTCATGATCATCCTAGACATTAAAGATGTTTTTGGTGAGATCACTGCCAATCTACTCCAGAAGGCTTCAAAACCCAGCTACTCTCCTAACTGATGCCCTCTGGTCAATGCTCTTGTAAAAAAGGGGGCTAACAAGAAGATATACAATGCACTTACTATGGAAGACGTTGGCATACCGTCAAAGAATGCTACAAGATAAAATCAGTCGAGGAGGGAAAAGCCTTGTCAACATCAAGAGCCTCTCCCTTCATGTTGATAACCACCTTATGTCCAAACCATCTACTTTTTGAGATATTGTATCTTCTGTCCCCTCTACCAGAGATTCTGTTGACACGCTATCAACAATAATGACTCTGATTTAGATTGCTCTTGTTATCTCTGTGACCCTCCAATATCTTTCTTTTCCTATAACCTAATCTGGGGACTCAGTCACCAAAGTGTAAGTTTGAGTGCTCATATTGAAAAGTTCAGGACTTTGTCAACACTGTTTCACCAGATAATGTTATATCCTTCAAGCTGGTCAATTGAGTCAAGGTTGCCCCGACATCCAACATAATGTTGAGTATGGAACCACTGAGACACATTGCACCACATTTCTTGGCACTTATTCAGCCTTACTTATTCATTTTTAAAAGTTCCTATCCAAGACCCTTCCATGGTCCTTAAAAACCAAAGCTTTGACTTATTATTAGGAGCCCAATATTTACGTAAGCATTCTAAAATCATTAATTTAGCTGAGTCCCATTTCTTCTATACTTGTGTTCTAAATACTCTTTTTTTCAAAACTCAATCACTTAGATTGACAAACTCAATAAAAAAATATGCCTCGTGTAAGACAAACAAAATGCATACCAGATTGAGTATCATTTAGTAGGACCTCATCTATAAAAGCATCCTCTGTCCTTAAAGCTTGAAAAGGAATGCTTTATACGCACCATCACAAGTGGTGGTACCATCTCAGGAGAAAATTATTGTAGATACATGAATCCAAATAGATATTTCCCCCATACATATACTGGAAGTTCGTAGGGTAGACAATATATCCATCAAGGAGACATTGCCCTGCCCAGGCATTCTGGATCTTGCCTATTCAAGGACCATCTCAGTTTTGTTAAATATTTTGACTCCAACCTCTCGCTTCATAGGGAAAAAAGGATCCTATAGCTTATGTTCGCCTGCTACCTGTTGAAAAGTTACGTGTCATACATAAATATGGTACCCTTCAGGATTTCAGTGTGGAGGCTCTTTTACTATAGCACCATCAAACATAACATCAGCTTTGACCTTACTAATCTCCAATGAAAGGCCGTTGAATGACTTTAAGCCAGATGTTCTGCCATCTTTTCCTCTGAACCTTATGATTTTAGAAAAATGATTTTAGTGGCCCATCAGGTAGACACTGGAGATGCTCCACCAATATGGAACAAGCCTTATTAAAATTACAAAGCGGGGAAACACAATGACTGTCAAATTAAAACAAAAATTGAAAGCTGTCCTGTTGAAGCCATCGCAGACCCTATGGTCTCCACCCTGCACTTGGTAAAGAAGAAAGACAAGACCTATTGCGTGGTGATAGATTATTGTAATTTATCTGATCACCTGAAAGGAAAGCTATCCCTTACCTAGGTTAACGATTCCCTTTGTATGCTAGCCATATCACAGTTCTTCTCTGCTATGGACTAGCCAGCGGGTTACTTGCAAAAGGCCTTGCATCAGAAGACTGAGCTAAGTGCGCTCTCATCACATAAGAGGTCCTGTTTGAGCCTACCCAAATGCCACATGGGCTATGCAACAATCCTGCTACATTACAGCAAGCCATGAACGTCATTCTAACAGATCTGAAAATGTCCTGCTATGGTATATTTAGCAATATCAACGTCTTATAAAAACTTGTGGCTCCCACCTTAAACACTTATGGCAAGTATATAGACATTTTGAGAACAGCATCTTTAAAATTGAAGCCATCAAAGTGTGCCTTTTTCTGGTGAGAATTAGAGGTTTAGGGCTTAAGTTAACAAAAGAAGGTATCCAACCACTGCGAAAAAAGTCATGACCATACATAAGATGTCCTCACAAAAAAGTCTGAGTAACTTTCAAGTATTTCAGGGGATGATGGTTTATTACCGCCAATTTATTCCCAACTTTGCTGAGCTTGAAGCCTTTAGTCTAATTATTACATAGAAATGTGGCTCCTCACTGGGAGTTATTGTAACAACAGCCCTTCAATGCATTAAGATTCTCATAACTAATGCTCCTGTGCTAATACATACCAATTTAACAATGTCTTTTTCTTTTTACTTATGCTAGAAATGCAGCCATTGTGTCATTCTGGTGCAACATGATGGCAACCAGGTGGACCGTCCCATTACATACATTAACAAACCTCTGTCTAAAGCTGAATGGAACTATAGCATCACCAAGTGTGAGTGCTTGGTGGTAATCCTGGCCTTTAAGAATTTACATTTCTTCCTTTACAAAATTCAATTTACAGTACTAACTAATAACGCATCCCTTCGTTGTTGCAACAAATGCTTGATCCCAATGGCTATTTATCTGATGGGCCCTACAATTACAAAGCTACAATTTCTGATTGTTCATCAATCAGGCGCCATACACTAAAATAGCTAATGTCATTTTTAATTGCCAGTTCTGACTGTCTTGTTCTCTAAGAAGGACCAGTTATATGATCTACTTTGTTTTTTTATCTTGTGGCTACTGGAAACTCTAAAAATTCAGAGTTAGCTCAAATGGTAGTAGATCAACACTCAAATAACTAATGGCATGCTCTATAAATTAGTAAAGAAAAAGTGTCTCCCTTAAGTTTGCCCTTTTTTGACCGGGCTGAGGGTTTAAAGGATCATACTACCACTGGGCATGAGGCAGTGCAAAAAACCCCACCAATGGTTGAAGTCGCAATACTTCTGAGATGGAATGCTCAATTTTGATCCAAGATGATTTAGATACTTTTTTTCACCTGCCACTGGAATGAAAGGACCAACCAGAGATTTCAGCATCAGTTAGTTGCTCCTTTGGCCCTTTATACAGACTAAGCATTAACTTTATAGGTCTTTAGCCTACAGGAATTATGATAACTAATATAGTACTGACCATGGACCACCTCGCTAAATGGATTGATGCTGTATCTGTCCCTATGGCCACCACTCAAGCAACCGCCTTATTCCTATATTTGAAACACTTCACACAGCATGGTAGCCCAGGGGTGCTCTTATCTGGTAATGGTCTTAGTTTCACCTCAGAGATGAATCAAGATCAACTGCCCGTTGAACATCGCTTTTCATGTGACAGTGGGCTCTGCTGGTCAGAAGGCCAAACATTTTGAAAACTGGTCATCCCTTGCCATTTCGCCTTAAGCGTCAGGTCCGGCAGCGCTGGCTGACCCTTGGCTTGTCACCTGTGCCATTCAGGGATCCCCCATCCTAAGCCCCAACCCATAAGAATAGCTAAACTTAAAATAAATAGGGAGATTAGGAAAAGGGAGATGTTTATTGTGAGGGAAGCGCCAGGTATTTATATCTACAAAAGGTCTACTGCGCCCATTGCTGACCTATCAGCTCATCACTGGTTCTTCCAGCTAACCACTCTATCTTTTGCTGTGCTTCTCTCTTCCCTGGCTTCGACCCTCTTACCCCATCCTTCTCAATGTCCAAATTAGTTTCAGTTTATCCTCAGCATTCAGTCGCTGGTGATTCATATAAAATGTTTATATAAATAAATATAAAATTGGTATTTGACCTTTGAGTTTCTTAGTCATTATACGCCAGAAACTTCTTTGATTGCTCACTTAACTCGGGGTAATTTGACCCCTCACTAATAACACACTTCAACTCTTATTAGTTGGTTACTTAGGTTTCTACCTTCCTTAGGTGACAGCTCAGTTTCAACTTTCATAGAAAATTTATATTAGGCACTGGAAACAACCTCAGCTGCCTCAAACTCGGAATTGTCAGGTTCTTTAACATATGATGATATACTAATTGGATCATCCTTGGCTATTAGACCTTGTTATCCTTATAATAATTTGGGATCATCAATTACCCCACTCAATCCTAACTTCCAATCTTGGTGAAATAATTGGTTTCAGATTGACAGATTTGGGGAGCAACTACCTAGCAAGCGCATCAAAACACCACAAAATTCAGTCAATGAGTCATTTTGATGGGATTGACCATTTCATTTTAAATAACAATATATCATTGTGGAATCCATCTGGTTAAAATTCTGACTTTTTCCTCCACTTAATCAGATGGTATTTCTCCTACTTCTAACCTTGCCATGTGGGGTGGGAGTACAGGGCTTGCCCCTTTCCACCATTAATAATTGTTGGAACACTAACCTCTGGGTTGGGGACACATTAACGTTCTCTTCCCTCATGAGCTGAACCAGTGGCTCATCCCTTCCACCTCCTCATCAACCTGCGATTACTCCGGCACCAACCATCAGAAACCCCTGTAGTGAGCAACACTGTCAGAAATTTTCTTTTCCGGCGACAGTGGGCTCTGCTGGTCAGCAGGACAACCAATATGAAGACTGGTCAGCCCTTGCCATTTCACCTTAGATGTCAGGGTCGGCAGCACCAGCTGACCCCTTGGCTTGTCACCCACGCCAATTGGGAATCCCCCGGCCTAAACCCAACACAAAAGAATAAACTAAAACTTAATTGAATGGGGAGATAGGCAAAGAGATATGCTTATTGAGAGGCAAGCATCAGGTATTTATATCTACAAAATGGCTACTGAGCCCATCACTGATCTATCAGCTCATCACTGGTTCTTCCAGCCAACCACTCTTTCTCGCTGAGCATCTCTCTTATCTGGTGTCAACCCTATCTCCCCATCCTTCCCAATGTCTAAATTAGTTTTAGCTCATTCTCAGCATTCAGT
Organism: Massospora cicadina; assembly: GCA_022478985.1. Lineage (NCBI taxonomy): Eukaryota > Fungi > Entomophthoromycota > Entomophthoromycetes > Entomophthorales > Entomophthoraceae > Massospora > Massospora cicadina. Next base: position 120,341 of record JAKSZP010009278.1, read on the forward strand.
CGCTAGTGATATATATAAATGCTTATATAGATAAATATCAAAATTGGGATTTGACCTTTGAGTTTCTTAGTAATTATATGCTGGAAACCTCTTTGGTCACTTTCTTGATTTGTGATAATTTGGCTCCTCACCAACAACATACTTTGACTCTTATTAGTAAGTTACTTGGGGTTCCACATTCCTTAGGTGACAGCTCAGGTTTGAATTTCATAGTTGATAATATATTAGGCGCCAGAAACAACCTTGGCTGCCTCAAACTCGGAATCATCAGGTTCCACTGACATATTATAAATAAAATGATTGGATAATCATCAGATATTAGTTGCCAGTGGTCCTTGTACTAATTTGGTGTCATCAATTGCCCCACTCAATTCTAACTTCCAACTTTGGTGAAATACTTGGTTTCAGATTGACAATTTGGGGAGCAACTACCTAGTAATCGCATCAAAACACCACAAAGCTCTTTCAATTAGCCATTCTGCCAGGATTGGCCCTTTCATCATAAAATAACATTTTATTGGAGGAATTAATCTGGTTAAAATTATGACACTACCTACTCAACACTCAATAAGCGTTTTCAGCACAATATAATCCTTCTACATTTGGAGCTGTAGAGAGAGCCAATAGCACTTTTTTTATCTCTATTCTAGGAAAGGTAGCCTTTACCAATCTATTATGATTCATCATTTTTTCTACCAATTGCTCTACTTGCCTATCAGGTCAGATACCACTCGGTGATAAAGATGTCCCCTTTATGGCACTTTACAGCAGAACACCTCTTTATCAACAAGTCTATAACCCATTCTAACATTGACGACTCCTGAAACCTCTGAGATCACTCTGCAAGCTTTAACTAATGAGATTGTCAAATGCAGATGTTAATCCTGAATGCTCTGGTGAATAACACAAGTAAGGAGACTGGATAAAGCATTTAAGATGACCCTCCTTACTGGTTCTCATCCTAACAGTTCTCATGACTGTAGCTAGGGTTCAAAATGGCTTAGAGCTGTAAAACAAGTGGAGGGGTCTATGTCGACAAAAAGATGGGGTGAAATAGGCTACTTTAGTGAGTTAGAAGGATAGTATTTAAAAGGCGAGTAGGGATAAAATGCTAAGAGGACCTCCATGGCCCCGTACAATCAGGATCTCTCGCATCTTCTGGATCAGCCGCCTGATTAATGTCCTCATTGTTCTACATTAGCCCCATGACTGCAAGTTTGGGAGTTACGCCTTTCAAGATTTTGGAAGTGGAGGTGCAATTCCTTTTTTTAGTACTAGATGGTCCTATGGAGGTGCAATTCCAGGAAGCATCACCACAAATTATCATGCGTGTGATGCTTCCTGACCAAATTCCACATTGGTCCCTTTAAGTACAGGTTTTGATTGTAAGAGTTCAGGAGTCAATTTATCAAAGCTTAATTCAAAAGTAAGGATCTTGACTTTCTCATCATCTTAAATCCCAAAAACGCCCCCTCAAGACTCTGTTGGAGGTGGTATAGGACCTCAGGAATTATTCATGTACTTTGTTTACCACTGTCCCATGATTGACGTCAGCAATAGAGTATTCAGAGTTCACCATATGATTGATGTTTGAAGGGTCTATACCAAAGAACGTCGAGCTTGTTCTGTTGACCTCCAGTTTGATGATGTTAAAAGAGTACTAAGTCACCTAGTTGAAAAATTGGTAAGGAGAGTCAGCCAACATTAAATTGGGATGTCTCCCTTTCCTTGATGGTGCCAATTCCCTGAATGGTTAGGTCTTGAATTCGGACAATCTCATAGGCTAAGGCCCTCATGGTCAACTTTTAGTTCTTAGGCGCAGAGGTATTGAGTTAGGGTGAATGCTACTTGGTAGTCGAGGGGTACGCTCATATAGAGCTTTGAAGGGTGACATCATGATTATTTAGTGGTAGCTTATCCAGTAAGCGAGAAAAGCACTGGGTAGTAGTGTTTTCAGCACGTAGGGTCAGAGATGGCCATCTTCTGCATAAATTTAAACGAGAGTTCTGCTAGCACTTTTTTCTGCCCCATTGCTTGAGAGATTATAGGGGGCAATAAAACTTTGGTTAGAATTAAAAAGAAAAGTCAGTTATGGACTACCTGTGAGGTAAAATTTAGCCATTGTCTGAAAGTAGAGTCTGCAGGCATCTATGCTGAGTGAAAATGGATTTGATAAGGGATAAGGCCATGGTTTTCGTGGTGGCAATGGGAACAAAAATTGCTGAACTCATTTGGTCAAATGGTCCACGGTTAATAGGATATATTTATGGCCATGTAACCCGGAGAGTGGAGGGCCCTCCGCATTGATGCTGATGACAATAAAGGGACTTGATAGAGCCACGACTGAATGTTGGTACTAGGGATTAGCCAGATCTTAGGTTTGACAAGCCATAGAGACCTTTGAGCTTCCTGGATGGTTTTAACCATCTGATCTCAATAGCATCACTTTTATAGCCCTTTGTAAGTCATTTAGTGCCCCATGCCTCTCAATTATGTTTCCTACAAGTATAGAATTGTTTGGGAAGAAGGGCGGATATAAGGGAGCCATTTCTTGTTAAAACTTTTATATATCATTCCTTCTTTGCTTTAAGTCCTGAGCCATTTTTCATAGCTCAGTATGGATCTCGTAAGTTTCTAACACACATTGCTCAGGCCAGCCAATATGATTGTACAGTCAGTCCTATTTGGGGGTCAAGGCATCCAGTACCAGCATCCATGAGAGACCATCTGCATTCTGAAGAATCGCTCCTGTGCAATAAACAATAGTAAAATTGTAGTTCTTCAGCCTTAGTGCCCATAAAGCCAACCGTCCTTCTGGGTCCTTCATCTGCTGCAGCCCTGGAGCAAGGAATGGTTATGATGATGGTTTAATTGGTGACATATAGGTAGGGTCAGAAATGCTTGATCACCAATAACACAGTCAGGCACTCACGCTTAGTAATACTATAATATTGTTCATCCTTTCTTTGGGTTTTGCTAAAGTAAGTCATTAGGTGGTCGACCTGATCTTCATTGTGCTGAGCTAGAATGTTCTTGACCGTGATGTCAATAGCATCAGTGAATAGTAAAATTGGCCATTTGAAACTTGGATGAACTAAAATAGGATTAGTACATAGAGAGTTCCATAAAGCATTAAATACCTGATCCCGTTCATGCCTTCACTAGAAAGGTACATATTTTGCAGAAGGTAGACCAGGGTTTCAGCTAAATCAGCAAAATGAGAGATTAACTGACAATAATAGCCTACCATGCCAAGGAATACTTGCGATAGCTTAAGGCTCTGAGGGCGTGTCATCTTCTTAATAGCAGCGACTTTATCCAGAATAGGATAATTTTATGTTTTTAGGATCTTGTGTTTAAAATTTTTATTTTAAATTGGAATAAAGAACACTTCACAGGCTTGTGCTTTACTGAGGCCTTTCTAAGATGATTGAAGACTTTCTGGAGATGTTCAACATGGCCAATGAAAGTTTTCAAAAGATAGTGATATAAAGGCATATGAGGACATATGATATCTTTAAGTCACCTCGATCTTTTCCACGGCGCGTTGGAAGGTGGTGTGCGCATTGCAAAGGCTCTGTGACATCCTCGTTGGCTCAAATAACCCCTCATTGGCTATTAGCGAACATTTGGATCTATCTCCAGGTGCTAGCTCTACTTTCCAATACCATTTAGCAATATCCATAGTGAAAAAATATTGAGAACCAGCAAGCAAGTGGAGGGAGTCATCATTCCGGGGAAAAGGGTAACTGTCCTTAATGGTATTAGAGTTAAGCCTTTGATAATCCATCACTACACAATGACTGCCATCCTTCTCCCAAATTATCAAGAGAGAGGCGCAAGGGCTACGGGAAGGCACCAATAGCCAAAATCTAAGTTGATTTCTTGAGCTCAACAGCCACCTAAGCCTCTTTATTCTTACTCTTCTGGTAGGGACATAATTGAATGAGTTGAGCGTCCCCAGTCTCAACGTAATGTAAAGTGTCATTCAATTTTTAGAAAACGTAGGTAGAGGTTGAGAATAGATATGAGTATTCTCTCAGTAACTTTTAACTTGGCTAAATTGTTTGTTGATGAGCTCTTGCCAGATATAGGTGTCAGCCAGAGCTACTGATGGGGGTTCTTTTAACCCTAAAATACCTTGGACTTACAAAGTTATGGACGTCAATGATGTCTTCTACAGAAAAAATCTGAACATAAGAGATTAATTAGCATCGTTATCCTAGGTTTTCAGCAAATTTAACCAGCAGCTTTGATATGGATCCAGCATAGGCGGGTTCTAAAATTCCTGGAAAGGTCAGGACCTCCTTGAAGATTGGTTATTTATGACTCATATTTCCATCAAATGTCCTAAGAATATAAAAAGGTACCCAGCTATTGACGATGACCTGTGACTTTAGCGAAATAATAGTCAGCATAGGAATGTAAATAGGCATTCCCTCTTGACCATCTACTGAAGGGAGGGTATCCATACTCAAGAACCCCTTACAAGATTTTCAAGCCTGTCAATTTACTTTTGCTTTCCAACAGGAAATCCTGAGATTTAACCTCCATCTTTGTGCCACGGGGAGTCCCAAAATTATGGGGACCCTATGCCCTAAAAAGGATAAGGATCCTTCATAATAGTGCATGATGGCGTAATATTCTTAGATAATTTGGGTCCCAAGGAGAAGGTTAAAATTGTGTCGTCTAATGCAATGGCTGAGGTATTCACTGAAAGCTTTCTAAAGGGAATGGGCTATGAGGAATAGGCCCTATGGACTAAGTGCATTGTGGTCCAGATGTGCCATATTTCATGTAGTGTGGCAAATTGAGTGCAACTTTAATGCGCTTCATCAATCTAGACATTTACAAGGGAACTGCTGTTGACAGTGGTGTGGACAAGTATTTTATCAACTTGAACAATTTCATATGCAACTTAAACTCCCATATTATGGGGTAGAGTGAGGAACATAGAAGACTCGTCAGAAGAGTAAGAAATATCAGGGTTTTTTTAATTATTTGGTACCTAATTTTCTTCTTCTGATATGACAATATTAGACTCATTCAAGGTATATACACTTTCTTGAGGTGTTAAGAGATGCCAGCATTAAGTGCCTCGTTCTTCATGCTGAATGCCTTTTTCTAGCCTCCTTGGAAAGTATCTTCCAACAAGCCTTGGCACTATGAAGGATTCCATTGCAGTAGGAGCATCGAGGTTTAAGTGGTTTCATTCTCAACAACATGGACTTAAGAACGGCTGGGAGAGGTGGACGCAGAGGACTTTGAATGCAGGATAGACGCATATATTTTATTAAGTGATTCCTTTATTTCCCAGATACAGGTGAAGTTGTTCTTCTGGCCAATCATGTGAATTTGGATCTTAGGATAAGATCTTATTGGGGAGGACTGTAATTATGGCGTCTCCAAAGTAATATGATTATTGGTTACCAATTGATTGTTCTTGTGCATAGAATTTTCTGGCAACTCTACAGGATTTTCTCCTTGTTCAAACGAATGGCCATGAACTCCTGCTTCTGATTGGCCAAGGTCTCGTTGCTTCCAAACTTCTGTATTGGGGCTTTACGCACTTGTTCTCAAGTATGATATTCCTCTAAATAGTGAGTCATAACTTTTCTTTGTGGTATTTTCAGGCAGTAATGTGCTTACCTTCTGATGGTTAGTGGCCTCCTCCATCAAGCTTTTGTAAGCGTACAAAAAAGGAGGCATTTTTTCCTGTCCCAAGGTATCTATCTCCTTGAAACTTGGCTTAAAGTTAGTCACAATAGTAGTGGTGAGTGTGTTGATGGTAGGAACTGGTGCAGGCTAAGCTATTTTGTTTCTGGTTAGTTGCATGGAGCTTGTTGGTCCAATTGTCATCTAAATTCTTTTAATTTTTTCCTGAATCTCATCCCAAATTTTAGTTTAGAGAGATAATTGAGGATTTAAGGGCAACTTTCTCCTTCAGAGCTTCATTTCAGTACATTTAAGGAGCGCTGACTCTCAAAGTTACTCAAGTGAGTTTTCTGAACATGAAACAGGTTTGTTCAAGCCGGGTGATGTGACCATTGGTGAGTTTGGTAAATGAGCTGAACTTATCCATCTTGTCCAACAAAGTATCGGTCAATACTCTGGGATCAAGATGGACTCCAACTACTTGTGCTTGCGTCCTTGAGCTACATTTTATATTTGACTTTGTAAAGCAGTGAGCGCCATTAGAACGTCTTGTTTCCAGAAGTTGTTATGATTACCAGGAGTAGGCACCAAGGGACTGGAAGTTCCTTGGGTCCCTGGCCCTTCAGGCCTTTCACTTTCAGAGGCGAAGTTGCAAGAGACTAACTCCTGTTAATGCTGAAGTACTGCACAAGGTCCTAAATCTGGTTTAGGCATTAGCTCCAGTTGGACTCAAGGAGTTGCACATTTTGATGAATTTGTTCCTCAAGGTACCCCAAAATTATACTATCTGACATAAAAATTGATTATAAGCCTTATTGATAAGCTGACAGTTATTGAAAATGGCTTCTGATTGTTATTAACAAAGGAGGAGGCAGTGCTTTATAAATTGACAATATTTGAGTGTAAGTTTAAATGAGCCCCAGTTGTCACGCTACTTCATGGTGATGCAACCTAATATTAGATGGATGTGGTGTATGGCTGGATGGGCGAAGCTTCAAAGATAGCGTTGAGTACCCAAAGCCAATTCTCCCAAGATTAATAAGGCTTAGGTATATAGATTTCACATCATGGAGGGCACTGAAGAGGCTCAGGAGCAACTGGAATGGCCTCCCTTAGAGTAGATGCCCTTTAATAGTTGTTTAATAATCTAATTGAGGTTCTCATGTTGGAGGTGATACTGATTGTGATCAATGGAAAAAAGGTTAATTGGAATGTGGCCCAAAATTCTAGGCTTTCATAAGGTAAAGGAGTTACTTCGCACTAAAATGTTTTTATTCCATTGAGTTATGCTTATCAACCAATCATTAGTTTTCCTTATTGATTGCTATTATTCTCCATTTTTTTACTGATGAAAGTTTTACTTAGACATCTTGTAGACTCTGTTGTGAGCATGTCAGGGAGACGGCAGATAATGTTTAGACTAGCTTGCCAGTCAGCATGCAAAAGAACCCAAAAAGGCGAGCCAGAATGCCAGCAGGCTGCAAGAATAAAAAGAAACCCAGCAAGAAACTAGGCTGCTGTGGCTCCAGATCCAATGAGCTTAGGTGTGGGGAGTTGCGAGATTGGACTGGGTAGTTTGGGTTTCCATAGGAGAACTGAGTACAACAACCTTGACGAGGGGCGGATCCTCGCCTGGAGTGGGGATAGTTGGACCCACAGGATACCAATAAACTGCTGGCAGATGGCCTCTGCAATCGGGGAGAGTTCCACTAGATTCTTAACATATTAAGCTCAATTGGCTGCAGTAGGAACTAAAGTTACTAACATGACGGGGATTTCCCAGTTGATATGAGGCCAGTGAGGCAACATTGGAGGTGTCATGGGGGTTTGGAAAAAAAAAATTTGAAATAAATAATAAAATTGGAGTGTGGGAAGATTTTAAAAAAATTAAGACAAGAAAATTGACCATCTATTTTCTCAGTATGTTACAACTTTAAAAATAGATGATTATTTGGGAATAGCTTAGGAAATCATGGGATTGGGGCCCTTGAGATCTAACCTAACCCAGCGAACTATAAGTGAGATGGGGGTGAACTTAATGTGAAATGACTTCAAAAGAGTTGGCAGTGGGCTGAGTTGTTGTCAGTTTATTCATGGACGCCTGAATTGCCAATTTTTAGTTCCAATAACTAGAGTGACAGAATCTTGCTCAACGGGCAGTGGGAACCTCCCAAAGCCAACCCACATAGGGTCAGTCCCATGAGGTTGGAAACAGGTTTGGGGTGCCCAACCTGCCCACACCAGTCAGTTTGGCATCTTTTTGTCCAAGCAAAATTTCTTTGGACAGATATTCTGATAATATTTGGGGAGGGTTTTGAACTGGCAGCAATGTTTCCCAATGGCTCAATGCCATCGGTGAGCTTTGCTAACGTTTGACACTTGATACTTCATTTACCAAAAGTATGCACCCATTGGGCTTTGCTGCTGATGGTAGGGGTTCTTGGACTTTGATTCCAAAGGCCTGTTGCCATCATCTTTATAAAAACCTTTTTCCTTATAAGGATGCTCGCTTCCTGATAACTTGACAATATTCCCTTAATTTGCAGCATCAATTCAGCTATAGTAAATACTGGGATGGATTTGGGGTCCTTAAAGGGAGAGCTGTTACCCATAATTTGTCCACCACACAGGAGAGGTCGCCCTGTGAGACAAGAGGATCAGCTGGCCTTTATGGACCTTTTTTTGATGGGAATGGGAATGCCACCCAGTCCAAGTGGAGGGGAAGCTTCATCAGACTTACAAAGCACCACTTATTTTGACCTAACATTTCTCTTGACTTTAGCCAGGGCTTGTAATGGGCTCAAAGCTGTAAAATAATGTAGAGGTCAAGGTAGATGAAAAGATAGAATGAAATAGACTACTTTGTGAGTTAAATGGATTTTATACTAATAGGGTGAGGGGGACCAATTCTGAGAGGACCTCCATGACCCCATACGATCAGGATCTTTCACATCCTTCCATATTGGACACCTAATTGATGACATATTGTTTTACGTCAGCCCCATGAATACAAGGCTAGAAGTAGCGCTTTTAAGATTCAGGAAGCAGATGTGCAATCACCAAAACATCTCCATTGATTCTCGTGTACAATGCTTCCTAATCAAATTCCTCATTGGTGCCTTTGAGGACAGATTTTGATTGTAAGGGTTTAGGAGTCAAATTATTGAGGCTCAATTTGGAGTAAGGATTTCAGCTTGCCCATCATCTCAAATCCTGACACTGGTATGTCAACCAGGGAACTTAGTAAATTTCTACCATCATCACCCTGGAGAAAAACTAGCAATCTTTCTCCCTCTTGGTATGTACCCTTTAAAAATCTATTTTAAACATGGGTTGTAATATTCCATTGTCAGAGTTGAAAAGGCATGGTCAATAACTTGGTACATAGGCGATTTCTCAGAGCTTTCATACCCCTCATACAAAAACTCAAGGGGGACATTGACAGAACTTAGACTGCGGACAAAAATTAATTTGGGTAAGGTCAAAGCTGAATCTCCAACACATACTACTTTGATCCCTGATACCAAATTAATGGAAGCATCAACCTCTGAACAAGAAGAAAAAAGAAGGAAAGATCCAGAATCATTTAAGACTAAGGTGAAAAATACCACCTTACCAATCTTAAAAGGCTAATTTAACACAAAGGAAGTCATCTGTTCATGTGTTTCTTCCTGAAGCTCAAGGAAATCCCAATCGTCAGTCCAAAAGGGACAGCACAGGTGCAACAAACCCCAGTACCCTATAAATAACCCAATCTTTAACAAATGATATTTAGCTTTTTATTATATAATATTAAATAATCTTTTAAATTTAAGACTTTACTGAGATTATCAGCAATCCTTAGTCATAATTACTGCCCCCTTGCTGTTTATTAATTAAGAGTAAAATACTTTTGAGTCTGAGCAGTTTTGAATCCTGTTCCATTTCCCAGCCCAGCCATTTACAGTGTCAACACTTACAAAAAAAGTTTACAAGTGGGATGTACAGAAATTTAGATATTGATCAGTTCCAACACTTACTTCACCAAAGGATAATCTTTAAGAGAGAATAATTTTTCATGATGATTGGACAGATGAACCTTGAGCTCTGATTAATTGGTCACTTGGATAGAATATAACATTAAGTAAACGCCAGATAGTAGTAGTCTGGCCGCCCACTTTAAGTGATATTCTATGGGGATGACAGCTGGAATTGGAAAGTAATTCGCATCATGAAATACTAGATGGGTTAGATTACTTGGTAATATATTGACCTATGCTTTGGTTATCCACCATGTTAAACTTGCCCTCATGTAGGATTGTCTTCACCATAGGGGGTTTTGGTTGTAAGTTTATACTCCTATAGACAACATGGAAGCACCTGGCAGGAAGCACCTTGCAGTAAGCACCAAATTTTTGGGCGCCTACGTAGGGGCTTAACAGTTAAGAAGGAATTTAAAGATGTTCACTAAAGGAAGCCCTGGTATTTTTATTTAATTTTATATTTGGAGGAAGTTTGGTAATTAGTATTATATCAAAACCTAATAATAACTAAGGTTAAATAGTAGTATCTGATAGTATAAAAGAGAAAATACAACCGTTTATTAGAAAAAGGTAAGTTTAAAGGCTTGGCAGCGTTTTTCTGCCTGGTTTAATTGGCAATTCACTAAAAAAGGATCTTCTGGTGATTGGCCTTAGATCAGTAGCACCAAGACTGCAAAGCCCTGAGAAAACTTGCCTAAGCCCTGGTTGGATTATAAAGTCGTGACTCAACTTTTAAGGGCTGATTTAAAGTAATTTAAGACTTTAATTAACGAAAATTTTGATTCTCAATACTATTGGAATTGTGAAATGATTTAATAGTGCCTTGAATCCTGACAATTAACTTTTGGGATTCAGTCTGATCTTTTGATTAAGTAGGAACCTTAACTCTAGAATTAAGTTGAGCAAATGGTAATAAACTTCATCAATAATGCCATAAGTCCAAAAAGTCTCACTGTTGTCACTCAAATTATGATACTATAAATAAATTTTAACCAATATATATGAATAAAACTTTGAGTTAATCTTAACTGGCATGCCACTTCTTGGTGATGCATCCCCAATACTTGAAGCAGACAATTGGTATCAGTGTTAATAAAGAAACAAAGGTATGAATTTTATACCATTTTACCTCATTAACCAGAAGTTGAGCACAAGAGTATAGGGCTCATATGGTAGAAGATACATCCAAAGCTCTAGATTGTTTAGATCATCATATAATATAATACGTTCATTCTGTAAGTTGAAGTACAGTTGACTGGATGTTATCCATATATAGCTAGTATTCATCATGGTAAAGTTTTTGTAAAGCAAATTTTAAGGGTGTTAGGCTTACTTTCAGAGGCTTTCTGCTTTATGGCACCCGCTAGCCAATTTTTAAAAAGGATTCTTAAAATAGTAGTATTTTTGGAATTACTTTTGTATCTGATTTCACGTTATTAAGTTGTATATATGTTGAAAAGATAAGGCACCTTTATAGAAAAATTTTAGGACTTGTCTGTCAATCTAGTAAAACTTCCTTATGAAAAATGGAGGTTAAGTTAATATCAAAGCTCCATGAAACATAAAGTTCTTTATAAGTTTAATATGCTAATTAAAACTGATTTATGAATAGATTATTAAACTTTTGCATTACTATATATATCTAGTATGCTGTATTTTATAACTTGATTGATTTTGTAAACCAATTCTCAAGTAATTGGTTATCCTTTAAGATAGTAGTAAGTTAGGCCTCAAACCCTGGAATCCTTTTTAAGAAGCATATCTAATTTATTAAATATTTTAGTAGAATATATTTTGGGTTAGTCAAAAGGCAGCCAATCATTGGGTGCCTTGTTTCCTTTATACCAATAATCAGCAGATATCAACCAATTTTTCTTTATTTGTGGCACAAAACTCATGAATAACCTTGCTTTTTCAAACCCCATTTACTTCATCTATGTAAGTTATTTGCCCTCCCAGCTTCAAGAAAAGAATGTTTTGGGTCAAAATAAGCTGAAAGGAGGAAATGTCAGACATTTACAAGTTCACAATAATAAGAGTGATTTAAGTATTACTAATATTTTCTCAGCTAAAAGACCCTGATCAAATCTTGGTGGAACCCCACAAATCAGGGTAACATTTTTACAAATAATATATGGGTAAATATCACGAAGTTGGGAAGTCTAATTGCCTCAACCAAATGGGTAAACCTGGGGAGTCCATCGGAAGTTTCTCCTCAAGTCACAACTAGTTCAAAGCAAACACCTAAGCAGGTACTGCCCCCTTTTATAATCTTTGCGGGGGTCCTCAATGTGGAATAAATTTCTCTAATGGGGATCAGCTGGAATTTATTAAATCTTTACCCCATGGGTACATATTACCTAAAAATAAATCCCCATCTATCTTCCAGACAAAGTGAAGCGTTTTTCTGATCTTTGATAGGCCAAATTTATATATTTTAATTTGGACCATACTAAGCTATTCCAAACTTATCATTAAATTCCCTTTAACCCTTGATACAGTTTAAATAATGAACAGCCAGATATTAATAAGTTTCATTTTTCTTTCCCTGCGCCAACACTAATAAAACATATAAAACCCAGTTTTTTGGTTATTAGTTTTTTTATCCTTATTATAGATAAATTGGTTGTGGAATCCAGCGGCGACCAAGCACCAGTAAGCAACAAATAAATTGGATTCCCACAAAGTGGTGCTCACTACAGGGGACCCTGTACACCACAAAAATCAACTAAAAAATGGACGCTCTTAAAGTATATAACCTTACAACTCTTACCCTTCCAACTGATTTAGGATAGTCGCCCTGGAAAAGCAACTTGCAAGCAATTTATCCCAACTTAAAGATCTTGAGCAGCGCCCCTTATAACCCCCTCTTAAAGACAAGTACACCCCCAGTGAAGGCATTGCTTCCTTTTTGTATGTTTACAAATCTGCCATGCATGGCGCAACTGATAAGCAAAAAATTCAACACATACTTCCTTGATTAAGTCACTTGACACAAGAGATGATAGTCCCTTATATGGAAACTCTGCACACCTGGGAAGAAGTGAAGGAGGCTCTTTTGGCTGAATTCAGTTCAAAGCAGATTCTACACAGGGAAAAACATGCCTTTATGCGCCTTAGCATGTATGAGGGCGAACTGACCTCTGCCTTTGCTGAGCAATTTTTCTTGCTGCGCAAAGGTTGTCAACGTCTAACATACTAACCCTTGATGATGCTATCACAGCCATGTTAACTGGGTCAGCTCCCAACCCTCCCTAGCCAGGCATATCGTTTCAGTGATATGCCACTTCAAAAACATCTGTGACATAAAAGAGGCTCTTTTAGACATTGCCAATTTCCATTCATTTACAAAAACAAATGAAGCTGAGGTGAAACCTTCCCTTCTAACCATGAGGAGCTTTCACCTGTAGTACAGTTGGGGTGAGCCCACCTGTGCCTATCCTCCCAATGAAACCTGCTCCCTCAGTGCGACTTAAAACATATATCATTCCCTCCTGTAGATCTAAGACCTGTAATGCAGTTATTACCATGTGTTGGGATTTTTGCCCATATTCCCAGCCTGCTAGATTACCAGGGATCGCAAGGGGATAATTCCCGGTGCGAGGTGAATTGGAAATTGGTTGACCCTAATTTTGGGGTAACTATGTTTGTGGAATTTTAGGTTATTTTCCTGGTCAGATTCATCGGGGATTAATACAGACGAATGCTTAAGATCTTGTCAGGCAGAGTTGCTGCCAAATTGAGGCATCTGATAGTTGATTAATTATCAGGTGTACCAAATGGGATCAGTCAGGTTTCATCACTGACTGATTGGGAATTTAAGGATTAAGTTGCGAGTTGAGTGATGTCAACTGCAACTAGCAAATCAATCAGTTGGTTTGTGACCTACCTTAATGGTAACAAGTCACATTACCTAAGCAGGTCGCTTGCCAAATATGGCTGGTTCACTTCAATCAAGAGGAAAATGTTAGGGACACATTTTCCAACTCTTTCCATTTTTAAGTCTCGAGGATGTCCAATGACAGAATCCTAGCCAGGATGGGGAAGACCATTGCTGCTTAGACAAGAATGTATGATTCAATGGCAACGACTGCTGTTTCATTGAGGAGGTGCTAACTGAGGGTTGGGCGCCAAATCCCCCACTATAAATTCTCTAGAATTCACTATAAAATAAGAATAATTTGCCAGATAATAATTTACCATATCACAAATTATCAGCATCCATTTGTTTTATTCTTTCACAGGGATATTATTACTGTGTGAGATAATTGGGAGACTCCTTAAGATAAAGAGTAAGGATCTGAGCGGGGATCCAGAGAAGAAGCTGAATCAAATCAGGGATTGCTGCTGACTGTGTGTCAAACCAGAGAAACTGTAAACAGGTATCTAAGAGTAGATTGAGTTAGGCGGTACAAGGGAACAAATACCTATTTAAGACATTATAAAATATTTTGAGAGGAAATACTGGCCGAGCGTTGGACCAAAATCTAATACATTCATTCAACTATGGATAATAGTTTCCATACTAATATTAAACAACTATATTAACTACTATACAACATGGAGAATTGCAAAAACATGAATCTGTGCAAGTAGTATATTTATAGGGGTCATTGGCCAAGAATAATCAATATCTTATATATTTTTACAAAGTGGTGCTCTCTACAGGGGTGTAGTTGAGTAGAAGAACTTAGAAGTAATGTCATATAAAGACGAGATAAGAAAAATTGTGGACATAGTTGGCAACCATTAATCAGATTGCCCTGAACTCAATGGATCTTCAAGAATTCGCAGCCTTAGAATAAAGAGTCTCCAAGATTAAGGAAAGGATCAATAATGTTGCAAGTTTTGGAGATGAGTTACTTGTAAAAGTAACGTCATTAAAGAAGAAGGATGGGGACTTAGTTTGGGACCATCTAGTACTAAAAAAAGGATGGGGACTTAATAGTGAAGCCTTATTTCTGAAAATGAAGCGTGAAGTGGATCGCGTTCATTTAAAAGCATTCAGCGCTGATATCAAGCAGCTGATTAAACAGGTTGAGGAGTTAAAGACTCACAAATGCGATTGTGAGCCATATGTGGCGACTGATGCTTAAGAAAGAACTCCCTGTACAATAATTGGGAAGATGACTACCCCAAGAAACATGGCGCCCACTTTTACTGCTATTTTGAGATGATGTCCAAAATCACTCCCCAAGTGAGCCGAGTAGCTGAACCTAGAGAGGCTAGAGAAACCTCGGATGAATTCAAGGTGACACTGAAATTTCTGACTTTCCATCAGGATAACGCCCCAGCGTTTTTCCAATTGTTCAATATGACAATGTATGGATATGGTGATCATCAAAAGGCAATGACGGTGATGAACTGCCTAGATACCAATTGTCAAAACCTAGTGTTGCCCCACCTGGAGGGGGACAGCTGGTCATATGCAGAGGCCAAAAGGGCATTATAAAGGAATTTGGAAGCCTGACACGCATGTCAAAGTGCAAACCAGAGTTTATGGGCATTTAATTCAATAAAGATGAATTTTTAGTAAGCTTCGCCGATTGTTTCTACCTGGAATCGCAAATCCTGGCTGGAGCGAAGGTGCTGGATGATTTTGATGCCAGAATTACATTGCAAGCGGCCATTTAGCCCTACCGCAATTTGCACCAAATGATGTCTTACATGTTAACAACAGAAATTACTATCTCTCAGCGGGTAGAAAAAATATCCAAATCTTGGGAGCAACCTTTGATGCCCCTAACAGAAGTTTCAAATCCATCCCAGTATGAAATTCAAATCCCATGAAGGGGAACGGGGGTGCTAAGGAGATAAACAACTGAACTGTGCCAGGGAATAAGCCCAAAGATTTTAGATGGATTAATAGAAAGGAGAAAGTCCATTACCAATGTGGAGGAAAGGGATATTTCGCTGTAAATTGCAAGAAGCCCAAGGATCAAATCAATGTGGTCCAAGCGAAAGAGTCTGCAACTGCAAAGGAGTCAGGAAATGGGCCTGCAGCCTAGATGGGGAACAGTCTAGAGCTGTTTTGAAGCCTGTTCCTCCCAATATTATGCATGAGTAAATTGAAATCAATGATCTGTTTGTGGATGAAGATGTACAGGATCAACTGTATCAAGTGGTCAATTTGGACATGAACATGGTAACAAGATCCGTGGAAAAGGGGATTGACCATGATATATTCAAGCAAGTTGCCTCTCCATATGCCTGACAAATAGCAGACAAGATTTGAGCCACTTTTAATCTTAAAGAATTGACTGAAGTCCGAGTTAGATTTGGCAAACCTGTCAATCCCCCTCAGCGTGATAAAGGAATCGTTTCCTTATTTATTGGCGCAAATCATTCACACTCTCAATTTGGCTAATAACGTCGCTATACACTCAGTAAACACTCTATTACAATACTCAGAGTGTATGTATATAGATATACTAGTGAATTAAGTATGGGTGAGGGCGATTGTTGATAGCAGAGTGCCCATTAATATTGTCTCAACCAAGCTGGTGAAGAGGATGAAGATCTCACCTAACTTGCTACACAAGAAAGAGTACGGGACAGCTGGGCCAAATACCACCATCTCATGTAGAGTGTATAGCGCTCTGCCACTTCAATTTTCATCCTTGGTGGTATCTGCGCCAGCAATAGTTTTGGCCAACTAAAACTTTGATATTCTTATTGGGATGGAATTTCTATGGAAGTATGGAGTAAAATATACCTTTGAGGATAATATGTTGACCATATTGGGTCAGACGTTACCATTGGTCTATCAGAAGGATGGGGAAGCTCCACTAAGTAGAAGAAACAACTTCATCAACTTGATATACAATGACAGCATTGTCCCAAATTAATACCAACTAGTTGGCCGGAAGTGATGAGAGATGCTGACAGAAACCCTAGAAAATTGAGAAATTCCACTAAGGATCAAGAATGTGAGAACTATACCACCGGGATCACAAATAATAGTTGACATGGGGTTGACATTAGAGATACCAGAGCTACTGTATGGGGAGGTCAGTAGCCCATGGAAGAAGTCCATAGTAGAGCCTTGGGTGACTCCTGGAATAATAATGCCAGTCCATGGAGAAATCCGAGTTCTCCTGGCGAATTTAAGTGAAAAGCTGATGAAGATTGAGAAGAATCAAATTATTTCATTTGTTAGTCTAATCCTGATGGCCAAACTGAGTTAATTCCACGATTTTGGGACTCTTGATGAGATGGGATTACTGGCTGAGGTAACCAAGAGTATCAACCTATTGGTTGATCAAGAGCAACTTGCTGATCTGACACAAGGACAGCAATAGGAGGTGCTCGAATTGTTTGAAAAGTATCAGGAAGTATTCACCCAGGATGACCACAATTTGGGATGCGCAAGAGATGTGATCCACAAGTTTGATACTGGGGAAAATTTGCTGCTCAGGATGAGACTGATTCCACAGTTGAAGGTGGCCAAAGTGGTAGTGGAAAAGGAATCAGCAAACTAGTGAAGCATGGGCTTCTAGTTCCATCATCAAGTCCTAGGGAGAGTCCGATTCTTATTGTTTATAGAAAGATGGCTCTAATTTAGCGTGGTGATCAATTATCGGAAACTGAACAAGATTATGTCAAAGGATTCATACCCACTACCAAGAATTGATGATGCACTAGATTAATTAGTCGAAGTGAAGTATCTCTCCACAATGGATCTAATATTGGGATATTGACAAATCAATTTGCCAAGAGAAGACCAAGAAAAAGGTGAAATTATTACTGTGCAGTGGCTATATCAACTGATAAGAATGTCCCAGGGTCTATGCAATGCGCCTGTGACGTTCCAGAGGGCCATAAATGCTATATTAAATGACTTGAAGTATTCATGCATCCTGGTGTACTTGGATAATATCAATGTGTTCAGTAGGACATTTACTGACCTTTTAACCACTTGTAGAAAGCGTTCAAGAGACTGTCCGCGGCCAACCTGAAGATTAAGCTGAGGAAGTGTCACTTCTTCAAGAAAGAGTAAGAATATCTGGGATTCATGATCAACTCTAGTGGACTGCAGCTGCAAGCCCAGAAGATCGAAGCTATAGAATGAATGGCTGTGCCAAAGAGTTTCTGAGATATCCAAGTGTTCCTTGGAATGGTCAAATGCTATAGAAGATTTATTCAGGATTTTGCTAGAATCGCCGAGCCCTTATTCCATCTGTTGAAGGATCCAAAGAAAGGATTCATATGGAATGAAGAGGCACAAAAATTCTTCAATGAGCTACGCCAGTACCTGATAGATTCTTTAATTATGAAATATCTGAATTTTGATTGAGAATTTATTATACAAACCAATGCTTCATTGATGACGATCAGCGCCATATTGAGCCAAGTAGATGAACTTGGGGACAAACATCTGGTGGTGTATGTGAGCTGAACACTCTCAGCCGCTGAAAGGAACTACACCATAACTGAGCATGAATGCCTTCTGGTCATTTACGCCTGTAAACAGTTTCAGGTGTACATCCATGGAACGTATTTTAAAGTTGTGATGGACCACTCCTCGTTGCATTGGCTTCACAATTTTTGAGAACCAGAAGGCGACTGGCCCAATGGGAATTAAAGTTACAGGCTTATGATTATGAGATTGTCCACTAAGCGGAGGCTTCTCACCAGAATGTGGATGTCTTATTGTGGTTAACAATGGTCCAGATAGTATACCTGAAGGTGGATGAGTTATTCCAGAGAATGGTCAATAGAGAAATCAGGAATAAGCCCTGAGAAATACAAGGTACACTTCAAAAAGTGATGGAAAACACTGAGACTATGGATGGACAAGTTTTTAAGATGATTATGGGAATGGTTACTAATCCCAAAGCCATTGGAAATAGCAGCTATTGTTCAAGCCACTCATAAGGTTTTCAGGCATAGAGGCCTGAGAAAAATGACCAACCATATTTTCCAGTACTACTGGGATTCAATCAACTATGATGTCGCCAACTATTTAGCTTGCTGTGTGGAGTGCCAGCTGCACAAGCCACATGATAATATGACTGGATACTGGCTGTTCCGCCCTGAATTTGCTTGGCATACAGTGTCCATTGATGTGATGGGACCGCTGACAATGAGCACAGGTGGAGTCAAGTACATAATAGTTGCAATCAATCATCTGACAATATGGGTCAAGATGAAGGCCCTGGTGAAAGTAGATGCTACCAGTACTGCAAAGTTTATCCCAGATCAGGTAGTATACTGATATGGATGGCTTCATGTCCTGCTGAGCAACAATGGGACAAACTTCACATCTCGGGGTATCTGTAAGTCATGGGGAGTGTCCTTTGGCCCTCAATCGAGCTATCTTTACATTCCCAAGTAAGAAAACACCAAAGAGGATGGTGGTACCCCTCATCACCCAGGGCAATCTCGCCCACATAGTTGAAGAGCGATGGGTGACAGCTCGCCCACTTTGGATCCCACCCCTGATTTCCTCACTCACCTCGGCAGAACTGTTTCAGGGAATCAGTGAAATCTGTGCCGAGATTATCAAACTGAAATCAGTCAGATCTAGTTTAGGTGGCAATCGGGCTGATGGCCAGAATTCAAATGGCTGTAAAAGAATGAAGAATGAAATATCAGCTGGATCTCCAGATGGTTCCAATTTGACCCCAAAATCAGCAGAACAAATATTGGGTACCATTGACGAGAGTTCAAAACCCTCCAATAGTAATTCAGGCGTTGCGCCCGATGGGCCTCTATTGACCAAATGAATGGTTAATTGACCGAGCACAGGTGGGTTGGCTGTCCCAAACCTGTTCCCAACCAAATGGTCCCATCCCTATATTGGATGGCCTTGGGGGATTCCCATCGCTCATCAGGCCAAACGCCGTCATGCTAACCATCAGAAACATAATCAACCCCTGGTCCAGATATTTGAGGTCAAACTTTCAGAGACTCAGCCCACTGCCAAATTTTGCAATGATAGTTCCCAAATAATAAACCCCCCTCTACCATTCAATTTGCCAGTTAAATAAATTTGTGGATCCTGACCATGCTTTCACCAATTGACCACTATTTAATCAGTTGCAAGGCACTGAGAAGATTGTTGGTCAATTTTCTTACTTTCCTTTCCCAATAAAATTTTACAAAAAGAAATTTTTATCTGTTACTTTTCCCCTTTTACCGCATCCCTGATGGCATTTCTCTGGTGGTCTGTCACCCCGCGTTTTGGGTGGATATTACCAATTCTTTTGGTCACCATGGCTCCATCTGTTGCCAATTGGATCCAGCGAGTAATCCTTACCTTGCTGTTATGCTACCACTGTGTTGTATCACACTTCTCAGCTCCATATCAAGTCGAACAGTTGGCAATGCCCCTGGCATTCCAGCTTGCCTTTTGGGTGCTCAAGCATCCTGACTGGCAGGCTGGTCTAAACTTCTTCTGCCGTTTCCATGACATAATAGACTAACCATTACTTCCAGCCATTTCTGCCTTAATTCTCAAATTAGGCGCCGCAGTGGTTACCCTCTCAACTATGAACGACTCTGTAAAAAACCAGATGGAAGAAATGATTTCTCCTGCGCTGGTACTCTCAATTTTCACTCCAGCTAAAAACCCTGACCCTGGGTTCAACATACCCGCTATCTCTTCAGTTTTTTAAGTCAGTCAAATCTCCAAATAAAAAGAATTGCGCTTACTTTCTTATCCCTATGAGAATCAGTACAGTCCTCATCATGTATCCTTCGAAGCTCTGGTTGATACCGGAGCAGCGGGGAATTTCATGAGCGTTGAGTTGGCACAACAGTTAAAATTGGAAATGGATGTGGGCGCCTCAGTAATGGTGGCCTCTTCTGCTTACCAGTCTTCATATAATGTTTGCCGTCCGTTACACTTCTCAATCCACCAATATAACTTCTGCAATTGGTTTTCAGCCATGCCAAACCTGGTATTCCCGGTGATCTTGGGTGTGGGATGGTGGCATTGACAACATGTGAAGATTCACTTAGAGTCTAATACTTTGTCGTTTATCAATGATGATTCAGAGGGAGAGTTCCCTTTGATCGACACCCTCAAGAAAATCCAAGGAACCAGCTCTATTACCACCCTAGTCACTTCCGCGGGCATTCTGGCCAGGTTTCCCAAAATTTAATGCCATATCGCAGAATTTTTGACATGGGAAAAGCGGATCATCTGCTGAAACATACAAGGTATAATTGTGTATTTTGGACAACCGTGGAATTGGTGAACATCAAATGTCCGTTGTATCCTCACAAAGTGGAGGAAGAGGCTGCTCTCAATACCTGGTTGGATGATATGTTGAAAAAATGCTGGCTGTTCAAAGAAACATCCCTCATCACTTCCCCTATCGTTTTTGCAAGAAAATTGGATGGATCACTCCACCCTTGTGTAGATTATGGTCACTTGAACAAAATCACAGTTACAGACCCCTACCCATTGCCCCTGGAGCAGACAATCAGTCAGGCAATTGCCAAATCCTGGGTGTTCTCAAAACTTGACTTGGTGAACACTTTCAATCAGATTCGAGTAATGGAAGGACAAGAATGGCTGACCACAATCTGAACGAGGCGAGGCATTTTTCAATTTCATGTAATGCCCTTCGGGCTGAAAAATGCTCCCAATACATTTCAACAAATGATCGACAATGCATTAGGGGATCTCCAGTTTTCCTGCGCTATTGCTTATATCAACAATATCCTAGTCCATTCCCCAACTCCTGAGCAATACGCTATCAACTTAGAAGCAGTGGTGGTTTCTTTGCATAAAGCAGGCCTGTTCCTCAAAGCTTCCAAATGCAAGTTTTACAATGAAGAGGTCACATTTCTCAGAAACTTGGTACTTAAAGAAGGGGTCGCCATCCCCCCCCCAACAAATTAGACGCAATCTGAGAATGGCCAACCCCAACCACACAGAAGAAGCTTCAAAGTTTCTTGGGAACTATCATTTTCCTAAAGAAATTTTCCCCCGCACTTTCCCAGTTGGCCTCCCCGCTCCACCCTCTCAAAGAGAAAAATGTACCATTTTGTTTACCCCCAAATGCCAGCAGGTGTTTGAATTGATTAAAGAAGTGTTTGTGTCTCCTCCCATTTTTAAACATGCTGATCCCACCAAACTGTATATTGTCACATGCGATGCTTCATCAGTAGCTGTGGGCGCGGTGCTGCTTCAGGACCACGATGGTCTCAAACATCTGATTGCTTATTTCTCCCAAAAATTCACCGCTACAGAGCAGTCCTGGGCCATCTATGACAAGGAACTGGCCGCTGTTGCATGGGCATTAACTCATTGGTGGTACCTGTTACAAGGTTCTCGTCATGAGTTAACAGTTTGCACAGATCACCAAGCTCTTTTGTATTTTTGCAAACCCCAGAAATTGGCACACCGGCAAGCCCAAACCTATTGGGACCTGTGCAGTTTTAACTACAAATATGAATTCGTCAAGGGTGCGCTAAATGTCCTTCCCAATCTCCTAAGCCATAGTCCTGCTCACTGCCCCTCGGAGCCTGAGGAAGAGGATCTCATTACCGTGATCCCTGCCACTCAAATCCTATTGATCGCTCCCTCCGCTGCATTGTCGCCCAATGATCCATTATTGGCCCAGGTACTAGCCGGTCAAACGGCCTGTCCTGAGGGCGTGGAGTTGATTGAACACTTGACTCACTCAAGCCCCAAACACTCCTTATATTCTTTAGAAGAAGGTCTCATCTACTTTCGTTCTCATGTTTGGGTACCTCCCTCCTTCCGCCTGAACGTATTCCATGCACACCATGATCCCCCCGCAGACAGACACCCCAGTAACAAGAAATGCATCGACCTGATCAAGCAAACCTTTAATTGGGCAGGACTGACCAAAGAGGTTCTGACTTGGATCGCCAATTGTGTTACTTGTGCTAGGGCCAAGTCAGATTGGTCGGGAAAAGATGGCCTCCTGCACCCTTTACAACAGGTGGAAGGTCCATGGACCTTGGTGTCCGTTGATTTCATTGTCAAACTTCCCTACTCCAATGGTTTCACAGTGGTAATGGTGGTGGTAGATTGCTTTATCAAATTTTCCCTGTTCATTCCTTGTACTTCTGCGATTACATTAGAAGATATGGCGCATCTATTCGTTTGCCATGTGTTTTTGATGTTCAGCCTTCCCCAGGAAATTGTTAGTGACAGGGGTACCCAGTTTACTGCCCAGTTTTGGAGTGATCTCTTTTTGATCCTTAAGATAACCCCTGTCGATCTACAGCGTATCATCCCCAGTCCAACGGCCAGACTGAGCGGGTTACCAGGTTCTCAAACAGTACCTGCGTTGTTATGCGGTAGCAGCGCAAGATACCTGGGCCAATGACCTGCCTCTTGCCCAATTCACATATAATAATGGGACTCACACTTCCACGGGTTTCTCACCATATGAAGCAATGTTGGGTTATAACCCATCATTCTCAGTTGGGACATGCTTGAGACCAGAGGTGCAAGCTGCCGTGGATCATGCTGGCCATATTTTATCGACCCAAGCTTTAGTGTGGGAACACCTTACTAAAGCCATTAATGACTATAAGCAATTCGCGGATCATAAGCGCCTTCTGGGTCATGACTTTAAGGTGGGTTCTTATGTCATGCTTGATACCCACCATTTGCGAATCCAAACCCCTTCCCGCAAATTTGCCAGCAAGCTTTCAGGTCCCCACTTAGTGGAGATTTTATTGGGTAATGGGGCGTTTCGATTGAAGCTTCCTGCGCATTGGAAACAACACCCAGTTTTCCATGTATCCCAGCTGTCGCCCTTCAAGGGTGTGATTCCCATGGACCCAGAACCAATTGTTGTCAACAACAAGGAGGAAGCTGAAGTGGAGGCCATCCTGGCATCTCGGAAGTTGCGATGATCAGTCCAATACCTTGTGGCCTGGAAAGGATATCCAGCTTATGAAAACAGTTGGGTCAAGGTGCACAATTGTGCGAAATGTATGGACCTGGTTGACGCTTTCCACACATCCCACTCTGAAGCTCCCCGCCCGCTGCAGAAGGCTGCGACAATTATGGCTATCAAGTTACCCAAAGCGCATAAGAACGTGGCTCTGGTGCAGTTTCCCGGTGGGGGGGCCATCCTTTTGGGAAAAGGAAAGGGAGTGTAAGTCTTGGGGAGTGTCCTTTGGCCCTCAATCGAGATATCTTTCTATTCCCAAGTAAGAAAACACTGAAGAGGATGGCTGTACCCCTCATCACCCAGGGCGATCTCACCCACATAATTTGACAAGTTATGGGTGACAGCTCACCCGCTTCAGATCCCACCCCCAATTTCCTCACTCACCTTGGCAGAACTGTTGTGGGGAATCAGTGAAATCTGTGCTGAGGTTATTGAGCTGATATCAGTCATATCTAATTCAGGCGGCAATCGGGCTGATGGCTGGAATTTGAATGGCTGTAAAAGCATGAAGAATGAAATATTGGCTGGATCGTCCAACAGTTCCAATTTGACCCCAAAATCAGCAGAACAAATATCGGGCGCCATTGACGAGAGTTCAAAACCCTCTGATAGTAATTTGGGCGTTGCTCCCAATGGGCCTCTATCAACTGAATGAATGCTAATTGATCGAGCGTGGGCAGGTTGGCCATCCCAAACCCATTCCCAACCAAATGGTCCCATCCCTATATTAGATGGCCTTGGGTGATCCCATCACTCGTCAGGCCAAACGCCGTCATGCTAATCATCAGAAACATAATCAACCCCTGGTCCAGACGTTTGAGGTCAAACTGACAGAGACTCAGCCCACTGCCAACTTTTTCAATGATGTTCCCAAATAATAAACCCCCCTCTACCATCCAATTTTCCATTTAGGCCAAATTTGTGGATCCTGACCATGCTTTCACCAATTGACCACTATTTAATCAGTTGCAAAGCACTGAGAAGATTGTTGGTCAATTTTTTTACTTTCCTTTCCCAATAAAATTTTACCAAAAGAAATTTTTATCTGTTACTTTTCCCCTTTTACCGCATCCCTGATGGCATTCCTCTGGTGGTCTGTCACCCCGCATTTCAGGTGAACATTACCAATTCTTTTGGTCACCATGGCTCCCACTGCTGCCAATTGGATCCAGCGAGTAATCCTTACCTTGCTGTTATGCTACCACTGTGTTGTATCACACTTCTCAGCTCCATATCAAGTCGCACAGTTGGCAATGCCCCTGGCATTCCAGCTTGCCTTTTGGGTGCTCAAGCATCCTGACTGGCAGGCTGGTCTAAACTTCTTCTGCCATTTCCATGACAGTATCTCACGGTTAAATGAGATAATGAGGATCTGAGGAAACATGTCTGTACCTTACCAGCTGAAGACAAATAGACTGGTGGAATGAGTTAATGGGACACTGGCTGCAATTCTGAGGAAGCTTTTCACAGGAAGAACTTCCGTGTGGGGAATATACCTGAGTTTGGTGATGTTTGCCTACAATATCAGTCGTCATACAGTGATGGGAAAAATTTTGTTTGAATTGCTATATAGGAGGAAGCTGCATTGCCGCTGATCTTATATTTGGTGGTGGAACCAACATTGGTGATGAATGCTGAACAGTACCTGAGCTGGCTGATGAATATCCTGATCAAACTGCAATTTCAAGCATTCAATACTACTTTGAAGAAAAGGATATTAGTGAAAACAACGGATGATAAGAACTGACCACCCTTATCAGAATAAAATTAGGCGAAAGAGTTGCCTATTGTGATATGCATGGTTTTGGGAGAAGAAACAAATTGGATGCATTGTGGTCAGTTATGTTTAAGATTATTGCCAAGATGGCAATAGACGCCATCTACATCAATAACCTCTTAGATGGAAGGATAGTAAATTGAGTCCATGCTAAGTATTTGAAGCGATAGATCAATGAAAAAATAATAAAAAAAGAGTTCCCAAAGGACCGCTGAACCATTAAGTTGGTTATGTCCTAATGATTTGTTCAAGTCCAAAAAAGGACCTTTGAATCAATCTAGATGGTTAAGTCCTAAAAAATTAAGACCTCTGAACCATATAAAACTGGTGAGTCTAAGTATACCTAGGATCCAGTTTGGGGGAATAAAATAAAAAGATTGACTGGTGAACCAAAACAAGTTCATGTCTAATGGAAAAAAGAAGAAAAAATAAAAGATTGATAATGGTATTGGAAAAAAGAGATCATTAAAAACCACATAGAAGAACCAATATATTTTTATATTTTTTATTTTTTATTGATCATCCTCAATTTGGAGATGATTCCGCCTATGTAGCCTCTTGGGGAGGGAGGATGGATCACAGTAGGAGTGAATAACCCGTCAAAATCTATGTGAGATTGGATGATATCAAGGGCTAGACCTACACAAAACCAAGTTCATTGAATGGATGCAGATCCCTGCAAGAAAGTGACTAGGGAAAGGGAAATTGAGATGTCAGAAGAAGCCAAACGCAATACCCCAGAGTGGGGAGGGAAGCAACAGTACAAGAAGAGGCAGTCAGCAAATAACCCCAAGTAATCCTGATATGGTACCAGAGCCAGAAGATTTGTCTTGAGTGCTTGCTGATGAGCTTTGTCAAGAACACTGGACATATGGGCTGGCAAAGAACAAGGGATACAAAATGGGGTTGCCAAATCATGCCCCCTATTAAAGCCATCAGTTGAAGATACTGATGGGATGCACCAGAAATGAGATAGTCATTCAAGGAGCAAATGGCATCCTGCAAGCAACGACTATGAGCTTTTTAGAAGCTGAAGCAGAATGAGCGATGGAAACCAGGAGAGGCTGGAAGCTTTGTGGCCCAACTTTGAAGAACTTGGCCATCAAAGCAAAGAGCATAAGCTGCAATATCCTAATATAAGATGTTTTTAAGATCAGAAAAATTCAGAGCTATGGATAAAGCCTTTGTGACTTGGGCCCTTAATTCTGTGTAGGGGAGTTTGAAATGTACAATGTTGCTGATGGTGAGTTTGGTGGCTGTGAAAATCTGAGGATTGCTCACTTGTTTATTATTATCATGAACGTCTATTTGGGTCAAGGTCCGTGTATTGATCCTTGATAGTGTCTGTAGTTTATGGTATTTGTACCGTTCAAAAACTCAATAGGCCTATTATAATTGTCCTGACTCTTCTGTCCAATTTTGAGCATAATTTTCCCAACGTAATTGGGAACTTCTTCCGAGGCAGGATATAATACAAACTGGGGATTCAGTATGTCCAGTTTGTCAACACTTCTCCAAGGTTAGGATTCAGATAAAGACCAGGGTAAGGATAAAATGAATATAACTTTTACTATAAGCTATTTATTAGTTATCTATTCATTAGGCCAGGCGCCAGTATTTATACCTCTAGGGCATCTCCTGGCCACATTCGAGTACAAAATTTCAACATATATTTTCCCACCTCAGTTTGGCCCTTGAACTGATATGACTGAAATCTTTTCTTAAGTTCATTAATGTCAAAATTTTCAAAAATTGGGAGGATTTCAGGTACAAAAATTGTGATAAAAGTATGCAAAATTGTCCTAGGATTTTCTTGATTTGAGTTTTGTCATACTGCTGACAAAATACACCTTCTGTGAAATTCTTGTCTTGATTGAAGTAAATGATGTACCCCTAATAAGGATGTCAGCAGGCTTCTCCCTCAATAGCACTAGGTATACCCTTTTGGGTGGTCCACGTGCAGGTGCTATTGTGCCAATCATGTGGATTGACATATGAATTTCGCCCTAGGGTGGAAAATAGATAATATTTTTCATTCATCTGATGGTCCATGGGATTTTTAGATGTTAACTTTGGGTCAGTCTGAACGATTTTGTGTAAAGGTTAGTTGATTGTGTTCCCAATAATTGTGATCAATTGCTGAGATTTAATGCATAGGATATTGGCCATAATATGTGAGCGTAGTCAGCCTGAGCACTCTGATAAAATGCTTGATCAAATTGACATTGAAAGTTGCCCTGAAATATATAATTGTAATAGGCTTTGAGGTAGAGTATAGGTGTTAGCTCAAGCGTTAAAAGGGTAATCAGCCTGATCAAATGGTTGTTGAAGGTTTATTTTCGAGTTAATCCACCAGAATCCGACAGTGGCCAAAATGCTGGCTTGTAATATTGACCTAGTTGGAAGAGGAACTCCAGAAGCAAGTCCAATCTGGTGAGGAATGAACAATCAATAGCGAAGGGCATTACTTAAGGAGGTTCAACGATGATGTTAGGAGTATCTGCAAAAGGAGCTGATCCAGAAGAGTCTCGAAATCTAACTCTGAAATTGATGACAGAGGAAGGATTGGCTGCGAGTCATTTGAGATGATTGCTAACCTGGTTTCTGCGGGGTTGGTTACCATTTTTGGTAATTCCATGGGTGGACTATCCACTGTTACTTGCTAGGAGTATGATTCTTGGAAGGACCATAGAAAAGATTCCATCATGCAGACTGACTCATCCGCTGGAAGAGCTGAAGATCTTGATCAGATAAACTATTGAGCAGCCATTGGTATTATGACTCAGAATTTGACATATGAGCTGGACAAAAGGGGGGATGTTGGACTAATATGATAGTTGACATTATGCACTCTAAAATCAATTAAGTTCCAATTTTGGAGAAATTAATCTCAAAATTAATGGGATAAGCTCTAGAGAAGAATTAAGAATGATATGAGCCAAGAGGTTATGAGAAGAAAATAACAAGGGTGAACATAAATGAGCATTCTTAATTGGGCCATGAAACAAACCTTGATGGCAAGAGTCTCTTGTTGAGGATGAGGAGAAGATCAGGAAATCGAGGATGCTGGACTAAGAATCCTGATATGACAGCGGGTCATATGCCCTGATGGGGGAAAACCAGATCCTGAGATTAGTATCATCACAAGTAAATTTGATCATCACGGAATAACAGAAGATCATGAGGACCACGCTCTGAGTAGGTGGTAGCAAGGAGGATGAGGAAGAGAGCCGCATACCAAAGGTTGTCCTGAGCAGCATTGAGTACTGATGATCATACTCCACTTGAGCAAATGAAGTATTCAACCAAATGTCCAAAGTGGTGTTCTCCTACCCAGGTCCTTTTCTCACTGGAAATCTAGGTAAGAGGGAGGATGTGTTAGGGTTTTTGCCCATATTCCCAGCCGGTTAGATTACCAGGGATTGCTAGGGATAATTCCCTAATATGAGGTGAATTGGAAATCAGTTGACCCTGATGTTGGGGTAACTATGTTTGGGGGATTTTAGGTTATTCGCCTGATCAGATCTTTCAGGAATCAATCCAGACAAATGCTTAAGATCTTGTCGGGCAGAGTTGCTGACAAAATAGGGGCATCTGATAGTTGATTAACTATTAGTTGTACCAATTGGTATCAGTTGGGTTTTATCACTGACTGCTTGGGAATTTAAATAGTAAGTTGTGAGGCGAGTGATGCTGCCTGCAACTAGTGAATTAAACAGTTGGTTTGCAACCTGCCTAAATGGGTAACAAGTCCCATTACCTAAGAAGTTCGCTCACCAAATATGGTTGTTCACTTGGATTGAGTGGATAACGTTAGGGACATGTTTCCGACTCTTTCCATTTTAGATCTTGAGGATGTCCAATGACAGAATCCTAGCCAGGATGAGGAAGACCATCGCTTCTGAGACAAGGATGGGTGATTAATGGCAACGGCTGCCATTTCATTGAGGAGGTGCCAACTGAGGTTTTGACGCTGAATCCCCCAATATAAATTCCCTAGAATGATTAATAAAATAAGAATAATTTTCCAGATAATAATTTACCATATCACAGATTATTAGCATCCATTTGTTCTATTCTTTCCCAGGGATATTATTACTGTGTGAGATAATTGGGAGAATCCTTAAAATAAAGAGTAAGAATCTGAGCGGGGATCCAGAGATGAAGCTGAATCAAATTGGGGATTGCTGCTGACTGTGTGTCAAACCAGAGAAACTGTAAACAGGGATCTAAGAGTATATTGAGTTAGGCGGTACAAGGAAATAAATACCTATTTAAGACATCATAAATATT
Organism: Massospora cicadina; assembly: GCA_022478985.1. Taxonomy (NCBI): domain Eukaryota; kingdom Fungi; phylum Entomophthoromycota; class Entomophthoromycetes; order Entomophthorales; family Entomophthoraceae; genus Massospora; species Massospora cicadina. The sequence goes on from JAKSZP010009278.1 coordinate 149,977, forward strand.
TTGAGAGGAAATACTGGCCGAGCGTTGGACCAAAATCTAATACTTCCATTCAACTATGGATAATAGTCGCCATACTATCATCAAACAATTATATTAACTACTATACAACGCGGAGAATTGCACAAAACCCATACCTGTTCAAGTAATATAATTATAAGGGTTATTGGCCAAGAATATCAATATCCTATAAATTTTTACACCATGCTCCCACACAAGCTCACTAAAGCCACTATGCCTTCCCCTCCAGCCAAGCTGGTAGTTGCGCGCCCTAAGGGTAACCCCTGTGACAATAAAGGGCTTGCTGGGAAGATGTATGGTCAGAAGACAGCTACCCAACCTCATGTGGACGTCTCCCCTACCTCAATTGCGCATTTCCAGTTGTTGATAATACCCTTGAGGATGAATTTGAGGGGTTTATGATCATGTTAGTTACTACATATTGGGAGTACCTGCAGAAGTGGAGGTTCCTGATCATTTGAACACTGGAGGAATAGACGAGACCACCATACCTGAGGAAACTTACCTTAGCCAAATTCTATGGTGTCCAAAAGTTAATTCACTGCCAGAGATGGCGATCAAAAGCTTAGCTAGCTTGATTTGACTTCTTCAGCGGTTCCATACCATGAAATCCATCCTGGATAAATACCCTGAGACTGCACATAAACTAACCTCCACTTTCCAACTCGAGGTCTTAGCTCTGTCACCTAACTTTGGAGGAACACTCAGCAAGGTTGAAGTAGTCATTCAAAAAGTCCGGGAAATGGCCATCCTGGATACTGGCTCCCTGGCTAAAGTAATCTCCAATAAGCTCATCAAAAAGATAAATCTGGCTCCTGACTTGGAGTACAATCAAGACTTTGGAACTGCAGGCCCTAATAACACCCATGCCATTGGGGTTTACTCCTCCCTTCCCATTCAAATTGGGAAGCTCATCTTATCTGCCCCTACAGTGACCTTGGACAAAAAACACCTATGATATGCTTATAGGTACCCAGTTTATGATTGATTATGAGGTTTTAATCAACATGAAGCAAGGTTTCCTATCATTACTTAACTATGAAGTCCCTTTAGTCTTAACCAATAAAGAACCCAACAAGAATGAATACTCTTGCCTGGTTGAATATCCCTTTTAAGCTATAACTTTGCATTATTCCACCTCTGAGCGCAATACAAAGAAATTGCTTGTTCCATTGGATGCTAGGGACGGTATCCCAATCTATGCTGCAGACGAGGTCTTGATTAAGTCTCATGAACAACGAGTGGTTGACACAAAAATCACGCTCCAAATCACACATCACTGTTTGTTGCACTCGTAAGTCTTGAGGGTGTTATTCCCTTAAAGTCTCAGGTATTGCCTAGGATATTAGACCCAGCCTACCAGAGGCCTATTACTATTCTGCTGGGAAACCTCACCGGCAGGTACATGGTTATAAGAAAACACCAAGTGATTGGCAGAGGCTTATTGATCCCCATAGAGGACCAGAACGTATCCATTTCATTGGCTCTATGGAGGATTTAAACTTGCTCATGGATAACCTAGTATATACCTTACCCAACGTTCATATCTCAGATAAGCTGGTCCCTGATGAGCTGGAAAAAATCCATACTTTACTAGAAGGCTATAGCGACATATTCTCGAATTCAGATACTGACTATGGCCACATGAAGGGCTGGAGCCACTCCATTGATGTGGGTGATGACCGTCCTATTAGGTTTAAACCTTACATAAAATAAAGGTGGAAGGACAGAAGATTAGGACGGAGCTTTAGCATTTACTAGACGCAAGGTTACTAGTTCCTTCCCAAAGCCATTAGTCTTCTCCACTTTTTCTTGTTAAAAAGAAGAACAGAGGTCATTGGATAGTCATGGACTACCGCAAGTTAAATAACCTCACAAAAAAGGATAGCTATTCTATACCCCGCATTGATGACGCCCTGGCCCAATTCTCTGGCTCTAATTTTCTCTCCGCCATGGACTTGGCTAGCGGCTATTGGCAAATGGACCTTTCTCCCCAAGACCAGGATAAATGTGCTCTAATTTTCAGTGAGGGTCTCTTCCAATCCACGTGATTACGACAAGGGTTGTGTAACGCACCTGCAACTTTCCAGCGTGCAATGGATCACATTTTGCAAGACCTGAAGTTAAATTGTGCCATCATCTATCTTGATACATCACGGTGTTCTCAAAGACATATAAAGAACATTGTGATCATCTGAAGGAGGTGTTTAAACGCTTATGTGACTCAAATATCAAGTTTAAACCCAATAAAATGTATCTTCTTCCAAAAGAAGTTGGATTTCCTTGGACACTCCATTTCACAAAAGGGAATACAACCCATCCAAGACAAAGTCGAAGCAATCTCAAAATTGCCTCCTCTAATAAAATTACGGGATATTCATATATTTCTAGGGATGATGGGGTATTACCATCAGTTTATCATAAGTTTGTACAGCTTAGCAAGCCCCTTGTTGCATATTGACCAAGAATACCCCTTTTCATTGGGTGCCAATTAAAAGGATGCTTTTGAGACTCTAAAACAACTGCTATAACAATATCCTATCCTTAGGCATACCACTTATAATAACCCTTTTATATTGTTTACTGACGCTTCAGAATATGCCGTTGAGGTCATCTTATCCCAATTGGATAAACGGTGTAGATCATCCAGTACTCTATTTCAGTAAGATGCTGTCCAAGGCGGAATTCAACTACAGTGCCACAGAGAAGTAGTGCATTGACGTTCTGTTAGCATTGAAGCACTACCGCCCTTTCCTGTATGGAACCAACTTCACTGTGGTCAATAACCACGCTTCCCTAAAATGGTTACAGAACATGAAGGGTCCTACTGGCCAGTTAGCTTGATGGGCTCTAAAGCTCCAGCATTACGACATGAAGATTGAACACTGTGCTGGAACTCGTCATTTGAATGTTGATGAGTTAACTCAGCTGCCAGTCCTTTACTTGGATAATAGTGAGGTGTAGAAGTTATATGACCTCTTAATGACCCCCAATGGTTGAAAGATGAGGATGAGCCCATACAGAAAATTTTAGCTAAGCACTCTTGCAACGCCAAAGTGGAAAGTGGAAAATTTATAAGCAGGTGGGGCAAAGTGGCTGCCTTACCTTCGGCCCTTGGAACGCGTACCTGCTATCCTGGAAGCTCACTCTACCCTAGTTCATGGAGGAGCAAAGAAAACCTATGAGTGGATTAAGGATTGGTACCATTGGGAAGGGATTATGGAAACCATTATCAAAATCTTGGATGCTTACCTCACGTGCAAGAAGCATTCCAATTTCAAGATTAGATACTAATATCAACCAACTACCCTTCTACAACCGTTCCACACCATCAGCCTAGATGTAGTAGGTTCCTCCCACAGACTACTGGTTGAAATAAATTCATCCTAGTAGTCATTGACCAATTTACTAAGTGGGTTGAAGCTGTGGCTCTCCCTGCCCAAACGGCCAAGGCCACAGCCACGTTTTTACATCAAAACATTTTCACTCTTCATGGCTGTCCCCAAGTACTACTCTGCAACAATGGTAAGAACTTCAACTCCAGAGTAGTCAAAGTCCTGGCCACTTCCATGAAAGCCCAACAACTTTTTTGGCTCCATAAAATCTTTCTACCAATGGAACTGTGGAGAGAGCCAATGAAACCTTAGTCTCCATTATAAAAAAAGTGGGCTCCTCTGATCCACTTCACTGGAATCAATTCCTACCCAGTGCTCTTATGGACTACCAGATCAGTTATCACCTGATCGTGAAAATGTTCCCATCCTGTGCCTTATATGGGCGGGAACCAGGAATACCTGCTCTATTAGCTTAAGATGTATTGTCCTCTAGAGCTGAGGAACCCAAGAAATCCATGAGAAGATTGTCTCAGCGGATCATCCAGCTCCAATATGAGGCTATGACCAATTTAGCTAAAACGGTGACTAAAGAAGGGCATGCTTCCAATGAGCTCCAAACCCCCTACCTACATTCCAAGTGTCTGACATGGTTCTGTATTATCATAACCACATTACTCCTAGAAGTGGTAATCTTGGGACAATCTTGGAAGGCCCTTTCGTCATCACCTACAAGAGAGGAAATGAGTACTTTATAAAATCCTTGGCTACATGGATTACCATCTTTTGGGTATATGGCCGCTTCCTATGGCCCTATTCTCCCCCACCATTCTTGAGGGGGTGATGTTGGACATTTTCCCTCCTGGCTTCAAGAAAAGAATATTTTGGGTCAAAATAGGGCGAAAGGGGGAAATGTTAGGCATTTAAAAGTTTGTAATGATAATAAGAGCGATTTAAATAATACTTACAATTTTATTGGCCAGAAAGACCCTGGTTGATTCTTGGTGGACCCCATGAAATAGGGTAACACTTTTACAAATAATATACAGGCAAATAGCATGAAGTTGGGAAGTTGAATTTCCCTGACCATGTGGGTGAACCTGTGGAGTCCATCAGAGGTTTCTCCCCAAGTCACAACTAGTTCAAAGCAAACACCTAGATGGGGACCACCCCCTTTTATAGCCTTGGCAGGGGTCCCCCAAGGTACAATAAATTTTTCTAATGGGGATTGGCTGAAATTTATCAAGTTTTTATCCCACGGGTATGTGTTGCCTAAAAATAACTCTTTATCCATCTTTCAGCCAAAGTGAAGCGAGTTTTCTGAGCTTTAATAGTCCAACTATACATATTTCCTAATTTAGACCATACTAAGCTATTCTGAACTTTTTATTGAATTCCCTTTAACCCTTTGTACAGTTTAAATACTGAACAATCAGATTTTGAGAGGGTTTGTTTTTCTTTCCCCACACCAACACTAATAAAACATACAAAACCCAGTTTTTTGATTATTTTGTTTTTATCTTTTTTATAGGTAAATTGAATGTGGAATCCATCGTGGCCAAGCACCAACAAGGAACAAATAAGCTGGTTTCCCACAATCTAGTATAGTGCTCTCACTATTAAGGATGCTATTCTATTATTTGTTCCTCAATTCCCAACCTTAAATTAGAAATTTTGTTCTCTACCTTTATTTTTACCCTCTTGATTAATTAATTTGTCGAGAATTGGTATGTTGGGGTCCTCTCCATGAATTGGCAGTAAGTTTTTCTTTATCCTGAGGGCTTAAGGAACTTCCTATTTGAACTGCTTAAAATCTTTAATGTTTCTTGGACACTTATAAGACTTCATTTCAAAGTGACCATGTGATCCCTGGTTCTAACAAATGTTGGATGAATGTAAGTCTGGAGGAGCATCCCCTCCTTTTGGACTGGTAATATTCCCGTTTTCATCAATAAAGGGTCCAAAAAGGCCAGATGTCCCTCTCATGGCACAGGTGACTTTGCCCATGTGGTGGATGAGTTATGGGTAACATCTTATCTTTAAAGATCCCACAACCAATTTCAGTATTAACTTTGAACGAATTAATACAATAATTAAGTGGATTTGTGCTGAGCTTACGGATAGTTGGCATTATCTTGGGATGAAAGGTTTGAACAAAGTCTAGGCAATAACCTTTTGTCATCAAAGCCTGAGAGCCACAAAACCACAGCAACAAAGCCCAATGGGTGAACAATTTCAGTTAATAAAGTATCAAGTGTAGAATTGTTTGCAAAGCTCGCCAATGGCATCAGGCCATTGAGAAATGCAGCCCACAGTTAAAAACCCACCTTGGACACACCAAAATCTTTACTTAATAATTCCTGCTTGGCCAAACGGATGCTGGAGTGACTGGGTGTGGAAGGGTTGGGTACCCCAAACCCATTCCTGACCTCATGTGGCCCTACGTGGGGTGGCCATGGGAGGTTCCCATGTTCTGTCAGGTGAGACGCCATTAATACAGCCATCAAAATTGAAGAAAATTGGCAACTTGGGAATCTGTGGATGAACTAACAGTGACTCATCCCACCACTGACAATTTTGAAGTCAGTTCAAAATAATTCGTTTTTTCCTTCACCCAAAGTTCACCAGATTAGGTCAAATCTTAAGGCCCCAGTCTCATGTTTTCTAAGCAATTCCTCAGGTTTATTGTCTATCTAAAATAGTCATAACACACTGAGAAAATTGATGGTCAATTCTATTATTTTAAATTTATTAAAGATCCTCCTGAACCCAAATTAATTTATTTATGTTCAATTTTTCCTGCCAAACCACCATGGTATCTACAATAAAGCTCCATGGGCCTTGCATTGACTGGATCATATCAACCATATTGTTAACTTTTGTTCTTTTCACGGCCATTTGGGCTTATCATGTCAAGGTTCCCATAAATTTTCCCAAAATCTCGCCACTCCCTATGCCCAGTACCATTGCCTTGGGGCTGCAATACTGGGTTATTTAACAAATTGCTTGGTTTATTTGTGGCCTGTTGGCACTCTGTTGCCAATCATCTCCCAATTTATTTAAAAATTGTTTGTGCGGCAATGCCACTGGCATTCTGGCTTGCACTTGGGGTGCCTATTCATCTTGCTGGCAGGTTATTCTCAACTTTATCTGCTGTTGCTCTGACAGTGAACTCCAGGTTAGAGGGTCAAATACAGTTATTTCTAGATTAAAAGTAATAACCATAGTTTAATATTCATAGCCCTATTAGATGGAGGAGAATGCTGGCTTAAATTTTTGCCTAGGGAAAGTTGTGATTGATGGTTTTATCTCTAAACTTTGAAGTGCCCCTGTAGTGGGCATCATAATTGGCTTTTCAATTGTGGGTTAGCCAGAATTACATGGATAAACTTAGAGTTACTAAAGCTAAAAGACTCTAGCTTCTTCTCAGGATGTATCCTAGTTAAAGTTTCCTTTGATTTAATTGTTTGGACAAAATGTTCTAATATATAGTTACAATTGGCAAAATAAAACTACTTTTAGTATAAGAATATTATAAAAGTTATGAATTATTTGCCAATTTTTTTAATTTGACCAATTAATACCTACAGGGTATTGGTGTCACAACTGGTTAAATTTTCTTGGGATTGAGCACCCTAAAAAGGCAGTAAAATAGCCATGGGAAAACCTAAAATCTCCTTTTCAAATTAATGACTTTTCTATCACTGAGGTCTATTAAATAATTGATTATATTAATCATAAAACTATTACTCATTTAGATTGAATTAAAAACTAAGGCTTTGCGCCTATGTAATTTGTTTTGTTATTTATTATAAAATTGATTGATTAATTTATAAATTATTTATATTAAATGAAAAGCCTGGGAGTTGCAGCTTTATAAATCCACTTAATACTATTTGATTTAATGACCCATTATTGGGGTCTTTGAATTAGGGCAAAATTAGACTTATTTGTAAATTAGGCTATGATTGAACTAATTTTAGATTAATATTTTGAATTGCATGGGCACCGCGCTTCTATAGTTCAGATGATTGGTAGCATAGCTTTCTAAAGATGCATCAGAAGAGGTGCTGTCTTTGAACTATTTCCTTATTCCAGAAGAAATTCAACCACAGATGTGGAGCTGGGTATACAGCAGGAAGCCATAGATGTGGAGAAGAACCTCAGAAACCTTGTCTTAAAGACACTGGTTAGGAGGTGGTGCAAGGAGAGGTGTTAAGAGCAAAGAAGCAGTTAGCAGCAGAAGTAATCCTAATTTTATTAATTTGCGCAGAAAAAGACAGGCTTAAGATCAAATTTTTTTAACAGTAGTTGAGAGTTTAGCACAGCTTTCATATAATAAAACTGTATACTTTTTAGTAATCTTTAGTGTATCACGTCTAATAACTTTACTAAATTGATCAGGGTAATTATAGGGTAGGTAGCCATAGTATAAGTAGTACTAGAGACTACAGCCTCCATTCTTTAAGTTTCCAGAGTTTCTATTGAAAGTCATCATCTGTTTATCTATTGTCTACATACAGTAGAAAAATTGTAACTCCAATTTTGTTTAAAGAACAAAGAACCAGACACTGGAAAAAGCAAATTTTCAACAGTCAAATAAGTGTGAGTAGTAGCCTGCACCGCTGGCCAAAGTTTGGGAAAAAGCTATGAAGAAGAAGGTAATTAGTAAGTTTAAGAGATTTCCAAATACTCTACTATGGTGAAGATATTAAAATATTATATCCTCAAAGTGACTTATTTCAGCAAACTAAGCTCAAAAGCAAAAGCAAATGTTTTAGAGCTCTAACTTACTTTTCCACTAATTGATCATCCCTAAGATCCCCAATAACTAGAATTTTGACTTTGATTAAATTTCTAAGGCTGTTCATGCAAGCATAAAAATGGATAAATACAAAATCTTTTATCTTTACTTGTAGGTTATCATATTGGAGGCATGAAAATTATCTTTTTTGATAGTCTGTATTTACAACATTTTTTGTCCTTGTCAGCCACAAATTTAAAGCTCAGAGTCAATACTTTTGTAATTAATGTGCAGTTTGTGACTCATTTTTTAATCAGGTGACTTTTCCCAAAGGTTCTTAAAAAACTCTGAACTTTTGACACCTAATTTGTATACTATTTTGGACCATTTTCCATTTAACTTTATCATCCAAATATTATTAGATTATAAATATCTGCTTAAGTATTGTTATTCCTGATGCCCATCCCTCCACTTGGATTGTGACCAATACCCTCTCAGTCATAAGAGGTATCCCAGGCCTCCCATGACTCCATTGTTTCCACTCATTAACTTAGCTCATTTGGTAGATGAGCAATGGGTTACTTCCTTGCCTTATAAGGATCATCCCTCTCTGCTCCACTTTTCTTCTTCTTCCTTATTAAAAAATGATATTAGTGGTTCAGGGAGGTTGTCCAGTTCAGTGGTCTCTTTCAATACACTAGGCCTCATTCCACTCCAAGTCCAGTTACTTACAATATGCTAACAGGTACCCAAATCCTCCAGAAACATCAACTAAAACCAAATGGGTCAGATTGTTTCAATATTAGTAGAACATATCGCCGATCAATCTCCCCAATCACTCAATTCACCACTAAGGTTATTCCAATTGATTGCCCAGACAAAATGAATACATGCAGAACTGGCTACTCTGACCACCAGTTATAACAAATCCTTATGAAACAGGTAATTGATTTAAAATTTATATCCATTCCAGCATCTAAATGAAATGATTTTATCCTTGACTTTTGAATAATTTCCAACCCAAACTCTCTTATCAGTTTAGCCAACTATAATATGCCTCTTGGGGTCCCAGGATAGGCTAGTGCGGGCTCACTTCTCTGATTCTTCCTTCCCCTCCTATTAATGTATAATTCCTTATCCTAGGGTCTGATGCTAGTTTATTTTCTATTTTGAATTACTTTTCAAATAATACTAACTTTTCCTTTTTTATTTTCTGGTGATCTGCCCTCCACACCATACTTCTAATCTCATATCAGCCTGGCAATTAACACCTCTATGCAAAATAATACTAATGTTCTTGGAGTGGGTTTTGAACCCGTTGATCCAGCAACCTTCCAAGCCATGGATAAGCTTGTGAGAACTTATGTTCCAAATCATGATTGCTGACCTATTGTACATGCCTTGCATGCCTGCAACTGTGATTTTCCCAGCTTATCTGTCACCAATTCAGCATAATCCATCCAGAAGGTGTCTTTTCTAGTAATGATTCTTGCCACATCCATAGATTAGATTGGTCAATTAACACCTTATAATCAAAGAAGTTGGAATGGTCTTGAGCTCTTCCATTAGAAAAGATAGTAGATTTAGGGTACACACTTAATAATTAGTATTTCTTCTAAGACCCCTCATCTTGATTTTACAACAAGTCAAAGATCAGAAGGGAACAATTCTGACACAAAGTAAATTTGGCCAAAATTTATGTTACAAAAATTGAAAAATCTGTGATGAAATTTGAGCACAATTGGGTGGATCAAGGCTGAAGTCCTGACATGAGTGCCAACACAGAAATTGATCTGGCAAAGGCCCACTGAGGATAAAGAGAATTTTATTAGGAAAATTATGAGATATGCAAGTAAACTGGAACCTGGATGAGAGCAAAAATTTTTTTAGCAGGAATTGCAAAATGGCGCAAGCAATGTACAAGCTGAGCCATGGTGAAAAAGTCCCAGCGTTTTGGAGAAGATTTGCAAATCCTGTTTTAGAAAATATCTCACAGTCCCTGCCCCTCAATTCCCTCCAACTATAAACACCCAGTACTCTGCTGTTGGTAGAATTCTGGGTTATTTTATTATATCCTTATTAAACCATTAATTTGACCAGATTTATTAAGATTTTTATAAATTTAAAACTATTCTGGCTATTAAAAAGGGAGCACCCTAACCAATGGAGGGCCTGCACTAATTTAAATCAGTAAAGATTGTTGCTGTTACATTGGTTATTTCTGCTATCACCTCCCTCAGTGTGGAAACCTTCAGGTGTCATCCCCTAAAAGTTTCATACGATGCCCCTGCTCAGAAGAACAAATATCCAGAGTATCAATATAAGCGGGATGATTAATCAGTCAATCTAATCTGCTATAATAATGAAGAAAATGAAAATGCTAATTCAGTGGTTGCTACTTGGGGGATACTGTTAAGATTGAACCAACAAAACTATTATTCCCCTTTAGTATCAAGTGCATGTCCAAATGAGTCAGGAGTAATGCCCAAATGCAAATCAAAATGAGCAAATTAATTAGACACTCAAGTTAATCTGCCACAATATATAGAGAAAATGGAACACAATTTTTTGGATGCCACACAAGGGGAAACTCTTAGGATAACTTGATGAAATGATTATTAACCTTGTTATCAAGCGCATGTCCAAATGAGTCAGGAGTATGCCCTGAAGGCAAATCACATATGGGCGGAACAGTCTCCTCCCACTGACCCAGGAAGTTCAACTTTAATGTATGAAGTGAGTTCAACATTACTGCCAGCGCTAATCCTAGTGGTTGGGGTGGGAATAATGTTCATAGATCAATACTTTCCATACTTATCCCCACATGGTTCTTATTCATTTATCATCAGAATAGTGATGCCTTGTGGACCTTGAATCCTATCATGAGTATTGGAGTGCCCCTGATAGAAGCCAAGACTTTCCTTGATATGTCAGTTATCTGATACTTCTTTATTCTGATCCAATGCTAACCAAATACCTATAATTACATAACTCATAGAAGTTGCCATCTTCCCTGCCTCTCCTGCTGTTGGGGGTTACCCACAAGACCTGTGGTTATCGCCATTGTAGCCATTTGGATTGTTATAGGGGACTTTTGTAGTTATTTGAATAATCATATTCCTCACATTAACCCTATAGCATCACACTTCAGGGCCACCAGGTCAGATGTGCCCCTGGCATTCTGGGTTCTCCACTGAGTGCTGACACACTCAGATTGGAAGCCCATTCTTCTTTCAATCAGCTGCTACCTTAAAAGATACCACTTTTTATTAACCTTAAGTACCCTTGTATTATATTCCTTGTCTCCATAAATTTTTTCATAACTCCAGAGATTCAGCATCCTTGATAACTTGAGACCTTAATGGCAAACAGCATACTATTGTTACCAGATATCAGGATCTTTCACTTTATCAATGATTGAGACTAGAACCTTAGTATTCTCAGGGCATCAAAGCTTTTTAGGTAGAACTTCTGGAGGTGTAATATAAAAGGATAATGATTCTGATATTAATATTCTCTATAAATTAGTCACCTACCAAGTAATAGAATCAGGTATCCTCATTTGCAATCTGAACCAAGAGCATTTTAAAAGTAATCCAAGCCCTTGATATGTCTTCAGGAAGTCAAATCCCTTGTTTAATAGGAATTTATATCTTTCCATATTAAGACTGAATTGGAAAGGAACTTATTTAGGTAGGGTAAAATCAAAATATAAAAATATGCAAACCCCTACAATTATAGTTAATTCTGTATTTGAGTTTATAATTAACTTAGTGTTTACTGACTTATTATCTGATTTCATTTAATAAAATATCTAACTATAAAGATAAACTTATATTTTCCCAATTGATAATAATTTTTTATAAAGAGCTGTAGGTGAGCTAATTTATTAAAATATAATAATCTTCCTGGTATCTTTTAATAACTAATCATTATATTCTTGATTATTTATTATTTTTTGACTAAATTTATATAATCAAACAGGTTAATAAAATTAATATGCCTGCTTAAATTAATTATGTTGACTTTATCTATGCACTTGTTGCTTATCAAATATAAAAATAGTTCTAATTTACTAAAAGCAAAAACAAAGCAATAATTTATAAAAAAGTATCTGAATTATCACATTATTGTATCTATAATCACTTAAGGAAAATATATCAAATATAATATGGTTTCTCTCATGATTATAAATATAAAATTATTGTATTCATATTTGAATTTATGCAGCCACTTTTTGAGGCAATATTAAAATTTGAAAAGGCATGTAACTTTTAAATAACAATTTTTTAGACAGGCAATAAACTCTGCTATAATTAGGTTATATAAAATACTTTGATTTAATATGAAGGAGCAAAGAGGCTGCATCCTAATTTTCTGCTGATTAAGGCCAATTTTTAATTAGGCAAGCCATTTTGATTATCTTGAGAACCTTAAATTAATAATAGTACACAGCAAACTTTTTTATCTAAATTTATAATAATTTTTTATAGTGGAATTTTTAGTTAAATAAATTCCTATAATTGAATATTTGAGATGGGTTGACCTTTTAAAGATTTGGCAGTGGCAGGAACCACCCCACATGACAAATACCAAAATATCCTTTAAAACTCCATATCATAAATTAAATAATGATAAGAGGGGATGGATAAAATTATATTTATCTTAGCTAGAACAGGTTTTGAACCCGTTACAGCATTTTATCCCCCTTAGCTTGTGGTTATAGGTGTACACAACTACACCCATAATTACTATAATTATTGCTTCTAGGCAAAAGTATATACTTCTTAAATTAATTGGTTTGTGCTATTTAATGTTTTAACCTTTTGCTTTCATATTGTGTAACACAGACTGTTAAGAATCATTAAAAACAATAATTTAAAAATAAATATTTTTAAACAGTGCTTTGAGTGTAAAAGGTTGGTTTATTTTTTGTTTTTACTTAGTAATCTTCATTTTGACTTAAATGTATAAACTTTACAAATTAATTTTAAACTTTATTTTAGTATAAGATTACTTTTACTATAAAATGTTTTCAACCCCACCAACTAAATCAGAACGAAAGAAGTGTTCGGAAGCAAGAGACAAATATTTCAAATGTTTAGATGCGGACAATTGTGCCTCTGTAGAGGCAGATACTAGTGAAAACTGTGCCCAACTTAAGAAAAGGTTTTTTGAGAGCTGTCCGGAAATTTGGGTAAACTTAAGTTTTCTTTGGCATCTACAGAAGTATTTTTTAGTCACCTACATTATTGCATTCCTTAGTTTTTTTTCATCCTTTCAAGTTTTTAAGTATGATTGATCTTAATACAATTTTTCATAGTATTAACTTTATTTTGACACAGCAAATAGTTTTTGACTGATTTTCCCATGTAGGTCCAACACTTTTCAGCTCTTCGTGTGCAAAATTTACGCCAAAAGGAACTAGAGGCTGAATTGCTTAGAAAAAGTTTTAAAAACTAATTTCAATCGATTTTAGTTAAAAAATTATTATAAACCACTAAAAGAGTTTTGTCACTTAGGCTATTCAAGGACTTGATTTGATTGTTATTATCTTGTGTGTTGCTGTAAAGATATTTTACCGCAAACTTAAGCTAGATTGTTTATTTCGTTTTAGTGAAGGCTTTGCTACTAGATCTTTTCTTTAAGATAAGTTCTATATTTCAATTAATAACCGTAAGTTTAAAATAATGTTTAACTCCTTTCGCTTAGACCTTCTTTATGGCAACCTTATTATATTTAGGCTTAATTATACTATAGCTTATGTATTAACTTTTAGCAGCATACATAACTATAACGATTTTTAGATTTTGAAAAATTATAAGCGAACTTACTATATTTGTAACTTGCTAAGCTCTAATTGTAGTTTTTGATTGACTAAAGCTATAAAGCTGGGGTTAGTTTACTGGCTAAAATGGGACCCTTTGCATACAATTTGTACCATGAAAACATTATACAGCAATGAGAACTTTACAATGTTAATTCGGAAACTGTTTAATATGATTTGGATAAAAATTTAGACCAAAACAATTATAAAGGAAGTACAAAAAATAAATGCTAATCTTTTAAGCAGCTGATAAGTACATTTGACAATATTATAGTATTATTAAAGAGAGATGTTTTATTTGTCAAATAAGCGACGCCTTAAATTTTAGATACTACAAACAGATTAAGCTCATGATATCATGTTCTGAGTTAGATGAACTTTCTGTTTTTATTATGCCGAGAGCAAGTTTTTATAGCTTAAACATAACAATAAGCACATATAAAATATTTGAGGTGGGTCGACCTTGGGACAAATATACCACACCAAGAATTTTTCTAGCCAGTACAGGTTTCAAACTCAAAACCTGCGCTAGGATGGAAGCAGTTTTACCTGCCAGGCTAACCGCCCTTAACAATAAGCACATATAAATCTTTAAATTTGACAAGACTTTTACCAATTTATCATCAATTGTTATAGTTATAAATTTAAATAAAAAATATAAAAAGGTATTAGATTAAATATATGTAAAGATTCTTCTTACTTATCCTAATAGCGCCATTTCTGTTAAAATATATAAAATCAAGACTGCCAACAACCATATTTTCAAAGAGTAACATCATGTTTGGCAAATCTATACCTGCCTATAAAAGGGACAACAACATACTACTAAATTTGTTTTTCTTTGCAAACAAGCTCCTTTGGGTTAGCTCTGCTGGCCTGTTTTGACCAACAGACCAATTTTTACAGCAGAAGAGCTTTCATATTGAGTGGTATAACTAAACTTTTAATTTTCTAACCATTGTAATCCTTAAATCAAGTATCAGCTCAGTGACTTTCAATATAGTGCTCTTTATCTGTACTACAAAAAGCTACATTAGACTAATATACAGCCTTTATAATTAAGCTTTTATTTATTTTTAGTCAAACTAAAAAATATGATCAAGGGTTTGGAGCAGAAGCTACCGCTGGTATATAGTATAATTTTTACCAAAAGTAAATGAGGCAGGTCAACCTTGGGACAAATATACCACACCGAGTTTTAACCTGTGCTGGCTTCGAACCTGTTTCAATCAGAACCCAACCCAGAGTGGAGCAGGAAACACCCCGCTATGCTATCCACTCCTCAGTATAATTTAATTTAGTTCAGATATATACCTATATTATTAAAGCTAGGAATTCCTAGTACCAGCTGCAAGCTTTTAATCTCTCAATATCTTGCTATCAGTAATGCTATAAGAATTTAAAGTGGTCATTAAATAGTAATTATACCTTCAGAGCAGTTTTTTTATTAATTTTAATCTTACTATAGAATTTATAAACAATATTAATCTCCTGCAAAAAGTTTAAATCAGTCAAGGCCTTTTTAAGTTAAATAGTTATGATGTGAGGGGAAGGTATCTATATTTTTCATGCCTGGGTATTTAAAGCTGAAGGAAAAAAGGAAGAGGATGATAGTTTATTAGAGAGGGAGGGTTTGATTGCCAGAAAGGTGAATTTGCTTGTACTGTACAGTGGTAAAGGGTGCTATAATACCAAATTTTAAAGTATCTCAAGATTGGTCCAGGTTTCTATATATATATATATGTGCTATATAATTAAGCCTTAGCTTTTACATGTAGCGCGTAGATAGGTTTGTAGATCATTTGTTTAGCTATGTATATACTAATATCCTTAAGAAATTTTAGCAATACATAGCTTAAAACATCAGGGCATACAGCAGGTGACTATTGACAAAGGTTGCTTAAGGTGCCTGGAAAACTTATGGATATAAAATATCAATTTCTGGGCAGGTAATCTCTATAAAAAATATTTTAATTACTTTGTGAGGCCATTTATGGCTGGATGGCCACTTTAACCATTGATTGCAAGGGACAGCAGACAAGTGAAAGGTAAATTAGTAATACAGCAGATATAATGCAAAAATCTTATGCCTAAGTGGCACAAATAATACAGAAAGCAATAGTAAAGTTGCCAAAAAAATGAGGATATTACTTTAAATGATGCCTAGGCTCTGTGTACTTATATTTCAATTGAGTATCAAAAATTGAAAGTCATACATCAGATGCTGATTACTAACAACATCCTTTGGTAAAGGATAAGGTGTGTAATAGGTAAGGCCATGCTGAAATCACTATTGAAATATATATTGATCTGATAATTATAATTTTTGTAGTTAATTATATTGCTAAAAGGATGTGTTAATCAATAATATATAACTAGTTGTTCTGAAAGCTAACAAATGAATTAAGGAATTTATCAGCTATAAGTGCTCTATGATTTAGGCTTTGCAAAAATGCTAAATTTTTTATGCAGACCAAAAAAGTACCAAAATCTATCAGCTTAAAATGGTCCAGCTTTTCATTATATTTACTTTTCAAAGGTTAATCCATCAAGTTAACCTATACAGACTATGTCATTTTGTTTTATATGAGAGTAAACCCAAGTTTGTCTTTGAGTTCCTCAACTCTTTTGCTTCTAATTCTGTCACTCAAATATTTTGCTCTTTTTATGGCTTCACACAAGTTCAATGAGTTTTTATCTATTTACTAGATAATTTTTATTATTTAGTCAGTTGAAAAGAAAGATAGATAAGATTAATGTCAACATATAATGTCTTGACTATATAATTATCACCTTAGATAGGAGCTTTAATTTAATTACTTGGGTTGCAAGTTTATTGACTGGTTTACTGTCATGTAGATCAATAAATCTGAAATCTAGTACATTTTTGAGAGTGAACATTGATATAGTTAATTTGGGTGTCAAGGACTTTTCTAACATATATTATTGTTCTTGTCAGAAAGAAGTAATGAATTGAATCTTACAGAAATTTGTCATCTGATCCTTTGCAACTGGAAAATCTTAAGTCTGATTGGACTTTTATACCTTTTGTATCTTTACTCAAAATAATTTTATTAGTTAGCAATTTACTCTGATAGTCCCTTTTGTAATGTACAGTTTATAGTTGGCCATCACATTGTATTAATAAAAATCTCTAATTGTACCATAAATTTGAATCAATATACTCAATAAGAATTAAAAAATTTAATCATTTTTTGATCAATAATATTTGAAAGATCTGAAGCAGCTTGATCCTAAAATAACCCTGCTTTATAATTGGGCATAAGGTTGGTTAGCCTGGCAGAAATTCCTGCTTCCATTCTAGTGCAGGCTTTTTCAACATAGGTTTAAAACCAGTACTGGCTAGAAAAATCATGTGTGATATTTGTCCTAAGGTTGACCCACTTCAGTTACTTGTATAATTATGCCTTTAAAAAGCCAGAAATTATGGGTCTGCAACATATATTATTAATTGATAGAAGGGCCAGTCTATAAAAGCACCTTCTATATTGCACTAAATCTGATGTTAACCTAAAATGTTACACATTCATATCTTAAGCTTAGTATAAGTCTTTTTTTACTTAAAAAAGTAGTATGTTATTATAAACCAAAAAGGTATTTTTTACACTGGTTTTAGATTTTTATTTTTTATTTGAGGTGGGCCAGCCTGGGGACAATACTGCATCAATTAAGTGAATAAAAATTAATGGA
Organism: Massospora cicadina; assembly: GCA_022478985.1. Taxonomy (NCBI): domain Eukaryota; kingdom Fungi; phylum Entomophthoromycota; class Entomophthoromycetes; order Entomophthorales; family Entomophthoraceae; genus Massospora; species Massospora cicadina. The sequence goes on from JAKSZP010009278.1 coordinate 167,609, forward strand.
AAAGGAGGATAAAACCTGGAAACTCTCCACATGCAGCATATGATAGGCCAGGAACTCCATGGACTGCCTTGCTATTTGCTATCTTGGTTTGGGGCATTGGTGCGCAACGCCAACACAGTCATAATTATCCCCTACCCAAATTTCATCTATCAGGACGAAACTCAGAAGGCATTGGTCACTGAGTCCATACTCTGCCACTGGGGTACCCTCCTTTTTGTTACACAGTTTTGCTCTAAGTATAATTTCAGGAGATTCAAACTTCTATTGATTTCTTTTTTAGGATGATCCTACTAGAATTATAATATTTGTTTAGTTCATAGTTCATATTAATTTATTTCAAAATAGTATTAGCTGATAACAGGATATATCAAATAATTAATAACATGATTGTGACTCAGGAATACTTGCAAAATATCCTTGTTCACATTACCCTGTAAAAAGGGGGACTTTTCTGGATTTGAGTATTGTAATGGCACTTAGTCAGACTAATCTTCTATTAAAATGGTGGTTTGCAGACAAATTTCCTCATCAGATCTAAAATTCTAAGTTTACTGGTTTATTATTACTAAGTCTTGGGAAGTCAGCAGATAACAATTCAAAGTTGGCTCTTGATACCATTGCAAAATTGAAGGACCAATGTGTTCACAAGATTACTTCTCAAGTAACTAGAAAACATAATCTTCTAATGGATGGAAGCAGTGAAAACTTTTACTGATTAAAGTTAGAATTGGCTATACTAATTGGAAGGTAAAAAACAATATAAAAAACTCAAAGAGGTAGAACAATATCTAATATAATACTAACAGTAATATATTATGTACTTCTCGCCATCTCTGCTGATGAACTAATCTGAAAAGGAGTAGTTTGATGCTTTCCTCAGGACCTAAAGTAATAAATGGGTTAACTAGCATATGGCTGGTTCCTAGGCCCAAGGGAACATTAATCCTTAAAGTAAATAAGGTACAAGAGATTTTGCTTATTGTAATAAAGTACTATTTAAATACTAGGGGATCAGGATTATGATGAGTGATAGGTGATTACCACGTTTAAGAGTGAAAGTAACTTAAGGAATGTAGGAGTTGATGGTACAGTCCAGGTTTAGAGTTGGAGTAGATTAGGATTCATCATTGAAGGATGGACTGAAGTAAGAAATGTAACACTTTTAAGTGGTTTCCATTATCTGCCACAAGAAGCTAACAGACTAAGGTATAAAAGATGGCATAAGTTTGTAAATGGGAAAATTAGAAGAGTTAAAATAATGAATACAATCTCATACTTAATATTAGGATAACAAGTTGGTTTGGGCATTCTTCCCTATCTCATCATTCAGTAGAGCAATAATGAGGCAGGTTATCCAGAATTCTGGTTGTGGATTTGACATTATTCAGGAAAATTACACAGTTTTAAAATCCTTATAAATGATGATTTTGGGCCTTAAGCCCAATAAAGTATAGAATAATATATATAAACTGATATCAATAGCAATGGATAAGTTGAAATATTTTTAAGTAGTATAAATTTTAACCCTAAAGTTGAGGCTTCACCTAGACTATGGTGAAGCCCAACAGTACTATTGTTTAAATTTGGGATAAAATAAGAAATATAAGGTTTGTATATATAGGCACTTTACAAGGGTGGTTAGCCTGGCAGGTGAAACTGCTTCCATCCTAGTGCATTTTCAAGTTTGAAACCTGTACTGGCTAGAAAACATTCTCAGTGTGGTATATTTGTCCCAAGGTTGACCCACCTCAAATAATATATATAGGCACTTTACAATAATAAATATTGTCAGGGGTTTAGAAGTGAAAGTTGGGATTTACTATTCAATTCTGAAGTGGGATAAAATTTTAGATGATGAATTGAATGTGATGGTCACAATCCAATTGATAAGTGGTCATTTGTGATGTGATCATATGTAATTTATTATTATTTTTATTTACTTGATATTCTTTTATGATAAATGCAAATCACACATTGATACAAAACTTGATTGTTGACCTTATATGAATTAGGTCTGGCAACGGGCTGTATAATGATATAATAAGTATATATGATGAATTCAGAATTAATAATAATTAAAATAGGTAACAAAAGATTGAGGCTTCGCTACACTAGGGAAATCCCAAAAGTAAATTATATCCTTTACTATAAACCATAACGTGATAATCTTTAGAACTCCAATGTGACTTTGGCAAGAACTCCTGTTACACCTAGCATCATAGGGAAAATCTACCTTAGTGGAAAAGATAGTTTTATAGACTCACTAAGACCCAATACCAGGTTAGAACTATTAAAATAATGTCAAACTGTTTTAATTAATCTAATTACTATTCTGTATTGTTCTAAGCAACTATAATGTGTATTTCATATTCTCATCATTTTTCTGGCCTTATGGAAATTCTTTTTTTCTTTTTTTGATTTTTAATTTTTGTCTGTTTTAGTATATAATGGGGATATGATTGAATCAGAATGTCATTGATAGTTGTATGATAATTGTGCTAGTTTGATCTAATCACCCTAGCTTTTCAGAAAACTTGACACAAAATATCTGTTTATTTATATATTTGTTACCGCCAGATTTCATCAAACTAAGGGTGGAAGGCCTATGAACAATAAAATGAATTCAATTTTTCCAAGTAACTATAAATATACTTATAGTTGAATTGAGATCTTCTAAAAGAATTATCCCAAGTTAAAGTTATTAAGAAAAGACTTCATCAATGATTGCTTTTGACACCTTTTTGGCCATAATATCTCAGATAAAATTTACAAAATACATTTATTAAGTAACCTACTGTCTAATACCATATCCTATATCTTTCCTTAAAGAAAAAAAAATTCAATGACCTTTATCTTATAAATAGCCAAATATAAAATTTAAGTAGGGTTAAAGCTTATTTAGATGAAAAGCTTAATAAAGTTTGGAGGTGGTCTTAAGTCATAAATTGTTTGACAAAACTCCTTCTTATTTCAAAAATTTGAACCCTTAAAACGTCTTAGTACAAGATAATATGTTTTAGCTGCTACGATGACCTGCTAAAGGTTGTTAGTGGCATGCTTGAACACTTTCTTGTTGAAGAATATTAATAGTAACCAGACCTTATAGCTATAAGCTCACATTGAATAGAATTAGGGAGGTTAAAATTAGAAAAAGGAATCACAGGACACTAGTTTTAAAATCTACTATTATTCTTAGCTTGTAAGATGAACCTATTATAGACTTAACAATAATGCCATAACTCTACAATGATATTACTAAAAATAGTATATAATAATAAGGACAAGTTTTTAAACATTACAATAAAAGAAATATTCTTTTATGAAAGCTCAAATTGAGACATTAAACTAGAAGTTAATACTATACTGCACAAAAGGTAATAACTTTAAAAAAGACTATTATAAACATCATACCAAAACAAAGTTCTGATCAATAGATAAATGAGAAAACATTTCAAAAGCAGATGACTCTGATATGGGCTAATCAAACACAGCAAAATAAAATCTGAGCTTTTTTTTTAAAAGTTTAATATTAACTATATAATCAATTAGAGGATAGATGATAACTTTGTCTTTAATGCAACATTACCCCCCAGCAGAGTAGAATTTTTAGTTGATATAGTGATTGTAGAAGTAAGCTAGCATACTTGTCAAGGTTGAGGGCAGAGCAAGTTATATAGGGTTAAAATATGGGACGATGGCCAATAAAAATATGTTCTATGGTACAGGAAGTTAAAATTAGGCCATAAATTATCTGATGACTAATTGTTATAACATGTCCTTTTGAAGGTAAATACTGGTGCTAATCCCAAGAAAACAAAATAATAATAGTATCTGAGTGATATACTAAATAATTTTCTTTAGTTCAAGGTAAAAATGATGACCACTCTTGACCTAACAAGTAGAGCTTTTGCTTATGTTTGAAGCTAGTAAAAGAGAGACTAATAAAACATGTTATATTGACAGGTGGTCGTCTCTGTAACCGCTTATGATAGTATTAAAAATATTTCTTAGAAATAAGCAAAACACAAAGTTGATAATAAGGAAAATATCTACTCAATTTAATATAGTAAGGTTTTTCTGTTTTAAATATATCAAAAATGTAAAACCTTTAGGAAACCAATGAGTAATAAATACTAAAAAATGTGAAGTATTAATTTTTAATTAGTAACCATAATATCACTAAAATAATAAGAGCCTATCTGAGGGCTGACGTGTATGAATTTTATTTGCATTGATTTTATAAGCTTTCAGGATTCAGCCACTAAGATGGATAGATCTCTGCATTCCTTTAAAAAAATAAAAAGGTGGTCAACCCATAAGCTCTAACCCTTACCATCTTTCTGATCTAGAGCATACCTGGATGAGAGATGCATAGCAGCTGTTCTACCATGTTTTCCTCCATCAACCCCCAGTGCAACTTTCAAAGCTAATCCAACCATCATCTCAGAATATACATAACTCAACTTGCAGAAAATTGACCAGTTTTGTATTAATTTTTGTGACATCTTATATGATAATTGTTGCAGGGGCCAAGCCTTTATTAAATAGAAGGCTTCCACAGAGGAGATCACAAAAAACGAAATTTGACACCTGGGGTATATCAAGTGCAAATATTTACATAATAAATCTCCCTAGGTTTGACCTTAGGTGCAAAAGGAAAGCAACAGGATTCAATCATTTCAAGTTTGAGTAACAGCAAAGTGAGATTCAATTTTGAAATTGGTTTGAACCCTGCCAAACACTATCCAACTAGATGTGATTTATACCCATTATCTAAATCGCAGATCAAGTCCTCATGTGAAACTGCTAAGAATAACGATTTCCAAATAGTGCCATTGTTGTTGACCCAAGCCTCCCCTCCCATTTGCCTACCCTCAAAACCAAGCACCCTGCCTATGGTAAGGTGTTGGGTTTATTTTTTATCTGTTATTCGCTTTAAAAATCCCCATGTATTTTTTAGTTTTTATCTAAACTATTAATCTTATTTAAATAGGCAGTTCTTGTAGATTAAACGGTTGATGTTCTTCAAAGATTCCCCTTTTGCCCCTATAAAAGTGTTAAACTTAAGTATACAACCAACTACAACTGCTAAGGCCAGCAACTGTAAAATGACAATTAATCCTTCTCCCTCCAACTCACTTAAATCTGATAAAGCGCATCTCAATAATCTGTGCATGTTGTGGCTACTAAAGCACCCACATATACAGGATGGAGTTCTCTTTGGCACGCAAATATCCTGACAAGATGATTCAACCATACAATTCCTTGGTCACATTATGCTTACAAGTCTTTATGGTTTGGAGACAGCCAGTTTATCATTTTAAGGTTAATAAGCTCACTAAATTCCCTGTCATATGGAACATTAAAACCAATGATAAAAGCTGCCTACTAACTTCTCTTTCCTCAGGTTACACCAAGTCTATTGCTAACTGCTCAGAGCCAGCCCAAGACGCACCATTCAGAGGGGCTCATTTCACTGTTCTCTTACTTTAGATACTTTAACGCCAGGTGAACCTTGTAAGTGTACTCCCAGGGTATTTCCTACCTATATTTATTTACCTCTATGAGGTTTCAAAAAATTTCTTGAAGAGGAGGTAGAGGAAGAGAAAGAGGAAGAATATGAGGCGAAAGAAGCGAAAGTGGAATATGAAGATGAGGTGTGTAAGGAAAAGATGTCACTAAAATATTTCTGAGAAAAGTGGCAGTCCAAGCAAGACCTAAGGCACCAGCTGTATCTCCCTAGTGTTCCAGATTGAAGCTTAGCGTCATAGAACCCCTATTTATGAGGATCTATCAAAGGTGCAGATCTCATATGACCCTCAGATCCATAGGCCTATCCTTTATCATATGCTCATAAAACAGCTATGACCACTCAGTTTGTACCTAAATCCAAGCAGAGCCAGAAGCCCCATGTGGTTAACCAACCAGAAACTTGTGTTTGTTCTCTCACTAAATTTGATAGATATTACTAGCTTTCTTTATATTACCTGTGCAGGTTACAGTTTTGGCAGCGGAAAGTCACATTAAATGCCTTGGTGGACACCGATGCAACTGGAAATTACATTGATATGAAGTTAGTGCAGGCTTTGGAGCTTCGTGTTACTACTGGGTCCTCTTTATGGGCGCTAACCGCATAATCATGGTCACATTGCTACTCTGTAAGCTTCTCAAATCAGGGAACATAAACACATGTTTGTGGCTCACTTCTCTGCTATCCCAGAGTTGCTGTATTTTTTGATCCTGGGAGTTGGTTGGTGGCGCCGCTTATATGTAAACATTAATCTAGAAAAAAAACATGCTGGCATTCACCATAAATACATATTCTGGGGAAATTCCCTTACTACCCAGTGTGGTCACAAGTAACACGTTAGCAGCAACAGTGGAGTACTATTCCTCAGATGCTGTACCTGACCTTCCCACTATACCGCAGATCATGGAACCTTACAAAGATGTGTTCAATGATGAAAATGTTAACTTTTTTCCTGAAGATTCAGAGTTTGATCTCAGCTTCTAGATGAAAGTTGATTCATTGAAATCAACAGAACTATGTAACCATACATGGAACAGAAAAAACAAGCTCTCAAAGTTTAAATTGATGACATGATGGCTAAAGGATGGATGACCAAGGAAACCTCCCACATCTTATCACTGGTTTTTTTCTCAGAAACCAGATGTCACACTGTGACACTGTGTGAATTATGGCCACCTGAATAACGTCACAGTTCCAGATCCATATCCTCTTCCCTTAAAGCTGCCTTACCCAAGCCATTTACAAGTCTAAGATCTTATTATGATTTCTAATCTTGTTAATATAAACCACCAAGTGCGTGTGAATTCTGTCCAGGAATGATTGACTGCTATATGAACATGATATGTAATTTATCAGTTCAAGGTTATGCCCTTTATTAAAAACGCGCATGCAGTGTTCCAGCGCCACATTGATGATGCGCTGGGGGATCTTGGTTCTCCTGCGTGATAGCATATTTGATGATATTTTTTCAATCTACTAACGCTTAACAATATTCTAAAGATTTGGTGGCTGTGGTGGCAGCCATACATAAGGCTGGATTGGGTGCAAAGCCGTCCAAGTGTGGGGTTTACAGGGATGAAGTGCAGTTCCTTGGAATATGATGATGAATGATAGTTTTGCCATTGCACATTTAAAACTGAATGTCATTCGTTTTTGGCCTACTCTGTGATGCATAAACAACTGCATAGCTTTTTTTATTTGCCACCATTCTGAAGAAGTTTTCACCAGCCATCTCTGAGCTCGCATCTCCCTTACACACCCTCACTGGTAAGAATGCCCCATTTGTTAAACCCTGGAGTTCCAAAAGGCCTTTTGATGTCATAAAAAATAAATACCTCTACTCCTATTTGCGCCATGCTGATGAGGACAAGCCTTTTATTGTGGAATGCGATGACTAAGGTACTGCATTAGGTGATGTCTTGATACAAGAAAATGAGGGGAAAGAACATCCTGTGGCTTACTTTCAAGAAAGTATAGCGTAACTGAGAGTTATAGGTCTATACAATAAAGAGTTGGCTACCATTGCTTGGTCTTTGATGCATTGGAGGTATCTTTAAAAAGGCGCAAGGATAAATAGTAGTGTGCACTGACCACAATCGCTCATATTCTATCATAAGCCACAGAAGTTGGCTCATAGGCAAACAAGATTTTTTGGGACCTCTTGAGTTCTAATTTCAAATATAAATATGTAAAGAGTTCCACACATATATTGAAAGAAATTCTTAGCCATAATCCTTTAATGGGACATGTTTCTGTTGGCGGCTTTGAGTTAGTTACAGTAATCCCTTTCAAGAAAGTTCATGACACCTCCTCACCAGCCATTAATGTAGTAGCTCCCTTCACTCCATGCTCTAAACTCAAATCCAGATCCAATATGAAACACAAGTTGCTAAACTACTCAAGAGCACCGCCCCCACTACTGATTCTGTAACTGAAATAGAGCCAAGCGCTCCCACTAAAAATCTTTCCACTGAGGAGGGTTCTCCTTTGGATGATGCGTTGGCTTTTCAATCAGCTAGTTTCAAAAGTTCTAACCTTATGTATAAGATTGTTTTGGTAAGCACCATCCAGATAGTATTCCTAGAAGGATAGGGTAATTTAACTCCATTACAAAATCTGGGTTTTTTCTACCTACATTCCAGAGGTATAATGATATATCATAATTCCCTCACTATGGGGCACCCTGGGTTGAAGAAGTGTATCAACCTAATAAAGCGTAAGTATGATTGGAATGGTCTTACAAAAGATGTGCCTGCGTGGGTAAAAGGTTGTTAAATGTGTGCCTGTTCCAAATCTGACTTAATTGTGCGAAATGATTCCCTACACCCCCTCCAACAAGCATAAGGGCCATAAACCTCAATTTTGGTGGACTTAATTGTAGGTTTGACGGTGTACCAGGGGTATGATGCAGTTATGGTGGTGGTAAATTGTTTTACGAGATATGTCATCTTCATTCCTTACTTGACAACCATTAAATCTTAAAAGCGCTGTTGTTTGCGTCCCATGTTTTTTATTTGTTTAGTTTACCTCAGGAAGTAATCAGCAATAGAGGACCTCAGTTTACCCCAAGGTTCTGGGAGGCTTTGTGCAATATGCTGAAGATCAGATACTGCAGGTCGTCACCATACCATCCTCAATTAGATAATCAAACAGAACGAACCAACCAGTCCTTGAAGCAGTATATTTGATGCTATTCTACCACCTCCAAGGACACATGGGGTAGCAAATCTACCTTTGTACCAATTTTTGTATAATAATTTTTCTACAAGCATCCACAGGGGTATCAATGATGTATGCTAACTTGGTTTGCAATCCAGCCTTCACCCTTAGCCCTAAAAGTGGCAGTAGTATCTCAGCTGCAGAGATCTTCTTTAAGAACATACAGAAGATGCACCTTCAGGTCTAACAACAGTTGACTAAATCAACTAATGATTCCAAACGATTTGAAGGAAAAAAACGCCGTTCAACTCCAGACTATCAAGTAGAGGATTTGGTTATGGGTAATACCAAAAAATTTCAACTCAAAGTTACTTGTCATAAGCTGGCTTGCAATTGAGCAAGCCCTTTCCTTCTCTCAAGTGTTGGATAATGGATCTTTTCATGTGGAACTGACCCACACTGAAAATTTATTTAGTTCACGCATCATCTATATCCCCTTACAAAGGCAAGACGCCAGTGGATGATGAGCCTATTATGGTAGAAGGAGCCCCCATTTTGAAGAGCAAAGAATCTTAAATTCTCTTCTTGGAAAAGTGCAAAATCCATTACTTAGTGTCCTGGAAAGGGTACGCCGCTTAAAAGAACAGCTAGGTACCTTCCAAAGATTGTTCCAACTGCCAGGAGTTGATAAATAATTCCACGCTGAAAATCCTATAGCTCCCGCTCCTTCCTCACCCAAAGCATCTTCTATAGCAGCCTCTTTAGTTACCAGTTTCCCATAAGAGCTACACTTTGGTTCAGGTCCCAGAAGGGGGCGTATATCCCTTTTTTATAGAAAAGAGTGATGTAGGGTTCCAGGACCCAGATTTTAAGCTGGATAGAATGCATTCCTTTGAAACAAAAAAGGGCCAACCCCAAGGCTCTCACACTTACCCATCATTCTGATCTAGGTCATACCTGGATGAGAGATGAATAGCAGCTGTTCTACCATGTTTTCCTCCTTCAACCCCAGTGTAACTTTTAAAGCTAATTAACCATCATCTCAGAATATACATAACTCAACTTGCAGAAAATTGACCAGTTTTGCATTAATTTTTGTGACCTCTTTTATGATGATTGTTGCAGGGGCCAAGCCTTTATCAAATAGAGGGCTTCCACAGGAATGCTCTCATTTAACTAAATTTGACACCTGTGGGTATATTAAGTGCAAAAATTTACATAATAAATCTACCTAGGTTTGACCTTAGGTGCAAAAGGAAAGCAACAGGATTCTATCTTTTCAAGTTTGGGTAACAGCAAAGTGAAACTTAATGTTTGGAATGTGTTTGAACCCTTCCAGAACACTATCCAACTAAATGTGTCTGCTACCCATTACCTAAATTGCAGATCACATCCCCATGTGAAACTGCCAAGAATAACGATTTCCAATCAGGGCCATTGTTGCTGATCCAATTCTCCCCTCTCATTTGCCTACCCTCAAAGCCCAGAACACTGCCTATAGTAAGGTGGTGGATTATTGTTTTTTAATAAACATAGATGTTCTTTATATATTTTTTGTTCTAACCTGTTTTATTCATATTTTTTGTGTTTTGTGGCTCTAATCCTATAATAAGTTAGAGTTAATAGAGTATACTCCTTTTTGTTGCTATAATAGGGTTATTCTTAGGCGTTAACCAATTACAACTGCACAAAACAAACAATTGCAAAATGACAAAGAATAATCCCTCCAGCCCACTTAACCCTGATAAGGCGTAGCTTAATAGTCTGTGCATGTTGTGGATGCTAAAGCACTCACATCTACAGGCCAAAGTTCTCTCAGAATGCACTTAAACCAACAGATTTGCTGAGAGAGATCTATGATTAGCTAAGATCACAAGTTTAAATGTGGGGCCAAATAATGTATATGTTAATTAAAATTGGTTACAGATATATCAATAATAAGCCTTGATAATCTTTGAAAACTATCAAACTTCTCAATACTCATTCTGATTTACATATGTAAGATTAAAATTTCAAAATCATAAATTTCTGCTAATAATCTTTGGGAAACATTATCAGCTTTCAATTTTATTTTGTTCTCAGTCTGAATCATTCATTATACTTCAAAATAACTTATGTTTTTTGAACATTAATTGTTTTTTTGGGACAATAGACAGGGTTTATTTAGTGTGTCATAAGCTGAAGAACATATAGAATATTTTTCTCCCCAATATTCTTCCTCAAAGAGCAAATATATTAATTTACCAAGAATTGTTAATGAGATAAAGTATTACAGGTCAGCATAAAATGTAGATAGACATTTAATTAGTTCATGTGAGAAAATATTCTAGTAAAAAACAGAATTGTAGACAGTTGTTGGAATAAAATTCAACTAGTAAGACTAGAAATTAGTGGTTCTTTAAGTTTGTTAGAAGACCTAGGTGTAAATAAACCAATGCAATAGAAGCCATAAATAACTTTCCTATTTCTTAAAGAAATTTTTTATAGGTGGCTAGAAAGTCACTGAGAAAGTTATAGGAAATGTGAAAGTAAGATTTTTTATGAGTTTGCAATAGTTTATATAGGTAGTAGGCTTAAAAATTAATCCTCATTTTCTGTATTAGCATAGTGTTAGAGATTAAAAATAGATAATTATAATAATAAAAGCTATGGAAATTTTGAAGTTTTTAATAAAAGGTTTGCAAAGTAAATTATGTATGTGCAACGTTACTGCATCAGCAGATATGATGAGAGATTTCTCTTGAAATTGACTAGTAATGGAGTAACTTTATCAAGCCTAAAATATAATACAGCGTTCTTAAACTCAAGCCTAGTATTGGAGTTCTGCTCTTCATTTAAACCAAAGTAGGTGAACTTATAATGATATTAAGATTTTGTATAAGCAGACATTAATCACTAATGATATTAAGTTCAAATATCCAGAAGTAAATAAGTTGATAGTGAGTAAGATAGTTGGAAATTGGTTTAATCTCCAAGGGTTTAAGGTGAATGGCAAAAAGTGAAATTTCTTCAATTAAAATCATGTTTCACTCCCACATATTAATCTTTTGTAGATGATTATTTTGCGGACTGGGTTAACATTTTTTATCTTTAATGCATATAAACTTTCTGGTAGACCATTTAATGTAAATTAAAGAGTCATCTTCTGTCATCAACATAGATGTTCTTCTTCACAGCAAATATATATGTTAATGTAAATTATTAGCTTTTATATTGGTGTTCACTTTTTAGATTCACACGTCTTGAGATAATCATGTAAACAGTCTTTTCCTTAAATATGGTTTCTGATACAGAACCATTATTTTATAATCAATTCATAGTCATTTCTTACAATTTGATATGCAGTCCTTGTAAGCTAATCCAACAGTGATGTAATTTCCAAAAATAAACCCATTGTCTAAATTTTTGAATCTTTTTTCTCATAAGCATATTCATTATACTCATCTAACCCCAATGCCTAGGTGGTCTCAGGGTCCTTCAAAATCTATTCTGGTTACTATTTTCAATTTCTTTGTTAATAGAGGAATTACTATTGGTATAAGAAGTTGAATCCACAAAAGCATCTTTTCAAAATGAGATCTAGATGAGAGAAAAGGTTTTTGTATGTATACAGTTTGTAGACAACCTTGATAACTTCTTCCTTGAAGTATACTCAGTGCCTCTTCTTGCTATAACTATGTCTGGTCCTGATCACATCAACTTTTTTAGTTCATTTGGATTTTATTAATATGGCAAAATAATTTTGATTGCCTTCTAGGAATTCAAGTAAATGACATCTTCCTTTAGTTATCCTTTTGTTCTGTTATAAAAGCTTCTTAATGTTGTTACCTGCATAATTTTATTTCTTAGGTAGCACATCAGGTGGTGCATGCTGATAGCTCACTGAAAGCAAATTGTTATAATTAACATCAATGATCAGAGTGTCATGGTCACATGACATCATAGTGAGGACCAACCCCAAAGATAAGGCTGGGTGCCAGGAGGCCCAAAAGGCGAAGTTACAGGGCCTCCCTGACCTGAGGCATACCCTAGACCAACGCTGGGTATGGGCAAAATATGCCCAGGTTAATACTAGTGGTGAGCCAGATGCCCAGCCCCATACTTTGGTCCAGGCGTTAAAATGAACAGTTTATGTAACAAACGCAAATGGTTCAGTTTGGTTAGTCAAGGAATGGGGTTTCAAAACCCATTCCATTTACATAATCGCACGTTCAGGTCAAATTTAACTACAATTGATAACATGAGTGAAGTCAGTTTTGGCATATTCTACCAATTGGATGGTAGTGTGTGCTTATTGGTGGGTTGGTGCTTGGGCACACTCCTGCAAACCCCATATTCCACCATTGACACTTAAATGTGTTTTCCCTGACCAACATTCCGTGTTGGTCAACTTCCCAAATAAACCTTTTCCCATTTTATGTTTTTAATTTTATGATATCTTAAACACTCCTGTGCGCGAACCTCATAGAGGAGGTCTTGCGCTTCATTAACCTTGCCATCACAAATAAATTGAAGCTATTCCCTAGTGCACCGTTGGTTTGCCCAGGTTCCTTACAACCAAGGTCGCTTATCCCCTTTCACTTTGTGCACCACATTGCTTTTGGTGGTTCTTTTATTATCAAATTCGCACTTTTATGCCTAAGTTGTTATTGCTTTAGCACCCTCAGCTGGGCTCTAATTACTTTAGCACTAACGGCTAGTTCCCTGACATTGGCTTGGTGCACCGTGCACTGCCACGCTTGGAACAGGAGATTTTAGACACTCTCCTTACACAGAGCTAACGGTGATGATAGGATGGCTTCTCACCCATACAACGCTTTTAATGGAGATATATGTAATACTAGGCGATAACTAAGGCAATACAAAGACAAATTAAAGTAAAAAAGTGTACTAACGTAAAAGTCATAGATGGCTAACTTCTTGAGGACCCAGACAGGGTCAAAATTACTCTTTTGATGATTTATTAGCAGAAAAGTTTATAAGTTTTTAAATTGTTGCTGACCCCAAATAGGTCCAAATCTATCCACTAAATTATAATAAAGTATAGTTTATTTGTTTATAAATAGAATTTTAACGCAGCCATGTATGGTATCACTTGGTTATACATGAAATTGGTGTCGGAAGTGACAATGTATAATCTGATAGAAACAGCCTTGACCCACTTTATGAAGTTTTTTATAGCAAAAGATTAAATATATTTCCGCTTGAAGTTTTTGATAAAGGTTTCATAACTTTAATGGAGACTTTTTAAAAGAAGGAAGTCACTTCCTTAATGTGAAGGCAAACCTCTTCTCCAATGGTCTAAAAATTACACAAAGTATACATAAATTGAGGTCTTGACTAATCTTTATAAGTCCTGAGCCCAGCCCCTCTGCCTGGACCATAATCAGCAGCCCCTTAGGCGCAATAAGGGCACCAGAACCTAGTTGACCCTAACTCAGAATAGTGACTTGGCTCATGTGGTGGATGATCAGTGGGTAACTGCCTTGCACGCCCATGAACCTCCCTCTCTGCCCCCATTTTCCTCTTCTTCTTTGTTAAAAGATGATAGAAGGGTTTTACAGGGAGGTGGTCCAGTCCAGGGAACACCAGAGGTGCCGTGGGGCTCATCTCACCCACAGCCTAGTTGATTCCAATATTCCTGAAAATGCCAGAATTAACCCTGAACACCAAAAAAACAAATGAATTCATTAAGAGGGAATGAGACTTAACTATTCAAATGGATTGCAGATTAACACTTCAGATCATTGCCCAAAAAAAAGTTGTTCAACTGATCTCCTAGGCAAAAATAAACCTTTGCAAAACTTATTTTACTAATCATAGCTCTCACCAATCTTCCAACCCTGAAACAAATTTTATTAATTGGTTTGAACAGTTTATTTAATCCGTGAAAAACTGGCCCTGACAGTCTGAGCTCTTCATCTATCTGTTGATCCACAAATAAAACTATCTTTAGAAATTTATATATCTTTATAATTTCTCACATAATTTGATACTTACATTGGCTCAACCATCAGAGTATGCCCTGTGGGCCTCAAGAACATTGCAGTGCTCTGAGCCACTCATAAAACCTTTTCCTCCTATAAAGGTAATACTTTCTTACAAATTCTGTTACCAGTACATTCTCTATTCTAACTTCACTTTAAATAAGATTGTTGCTCCCTTTTTTTGCTTTATGCAAGCTCTGTCTTCTGCACCATACCTCAATTTTACAAATATGATCCAGAAAAGCACTTTTCATCCATGTAATAATACTGATTATTATTATTTAAATTCTTAAATTTATTGATCCACCAACTTGTTACTCAATACCAAGTTATTGAGAGCTTACACTCCTAACCGCTACTGACAATTGGTCACACACACTACAAGCACCCAAGACCTGATTTCGCCTGCTAATGTGCCATTAATATGGTGCAGTCTGACCAGCATGTGCCCCCCATTACTTGGTCTCTGTTTTACAATCAAGTGAGGAGCACACGAACGCTTAATCTGCTTAGGCCCTCATAGATCTTGGTCATCTAAAGCTCCACTCTCAATTGACACTGCCATTTCCCGCATATATGTTCTAACCTAATGAATTACCTCCACTACCAGCTTTCCACGGCATAATAAACCAAGTTGATGATTTTGAACTGACCTTGAAGACCAATAAAAACGCAAATTGAGCTGACTTAATTTAAATTAAAAGTCTGCAGGCTTATCTTAAATTCATTTATTTGAGCGTGCCTGACAATTATTTGCGGCTCAATTTTAACTTCAATTACCCAAATCATATACTCAAGGCCAGCAACCCTCAAAAGCTGGAGATCTCATCATCCTCACTGCATCTCCCGACCCTGAAGTTGCCTGAAAGATCCTAATTATCCCATGCAGTCATTTAGCTTATTATAAGGACTTTTGGTACTTTCTTGAACATCTATTTCACTCATGTAAAGCCCTAGAACATCCCTCTTCAGAGTCTTTAGGACAGCTGTTGTTGAGATTTGGGTTTGACAACCATATTAGATCAACCACAGAAGTTATAAGCCCAACTGACCTAAAGACTTAACCGCTACTCTTGCCTTGCTACCAGTATCCCTTAGCAGAACAATCCCCATTGATCTTCCACCATATATTGCAAACTTTTTCTTTTCCTGAATTTAAGTATCAATTTTTAAATCAGCATATGATACAAACTTTTAGCAGATCAATTTCTATCAAATTGATGTCCAAATGTCTCTTCCATCAAGCCATTTCCATTCTCATCAATTTAGAATTACCAAAATTATTCAGCCAAATCTGCCATGAACGTTCCAGCCAATTACAAAAAGTCACCAAAGTTATCCAACCAAGTCTTCCATAAATGATACAGCTAACCAATATCCATAATGTCCTAAAGATGTACCTGACCTCTTGCCAGACCCACACGGTGAAATCAGCAACCTATCAGCGAACCAAATATGGGAAATGTAGGAAGATTTGTGTGTCATGAAGAGGGCTGATGCACAGACTAGATCCTAAGAGGCTTTAGTATATGTTTTGAAAAGGTGACGTATTTCAACAAGTACAAACGTGGCAACTCACATTCTGTTATCAATTCTCGTCAGAAAACTTTTGGTGTAAGCTCATGACGGTCTCTACCACTGAAAGTATACAATGATACTATGGCAAATTACAGATAATTTTATTTAATAAAGTCTAGTTTTCATATCAACATTTATGTTTGTCTTGTTGTATGCTATCTTTAAACAGTAATAACTATTTGAGTGCAACAATAACTGTTCATTTTTACACAGTTGTAATACAAATTGCTACAGCTGTGCTCCTGGAATTCTGGGCCCTCCACTGTATACTAACACACCTAGCTTGGAAGACCAGTCTACTTCCAATCAGCCATTTTCCATGACAAATATCACCACCATTTGATTTTCAGTAGAATGATCCTTCCAAGTGCTCATAATACTTATGGAACCTTCCATGGTCAAATTGGTTTGTGCCTCTACATCTGATCTAAGCCAATAGGCCTGAGAGGATTGTTGGTTTGTGCCTCTAGAATACCATAAATCCTCTCATTGGGGCTTATATGAGTAGCTACTTTCCTTACAAAATTTCTGCAGTTAACCATCTGCTTAGTGAGTATCTTTTGAGCACTTTTTTTAGTAAAGTGCAAACATCCTTAGTTCATCTTTCTAATTCTAATCAGGTTGCTCAATTAGATCATAAATGAGGCCATTCTCATAAGCTTTTAGATGGATCAATGTAGTCTTGACAATACTTTTGCATTCAATGCTTGTGGCATGCTTGGTGTATGATATTATAAATTATACTCTTGGAGCTTCATGGCCATCATACTTGTATATATCAAAGTCTCACTTACTCTTTTAACCATTTAATTGAACATTAAGAGTCACAAAATTAAAGTGTACTCCATACATGTAAGGTCAGAAATGCTTGAATGCTCATATTACTGTTATGCACTCTCTCTGTAGGTCCTGGGGAGCATCCACTATGCCTCAAATGTGAGAAGTTCCTGTTTTGGACAAAAATGGTGTTAAGAAGGCAGCAGTCCCTCTCTTTTACCAGGTGACTTAGCTCATGTGGTAGATGAGAGGTGTTTGACGGCCTATCCGCTGAAGATTGCTCTCCCACCTCCCCTTAGAACCACCCAGAAGCTGGTTCAGAGAATTGGGGGGATCTGGAAGCGGTTGTGGTAAAAGGTCTATTGTCAGCGGAAAGTTTATGGCCGCTCTTCTCTATTGGTAGTCTTGGCCTCAATGTGGAGTTCATTGAAATTAATTGTTGGTGCCTATCATAATTGAATTTTTCACTGTACGCTCAGGTTTAAACCCCACCAATTCATTTCTTCTCTGCCAGAAAAGGCAATCCAGTCCCCAACAGATTTGTGCATGATAAGCCCCATCAATATGCAATGGGCTCTCCCATACATACTCTGGTCGTGGGAGCAACAAGTCATCAGTTATATGATGCATTGTTGATCTGCTAAGTGAAATCATGCAGTGGGAAAAATTTTATATATAGATTTGAGTCTGATTTAACTGGACAGGGTGAGACCAATTTGGCGTTATAGATTTTTTGGTATGTCAGTCTGCTGGAATCAAGTGTGATTGTGTTATTCTTAATGCAGATTTTCATATTCTCTCAAGCCACAGCACTTAAGACTTCAATCCCCCACAGGTAATGTTTTTGGTCAATTTTTACTCTTTGTTTAATAAACAAATCTGCACAATAGAAATTTTTATATTATATAAATTTAGCTACTCAATAGCCACGCTATTGACAGGCGCCATGTTTGTTAGTCTGTGTATTGACTGGTCCATAGTGATCATAATTACTACTTTGTTACCCTCCCTACTTGAATGAGGATATTGTTATGGTGGTCACCTGGGGTTGAACCCCATTTTGGATGCTTTAAAGCGTCATGGTGTGGCTCTGCTCCTTAAAGTGATTCCCACCCATTAGGCTAAATTTTGCGATCCTTCTGCGCATTTGACTCCTCACTTTCCCAGAGCAGATTCTGAACCCCCTGGGGTTCCCAAGGGATTAAGAGCCATGGAGTTTGCGTTTGCCACTTTCTCAATAGTGTGATTATTGGCAGGTATGATATTAAAGTGAGTATTAATCACCATCCCTCAGTTGTTCCCCTCCCAATGAGATACCAATCCTTTAGGAAGGTTTTAACTCCAGAATTATGGTTTGTGTTCTGGGTGTCCACTTACCCGGACTGGCAGGCTGGTCTTAACTTTATTATCCAAATCCATGACACTTTCTTAAGAGTGTAATTCTTTTTAAACTTAGAGATAACCTTGGAATAACTTTCTTTTTAATAGAAAACTGTTAATATTGGTTTAAATAATAATAAGTCCATATGAACCTTGCTAAAATTTGGTTTGAGTTGACTATAAGATTTCTAGGTTAATATATTTTACTTATTAGTTTCTATCTTGCCAAGTTGGTGACCTATTCTAATTACAAAAAATAAAACACAGATAATTTACTTGCTTATTCAGCAATCTTACAAATCTGTGATTTTAGGTCTTAGAGAAATTACTCACCATTGGGGATTTCTGAAATGGTCTAAAATGGAAATTGATACTCCTGTTCAGGACATCCGCTATTACTCCAATTCATAATTAATATGTGCAATTAGCTAATTTATAAAAAGGAGCCCTAAGTTACAATTAATTAATTGATATGTTTTGTGAATACCTAGTGCTAATACAAAATTGGCTATTTAGCCTAAGTCCAACTTTAAGGGAATAACTTTAACAGCACTTTATAATTTGACACAAATTGTAAGGCATCCCACAAGAGATAATGTAATGATATAAAAAGTGTTGACAAATTCAACAAGAAGATGTTAATTTTGGCAATGATTCTGTGGCTGGACTGGGTAGTTTGACAATGTTAATATTAGTAATAATTTTCTTCTACTGGTTTAGTGTTTTACTAATACTCGCTTTTAAAGGGTAGCAATCTTCATATTTCTATTCAGCTGTGTAATGGCTAAAAACATTTATTGCTCATATGCTAGTTTTCAACAGATCTTATCATTGTCTAGATGATCTATGAAAACATATATCTAAAGTTCACTTGCATATATAAATAAGTAGAAAGTCTTTTTAAGATCTGGATAAATTAAAATTGTTGCTTTATACACTGCATTTGAGTTCATTATGCTTCTTCTTGTTCAGTTCTCCAGTGAAATCTCAAGTCCTCAGACAGCAGGTGAGTGATTTGGGAGGTAATGTCTGCATAATGGGGAAACAGTTTATATTGCCTAGACATACCCAGAAAGACTTTATGTCTCACATAAACTTGGGTAGGTCCTTTTTTCATTTACCTCTCTTTTTCTACTTTGCTTTAACCCTTGTTAAATATTATTGTGGCCAATAAACACAAATTATTGTTATATCGATGAGAATTTGCTTAGTTTCAACTAAAGATTTTGAGGCTCAGAGACGTGTAAAGAACATCCAAATGTGCCAAAGGTGTTTTTATTTTGTTTATCTAAAGATGATGGTGTCATTCAATTAGAACAAGACACAAGACATTATCAAGTTGCCAAAGTTTTATACATTTCTTGTTGAAGGTATCTGGGGAATTACAAAGCCCTTATGGCAACCAGGTTGGTTCAAATAGATTTTGTCTGGTGATCAGTGCCCACTTATAGCGATATTCAGGTGACAGCTCTATCTGCTAGTAGCCTTTAGCTAAATACATATTCAAAAACTACTTGGATCAGCCAAGTTTACTAAACGCATAATCAATTTTCATATTAGGGTAGTATTTTCTTTTTTATTTCTTTAAATTAGCTATAAATCATGATGACATGTTGTCCGCCATGGTTTTTGTGCACATGAAAAAGGGGCGACGCCATTGGGCCCTTAGGAGTTTTATAAATCCAGCGTGCACTAGCTTCTTGAGCTTTAATATAATTTTTCTTTGTCTTTGGAATGATGATATGGCTTTGGTTTTTTTGTCTGATGTTCCCATTGCATTAGATGAACCTTTCCTTGTCACTATACATAATCACTGAGGCCTTACTGAAGATTTCCTATACTTCTATAAAAACTTTAATTAATATTGTTTATCCTTAGTTTATGAACTAGCCCTAAAATTTCAAGTTCTTCAATCATGCATAGATTCAATGACGACATAAGTTGCTAATTTTGAGTTATCCACAATTTTTTTATTACAATTATCATTTGGTGATGTTTACTAGTACCACTTTAAGTTCTGAGGTGTAACTAGTATCCTAAATCCTGGTAACACTCTAGGCTCCTGATCACAAAGGCCTTCCAGGTGTGAGATCAAGCATCGTCCTCAGCAGGATTTTGAAAATTAACACCAATTGCATAGCCTGTTGTTTACCAGCAGGATCTCAGTGCCATAGCCAACAATCAAAAGTAATCCTTAGTAGCTTCTACTGAGGTTGGAAAATTCTCAGAAACCTTTGCTTTCAGGGTATACTCAACTGAAAATATAAAAAATTTTAAGTTTTCGACTATTAATGTTTTGCTTAAAATGTTTAGACTCATTGTTTGTAAAAAACAATTGAATTTTGTTTTAGGAAGATTAAGGTACTTTGAGCAAAGGTTATGCCTTCATGTAAGTACAATAGAAATGAGTCTCAATGATGAAGTCTTAGTGAACATTTTAAAGAAAAACCATTGGAGAAGTCTGAGCCATGAGTTAAATTTGTAGTGGTAGATAAGAGTATGCTCATAATGTGTGGGTAATGTCTGGTCTTGCTTTTTGTATCTTTCTGCATAGTCAATGTCAATAAGAAATTGAGTTTCTTCATATAATACAAAGACATAATGTTGACAGGTGAACAGTGTCCAGAACAGCTATTACTTGATCTTGTTAAGTGATAACTTTCATTTTTTTACACTCTTTCTGAAAGTGTCTCTAGTTGCCTGTACTTTGATTGCTGTTTTCTCTAATTTATTAAGATTATCTTATAATCCCTTACTCAATGTCTTCACAAACGCTCCTGTTTCTAGCTTATCAATATTGGTGAGTTTTATGTACTATAATTATCTTCACTGATATTTTTGATATATTGAGTAGATTAAAAGCTTGAGTGAAAAGAGTTGAGTTAGCTTAATTTAAAACTTCTTGTACTACTATTATTAAAGATAGAGCTACTTCTTTTGGGGGCCCAAGTACACAGTAATCATTGTTGTCTTCAGAGATATTATAATATATTCACACTTGGTATGGAGATTGACCCAGTTCACTGCTGTGGCTGGTTCATCATTCTTCTTTAGATTCTCTTAAGACCTGTTGCTTTTAAAAACTTCCAAAAGAGACTTTCTTTTACCGCTCGAAGTCACTTTTGAGCGATTTTAAATTTAAAGTTTTATTTATCCACAGCCATCTGCCCAAACCTATTCTTTAATGTCCTTGGCTCCGCCGCCTGCCACCCCAGTGTGGGGCAGCAGTGCACCCCACCTAGCGTTTTCCACCCCGCGGGCAAGCACATTCAGATGGGCTCAAACAGCCCGCCCACTGCTTCCAACCGTTTTGTCCCCTCACGGGACTTAGCGCTCCACCTAACGCGCGCGTCCACCCTTCTCGCCCCCATCCTCTCGCCCTCCCTCGCTCTGCCATTCGCTATTGCCTCAGAGTGGACTATGGGCATTTGTTTCCATATGCTGATAAGGCAATTATTGAGCTAGCCACTATGGCCTTTGTGCCAGCTGGCTTTATAAACTCCGCCCTTTTAAGGGCTACTTTGACGTTGGGTTCCAATCTGAGAAGGATGCTGAAGCGGCAGCACAAACTCCTCTAATTTATAAAAAAAACCCCATTCCCACAACCCGTACTCGCCTCCCTTCAGACACCACGCTGGTGGTATCCTTTGCAAATCTCCCATCCCACCTTCCACCCCAGGTTTTGTATGACCAGTTGGTCGTGGGGCTCATGGCTTATGGCACTCAGCCCAACCTCATCTTTGCCATTCCATCTGGTGCAGAGCGCCTTGCTGCTCCTCGGGCAACAGCCACCATCATACCACACCACCCTACCATAGCCCAACAAATCCCACCCCGCGCTAGTGTGGCTGCAGCACCTGATCATTTCTTTTGGGCTCAGGTCAATAATGTTAGGCAGATTTGTTCCCTCTGCTTTGGCCTCAACCATGCTAAAAGAGCATGCCCTCAGGCCATGTCCGCTGCTGCGGCTTCTGAGCCTCCTTCTGGAGGTTCAGTATGGGGCGCTTTGCTGCCCCCTCCCACCCTCCAATCTCGTTCAGTGGGCCCACATGGAAAATCAGCCCCCCCCAAAACCTCCGGCCTCACTCTCCCACCTAAATCTACCCCAGCCAATCAGAGCAATGCTTGGACCACCATTGGCACCCAAGCAGCTGCCCATTCGCCCAATCCCACCCACCCAAATTCGAATGTCACTATTCCAGTGAACCAAAATCCATGGGATCTATTGGCTGAAACTGAAAAATCAGGTAATGTCCTCATTAGTAAGCATACAGGTCAACCTCTCTGCCAAGGCGATTATGATTGGGCAGAATTTTTTCCTTCCCAACTTTGATGAAACCCCTTTCCCTCGCCATTTTGCTCCTCTACCCAATACAGCCCCCTTCCAAAGTGATCACCAGCTCACCTTAGCTGCGGTGGCCTCTCCTCATAGCATGAAACTATGCACCGCGGTGGCCCAGTCAGTGGCTCAGCTCCAGCATGGCCTGCCCACCCTCTTCTTCCCCCCTGACTTCCCTGAATCTCCCTGCAGTGACATCTTAAAACTATTTGATGATGCTGAAGTTGCTGTTATGAATGTCACAACGATTGCTTCATTCAACCCTTAGCCAAAATCACCCGCCACAGTATCTCCCTTTTCACCCAACTTCCTGAAGCCCGCAAAGAAGCTGAAGTTCTCCTCGCAGCCTTTGTTGAAACACTTTTCCGTCATTATCTTGATGTGGAAGAGGAAAACTCCTATTACGCTGACCTCAACCCCCACTATGCGGATGCCCCAACGCCCTGGCTCTCTGCTCTGATCTGGTACTGTAACCAACATCCCTTGATTGAGGTGGGTCTTTCTGAAAACCAATCCCCTAACCACTCCTCACCCTCTGCTATGGTGGGTTAGCAGTTTCTGCTTCCCACCTGGTTAGTAGTTTTGTTTTGTCGTTTTGAGTGTTGTGTTTGGTACTGTCTGTCCCCTGGTCGGCGTAACTCGAATAAATTGAATCAAAAACTGTCAAAAGAGTCCTGGTTGATTGCACTTGTTACAACAAACCTCCTTAAGCTGGTATCTTTTATTTTTGTAAGGTTTTCTTTCAATTTTTATCCTTGTATTGTGCCACATATACACCCTTGCTATTGTTATGACATGGTATGTGTTTGATAAGCTTGGCCTCAAATCTTGCAAGTTCCTTGTAAATCCAATATTTTTTAACTCCTTTAAGGGCTTTAATTCTTTTAAGCCAATGTCTTAACTATCTTGAGTTAAGGAATGGTATTTGAAGAAAATAAGAAAAGGGGTATCTGTAGTCAACAGATTGAGTCTCCAAGTGGTTTAAAGCTGTGGGCCTTCAGGCATTATCTTATCAAATAGCTTATAAAAGCTTCAGTCCTTCTCATTTTCATCAACATAAATTTTTATGCTTCATATTATAAACAATTTGAGTGATATCAATTTCTGACTTTAAGACCTTATAACTTTCATTATTTGAATCATGGTTCTAGGCTAGTGCTTAAAACTTCTTGAGCTCTATGTACCAAAATCCTTGGATATGATGATCCTTCTGGCAGTCACTGGCTCCCTCCATACTATTCTCATACACATGTAAGGAGCCATCAATTGTTCCTCACTTGAAGTATACATAATCTTAAAAGTAGTGCTTGAAGTTTAGTTCTTTAATTTGGTTCAGCTTGTACCTGTTGTCAAAATCCAAGGATCGCTCACTTGTAAAATAATATCCTGCACACTTATTTGGGTCAAAGTTCCACCAGATGATCCTCAATATGGCCAGTGGCCTACGGTATATTCACCATTCGGAAACTCACTAGGCCTATTAATATAGCCCTGACACTTCTGGTCGATTTCAGGCATAATTTTCCCAACATATTTGGAAACTTCATCCAAGGCAGGTTTTAATACAACTGGGGATTTAGTCCTTCCAGTTTGTCAACACTTCTCCAAAGTTAGGATTCAGATGAAAAAACTGAAAAGATGAAATAAAATAACTTTTATTAGAAGGTATTTATTTTATGATTAGTTATTAGCCCAGGCGCCAGTATTTATACCTCTAGGGCATCTCCTGTCCACACCAGAGTACAAAATTTCAACGGATATTTTACCACTTCAGTTTGGCCCTTGGACTAATATGAATGAAACCTTTTCCTAGGTTTATTGGTAGCAAAATACTCTCAAAATTAGGAGGATTTCAGGTACAAAAATAGCGATAAAAGCATGAAAATTGTCCTAGGATCTTCTTGATTTGAGTTTCTTCATACTGTTGATGAAGTACACCTTCTTAGAATTTCTTGCCTCAATTGAAGTAGATGACATACCCCTAATTGGGACGTTGGCAGGCCTTTCACTCAATAGTACTAGATACTCCCTTTTGGGCAGTCCATCTAAGTGCTATCATGCCAGTTATGCAGATTTACATACAAATTTTGCCCTAATTCGGAGAAAATTGATTACATTTTTTGTTTTTCTGAAGTCTTGGGAGTTTCAAACGTTAACTTCAGTTTGGTCCCATATGATTTTGTATACTAATTAGTTGATTGTGATCCCAATAATTGGGACCAATTGCTGAGATTTGATGCGTAGGAAATTGGCTATAATATGTGAGCGTATTTGGGCCAAGCACTTTAATAAATTACTTGATTGATTTGACATTGAGATGTTTGGCCTAAATTATATGATTGCAATAGGCTTTGAGGTGAGAATATAGGTTTTAGCTCAAGCGTTGAAAGGGTAATCAGCCAAATCTGATGGTTGTCAAAAGGTTTATTTTTGAGTCAACCACCAGAATCAGACACCTGTTGAGGCATAAAAATATATATTCTATAATTGAAGCTTTGCTTATTTGGGTGGCAACTAATTGTGGTCTGACAATATGGGTCAATAAATTGTTGATGTCCTGGTCCATGGTGATTAGTATGATTTCATAGTGATCTAAATTCTCACCTTGTCACTTGACTGCTTTGATGTTCAAGTTAATCTCAATTTATAGATGTTAAAATTGCACAATCAGGTCCTTCAAGGCTTGCTCAAGTCCATTAGTCTATCTTAGAGAATTGACAAGAAAGGTTTTTCAATTGAAGCGTATCAGGAAGTATAAGAAACTTAATCTATGTATTCTTATAGTCCAAATACTTATCATCAAAAAGCCTGTAGTCTTGTCTCAATGAACCTGCTTTCAAAAGTTGCTAATCCTTTATTTTATTTAGCATCTACCCAGAGCTTCATTTGGTTTTTAAAATTTTCATGTCAGAATCCTTATAATTTAATTTGGAGTTCATTTGTTTCATAGTGGTGCCTATTCCTATAGTGAGCACCACTATGACAACTCTTGAGTTATTAACGCCATATTGAAATATTATTGTAAGAGTTAAGGTAGTCAAAGGCAGCTAAGTCTACAAAGTATATCACAATGGATCAGGTAACTAGAATTAAACAGATGAGTCCTACTGTAAAAAGGCAAGGTAGGGAGCTAGAAGGCACTAGTAGTAAATCTCAGTAAATAAAAATCTTAGTTAGTTTAGTTGATGAGGGACCTGTATTAATATGCCAAAGGCTCTTATTATTGGTGGCAAGAGAGGGGCTTCCAACAAAGCTCTATATACTTAGCAAAAAACAGAATGATTTAAGGGAAGAAATATTTATTAGACCAAAAATAAAGGGATATTTGTGGCTTTACTCTAGTCCTATATCTTTCAGGATCTCTTCATTCTTGATTGGCAATTTCTTCATTGCATTGAGATTGTTCATGCAATAGTTCAATTATTTAGGGTATTTAATAATTTAAACCTTTGCAGAATGGATAGGTAGCTTTCAATCGTTCTTGTCTGATAACACAAGTTTTTAATTAGTCAAGGTAGGTTCATAAAAGAGTCGCATAGATTATTCAATAGAGGATAAGGTGAATTCCACAAATACTGTTGGTCATATATGACGCTTTTGAAACAGCAGACCATATGAGGGTTTTATACTTAAAGTTTTCTAGCATTGGCGTGATATTCAAAAGCCCAAAAGAGATAAAACCTCTCTAATTCCAAGAATAGTCACTGAATTTTTTTCTTCACTTAAACTGTATAATTTGAACTTACAAATTTTGATATCTTGTTTATAAACTGAGATTATTAATAAAAATGTTCTGTTCTTATACCTAAAATTGGATAAAATTAGATAATGACTCAAATAGATGTAAAATGGTTCATTATTCAAGAGATTTAATGCAATTGGTAGATAATAAAGATTCAGTTTTTGATCTTAATTAACTCTTAATGTTCATACTTGATTAAAGGTAGCTTTGTGGTAAAAACTGGAATTTTAATATCAAATTTGCAATCAAACTGTCTGTTTAACATTTTATATATAGTATAGGATTCTCTTCTGGTGTCCATAAAGATGTTTTTTCATAGAATAATCATTATTTGGTTATGCCCAAAAGAACAGGGTTGGTGCTAACTTTTCGAGTTGCATCACATATTGAATATTAATCTTGTAAATTTCCATTTGTGATGGGCAAGGCTATGCTTGTTCGCCACATAGCCTTACTTTCCCCTAAGGATATAATGAGGCCAAAAAGGAGGGCTATGAGGGCCTTAACTCTTTTAGATCTGCCACAAAAAATATAAAATAAATTAATTCAAACTAAATACAAATATCCTAATTTTTATAAATTGACCTTCAATAAAATAGTTCTAAAAATCAAAAGTCAATATCAAGACTCTAATTAAATATTAATAAAAAATAAAAGAGATTTAATGGCTGAGTCACCCATTGGACGTTCTAGAACAGGTCCAGACAAGAATTTTGGGGGCAAGATTCTCAGAATAGGACCACCAAGGGCCAAGCTGTCGAGGAGTGGTAGCATAGTTGGGTGGTTTCTGCTCCATTTTGGGTCAGGTTTTGTTTGAAATAGGTTCAAAACCCGCACAGGCTAAAAACTCAGCATAGTATTTGTCCCAAGATTGACCCGCCTCATTTACTTTTTATACATCGATGAATCCCCCCCTTAGGTTGGGACCGTCTAGTACTAAAAAAAAGGGCCAAGCTGTCCATGGACTCCATGTTAAATTTTCTAAGCATATTTCCCAAGTTCTTCATTATAAAGTATCTAAACAATCTGGCAAAGATGCTGTTAAAAATATATATGCTTTAATGCTTGTTCATGAATATTAAACCCTAAAATGGTAACTCACAGACTCAGTTTGTTGTGCAATTCTCGCGTTGTCTAGTGATCTATTCAACTATGGATAATAGTCTTCATACTATTATCCATAGTTGAATAGATCACTAGTGTTAGGTCCAACGCTTGACCAGTATTCCTCCTCAAAATACTCTACATGTCCTCTCTTTGGAATTTATTCCCTTATCCACCTAACTTGATCCACATTCAGATCCTAGTTTATGGCCTATACTCTGGTGACACACAGTCAGAAATAATTCCCATCTTAGTTCAGCTTCACTTCTATGGATCCTCGATCTATCTTTATCCTTTTAAAGAGTTTCCAATCAAAGCACACAACAATAAATTCCTTGAAGATGAAAAGAACTAATAATGAATTTTGTTAAAGTATATTTTACTAATTACTGTTTTTTATTAAGTGTATTCTCAGAGGATTTTATAGTGAGAATTAAGCGCCCAACCCTTGATTAGCGCTTCAGCAATGAAATAGCAGCTGTTTCCATTGAATAATCCTTTTCTCATCTTATCAGCAATGGTCTTCCCCATCCTGGTTAGGATTCCATCATCAGACATCCTTGAGACCTAAAATGGAAAAGTCAGAAAACGTGTTCATAACAATTCCTACTCAATCCCAGTAAACCAACCATATTTGGCAAGTGACCTGTTTAGGTAATGGGGCTTGTTAACCATTAAGGCAGGTCGCAAACTGACTAATCAAATCGCTAGTTGCAGGCAGCACCACTCACCTTGCAACTTGATCCTTAAATTCCCAATCAGTTAGTAATGAAACCTGACTGATCCCAATTGGTACACCTGATAGTTAATCATTAATAGACTATCAGATGCCCCCATTTTGTTAGCAACTCTGCTCAATGAGATCTTAATCATTCATCCAGATTGATCCTTGAAAGATCCAAATCAGGAAAATTACCTAATATCCACCGAACATTGTTAACCCAAAATTGGGGTCACCCAATATCCAATTTACTTGCTATATGGAATTATCCCCTAGTGACCCATGGTAATTAAGACAAGTGGAAATGAGGTAAAAAATCCCAGATATCCCCCCTCTTGCCTAGATTTCCAGAAAGAATAGGATTAGGACAGGAGAATACTGCTTTGGACACAAGGTCAAATACTTCTTTGGTTTAAGCATAGTAAAGTCAATCATTACTCAACGCTGCTCATGATGACCTTTGGCACGTGTCTCTCTTTTGCTTCAGCCTTGCTACCACCTACCTTAGAGCATGGTCCCCATGACCTTCTGTCATGCCATGCTGATTGATTTACTCATGACGATATTAATCCTGTGATCTAGTTTATCCCCCATCAGGGCATATGACTCGCTGTCATATTCAGGATTCTTAGTCCAGCATCCTCAATTTCCTGATTTTCCTCCTTGTCATTGACAGCAGATTCTTACCATTGATGTTCATTTTGCAGAATAAATAAGAATTCTCATTTATAATTGCTATTTTTATTTTCTCATAATAACCTCTTAGCTCATATCATTCTTAATTCTCTGGAGAGCTTATCCCATTAATGTTGAAATTACTTTCTCTGAAATTAGAGCTTAATTGATTACAGAGTGCATTTTGTCAACTATCATACAGGTTCAACATCCCCCCTCTCATCTAGCTCATATGTGAAATTTAAGGTCTTGGTACTAACAACTGCTTGATAGTATATCTGATAAAGAACTTCTTCTCTTCCAAATGATGAGTTGATCTGCATGCTGGAACCTCTTCTTTGGTCCTCCTTGGACTCATACTCCCAGTCAAGTACCCATGGACAGTCGTTCTATGAAATTCCCAAAAAAGGTATCCAACTTTAACAAAAGCAGGTTATGTTTGTCCTGAATGATTTGTGACCAATACTTCCTCTGTCATCAATTCCTGAGTTAGACTTTGAAAACTCTCCTGGATTCAGCTCCATTTGCAGATTCTCCTACCATCATTGTTGAACCTCTAGAAGCAATGCTCTCTGCTCTTGATCGATCATTTTTTGCCAGTTTATACTTGCTTCTGGAGTTTTAATTCTAACTTGGCCAGTATTACAAACCAGCTGTTCTGTAAACTGAACTGGCCATCAGAAACCACAAACATTCCGAACTCCTCTATGCAGAACTGAGGACCCAAGTAGCTGAGGCTCTATCCATAGCTTTGAACCCTATGATCTCAAAAACATTCTATATCAAGACGTTGCAACCTATGCACTTTGATTTGCCAGAAAAGTTCTTCAGAGTTGGGCCACAAAGATTCCAGCCTCTCCTGCCTTCCATCTTTCATTCTGCTTTTACTTTCAAGAAACTTGTAGTTGTCATCTGCAGTATGCCAGTCAATCCCTGCGCAACTATCTTGTTTCTGGCGCATCCCATCAGTACCTTTCCCTGATGTCTTTGATTTGGGGCATGATTTGGCAACCCCCACCTAGTATCCCTTGCTTGATGCTAGCACATGTGTCCAATGTTCTTGACAAAGCCCGTTGGCAAGCGCTCAAGACCAATCTTCCAGCTCTGGTGCCATATCAGGATTACTTGGGGTTATTCACTGACTGCCTCTTCTTGTTCTGTTGCTTCCCTCCCCAATTAAGGATTGCGTTTGGCAAGTACTGACGTATCCATCTCTCTTCCCCTCGTTGCATTCTCACTGGGATCTGCTTCCACTCAGTGAGCTTTGCTTTGAGCAGATTTAGCCCTTGCTAACATCCAATCTCACATAGATTTTGATTGTTTGTTTACAACTACTGCGATCCATCCCCCTCCCCCAAGAGGCGACATATGCAGAATCAACCCAAAGTTGAGGATAACTAATAAAAAATTAAAAATATATCCTTTCTGTGCGTTTTAATTTATTCCGCTATAATTTTATCAGTCTCTTATATTTTTCTTCTTTTTTATATAAAACTTGACCTTCATTTGGTTCAGCGGTCCATCTTTTTTTATTTACTCCCCCAAACTGGACCTAGATATACTTTAGGCCTACCAGTTTTCTATGGTTTAAAGGTCTTATTTTTTAACTATTAATCATCTAGTTTGGTTCAGCGGTCCTTTTTTAGTCTTAAACAAATCCTCAGGACATAACCATCTTAATGGTTCAGTGGTTCCCTGGGAACACTTTTTTCATTATTTTTTTTATTGATCCACTGCTTTAAGCACTTATCATGGACTCAATTTACTATCCTTCCATTCAAGAGCTCCTTGATGGAATAGGCATCTGTCACCGTCTTAGTGATAATCTCAAACAGACCTGACCACAACACATCTAATTTGTTTCTTCTCCTGAAACCATGCGTATTACAATAGGCAACTCATATGCCTATTTGGTATTCTGTTAAGGCCAGTCAATTCTTGTCATCTGTCATTTTTGCTCTAATCCTTTTCTTTAAGTTTGTATCAAATGCTTGCTATTGCATTTCAATCATAATTTTTACTCTTGGGTCAGGTACTGCTCAGCACTCATTACTAATATTGGTTCTACCACCAAATATAAAATTGTTTGCAACGCGGCCTTCCTTCCATATAACAACTCAAATAGCGTTTTCCCATCGCCATATGATAACTTATTGAAAGATTTCTATGGTTGACTCAAAAATAAACCCTTCAAAAAAAACCATCAATGCTAATAGATTAATCCCATTGATGGATCCTTTGATCTTTTCTGATACATCTGCATAACTAAATTCATCCCAAACCACCTCAATTGTACTTAAATCATCTCAATTATTGTAGCTAATAATAGCTATGATATAATTATATTATGGCTGATTATGGGTCCACTTGGGTGCAAAGTGATCTCAAGGAATTAATTAACTGCACCTCCTAAATTAGTGCATTAATATTAATGCACTAAGGCGGAATTTGGGTTCAATTAATGAAATCAATTTATTAATCAGTTAAACATAGACATCCCAAATAAGGATGTACTTAGTGCTATTAAGAGGCCTGCCGATGTCATGATTAGGGGTGCATCATATTTTATGTTCATATATATTTTATTCTCCATTTATTATTATTTGTCAAGTTATGATGTAGCTCTAATCGGGAAGATTTTGATGTTGAGTTTGCAACTCAAAATCATACTGATTATGAGAGTAAAATTGCCTTCAATCAGGCTGAAACAATTGTTATTTTTAGTCAATTCATGGGCCAAATTGATTTGGGGATTTTTCATTATTATTGCCATGACCAGCAGAGGATTAGCATAATATGAATGAACTCATCTAATAGATGAGTTCAGCCAGGAGATGCCTGAAAGGTATACAATACCAGTGCCTGGAAAATTAAAAAACATCATCATTTACCATTTAAATATTGATCATTAATAACTACTGTCGCTTAGTTTATTAATTATTGTTTCCATCTATCAGCAGTCAGGTATTTGTATCCGTTGCCTTTATATTTATATTAGATAGTTGTATGCGTTTATACTTCCCAAAGAGAAGTACTCAGTTGCCTGCTGGAGAAGTAGTCCTGAATATATAGGAATAATTTCCTAATTTTGTACAAAGACAGAAGGTCTTATATTTGTTGTTGCCAGTAGACTTAAGAACGGTGAGCATACTAGAGTTACTTGGTTATTATTGAGAATTATAGGAGAATCTTCTTCCCAATTACAAGCAGGAATTTCATTTGAAAAGCGAGTTGTTATCCTTGAATTCATTGTTAAGTCATTTTAGCTTGCACCATCAGCTGAAAACTTAACACTTATTTTGTATGCAAATGTCACCAAACTAAGGTATGTTCCCCATGCAGAAGTTCTTCCTGCGACCAACTTCCTAAGTGTCATGCCAGCGTCCCATTGTACCATTCTACCAGTCTTATTTGTCTCTAAACAGTAAGGTACTGATATGAATCCTCAGATTCCCATGATTTCATTTAATTGTGGCATCACATGAGATGTGAAATCATTCCATTACCAATCAATAAGACTTGCAGGAGTCCATGTCAATATATTACTTGATTCAGGATAAACTTTGCAGTGCTTATAACGTCTTCTTTCACCAGAGCCTTCGCCTTGACCCATCTTGTCAGATGGTAATCGTAACTATGATGTATTTGACTCCCCCTGGTACTCATGGTTAATGGTCCCATCACATCGATGGACACCATATACTAGGAAAATCCAGGGCGGATCAGTTGGTATCCAATTGTATTCTTATGTGGTTTGTGCAGATGGGACTCCACACAACAAGCTAGATAATAGATGATATCATATTTGATTGACTCCCATTTATAGTACTGGTGAATATTTGGGTTGTCTTCCTCAGGCCTCCATGCCTGATAACCTTTTGAGTGGCTTGAATGATAGCCACTCATTCTGAAAGCTTTGGGATAGTAATCAATTCCCATTGATCATCTTGAAAACTTGTCCATCCATGGTCTCAGTGTTTTCTATCACTTTTTTAAGCGCACCTTGGTTTTCTCAGGGCTCATTCCCAATTTCTCCTACAAACATTCTCTAAAATAGCACATCCGCCTGCTGGTATACCATTTGGACCATTTGTAACCTTGATAAGACATCCACGTTCTGATGAGAAGCTTTAGCTTGGTGGACTATCTCATAATTGTAAGCCTATAACTTCAGTGCCCATTGAGCCAGTCGTCCTTCTGGTTCTATTAAATTGTGAAGCCAATGCAATGTGGAGTGGTCTGGCACCACTTTGAAGTGCGTTCCATGGATGTACACCTGAAACTGTTTACAGGCTTAAATGATAGCAAGGCATTACGCTCAGTTAATGTGTAGTTCCTCTCAGCAGCTGAGAGTGTCCAGATCACATATAATACCATTTTTTTCATCCCTGAGTTCATCAACTTGGCTCAGGATGGCACCAATCACTGTTAACAAAGCATCAGTCTGCAATATAAAGTTTCGATCAAAGTTTGGATATTTCAAGATAGGAGAATCTATTAAATACTGGCTTAATTTTTCAAAAGAACTCTCGGCCTCTTCACTCCAAACACATTCTTTTTTTGGATCCTTCAGTAAATGGAAGAGGGACTTGGAGATTCTTAAAAATCCCAAATGAATTTTCAATAGTATCCGACCATTCCAAGGACACTTGGATATTTTGGACACTCTTTGGTACAAAAATTTGCTTTATGACTTCAATTTTCTGGGCTTGCGGCTGCAGTCCACTAGAGTTGATTATAAATCCCATATATTCCATCCTAACATAATGGCCGCCTTGGCCTCTGAGTATGACCAGCTAACCCCTCTAAATGGGGCAACACAAGGTTCTGACAATTGGTATCCAAGCAATTCACTACCATCAAAGCCTTTTGACAATTGCCATAACTGAACTTGTCATGTCAAATAATTAAAAATTCAGGAGCGTTATCCTGATGGAAAGTAGGTAACTTTTGAGTAGCTTTAAATTCTTCCAAAGTTTCTCTAGCCACCACTCTTGGTTTGGCTACTTGACTAATTTGAGTAATTTTGGGAGTCATCTCTGAAAAGAGGTAAGTGCAGGCAGCATATTTTGTGTAATATCTGTTTTTTCCAACTGGAGTTCTCAGGGTCCTTTCTTTGGCGTCCGTCGCCACATAGGGCTCACAATCACATTTTTGAGTCTTCAACTCCTCAACTTGCTTAATCAGCCGCACTATACTGTTTGAATACCCATAATCATATGTGATCTACTTCATTTTCTATTTTCAAGAATAATACTTCTCAAACTAAATCTACTTCCTTTTTCTTCAATGACATTACTTTTCCTAGTAACTCATTGCTGGAACTAGTGACGTTTTTTAGTCCTTCCTAGATCTTGTTAACTCTTTCCTCCAAGGCAGCAAATTCTCAATGATCTTCAGAAATTAAGCCATTCTTGTTGATGGTTGCCAACTCCATCCAGAGTTTTCTTAACTTGTCCTTATATGATATCTTATCCTAGTATCCTACTCAACTACAACCCCCTGTAGTGACACAAATTGTTAAAAATTCTGGGGGCTTTGCTGCTTGTTCACGAATATTAAACCCTAAAATGGTAACTCACAGACTCAGTTTGTTGTGCAATTCTCGCGTTGTCTAATGATATATAAATGATTGATAATAGTATGAAGACTATTATCCATAGTTGAATAAATCACTAGTGTTAGGTCCAACGCTTGACCAGTATTCCTCCTCAAAATACTCTACATGTCCTCTCTTTGGAATTTATTCCCTTATCCACCTAACTTGATCCACATTCAGATCCTAGTTTATGGCCTATACTCTGGTGACACACAGTCAGAAATAATTCCCATCTTAGCTCAGCTTCACTTCTCTGGATCCTCAATCCTATCTTTATCCTTTTAAAGAGTTCCCAATTAAAGCACACAGCAATAATCTCCTTGAAGATGAATAGAGCTAATAATGAATTCTGCCAAAGTATTTTACTTAATACTGTTTTTTAAAAAGTATATTCTCATTGGAATTTATAGTGTAAATTCAGCGCCCGGCCTTTGGTTGGCACCTCAGCAATGAAACGGCAGCAATTGCCATTTAATTACCTTTTGTCATCTCATCATTGATGGTCTTCCCCATCCTTTCTAGTATTCCGTCATTGAACATCCTTGAGACCTAAAATGGAAAAAGTCAGAAACGTGTTCATAACGCTCCTACTCAATCCCAGTGAACAAACCATATTTGGCAGGTGACCTGCTTAGGTATTTGGGCTTATTAACCATTAAGGAAGGTTGTTAATCAACTGATCAATTTGCTAGTTTCAGGTGGCACCACTTGCCTTGCAACTTGATCCTTAAATTGCCAATCAGTTATTGATAAAATCCTGACCAATCCCAATTGGTACACCTGATAGTTAATTATTGATCTACTATCAGATGCCCTCATTTTGTCAGCAACTCTGCCCAATGAGTTTTTAAGAATTCACCTGGATCAATTCTCGATGGATCCAAACCAGACGAATTACCTAAAATTCCTGAACATTGTTAACCAAAAATTGAGGTCACCCGATATCTAAATCACTTGCTATAGGGAAATATCCGCTAGTGACCCATGGTAATCTAGACAGCTGTAAATGTGGATTAAAATCCCAACCGATGCTAAACCAACATCCCATCTATTATCCTTAATAA
The DNA here is from genome assembly GCA_022478985.1 of Massospora cicadina. NCBI lineage: Eukaryota > Fungi > Entomophthoromycota > Entomophthoromycetes > Entomophthorales > Entomophthoraceae > Massospora > Massospora cicadina. The sequence continues at coordinate 203,264 of JAKSZP010009278.1, forward strand.
AACCTTTTGAATCTGAAAAGAAATTTTAATCTTTTCTAAAGTCATATTTCTTTTAAAAACTCAGATATCTGGCACCTGAGACATCATGAAGTACACCAATCAGCTAAGAAAGGCCGCTTCTTACATGAAACAGATACTTGGAGATGAGCAAGTCTGCCTACATTTGGTTTTGGACTCCCATTTATTTATGTACTCTTTATAAGATGCAATGTTGAAAATTGTTGAAGTTTTAGACAGACGGGTTGCTCTCTTGGTGCCAGACCAGAATGCCAACAATAATGCAGAAGTGGTATGCTTAGTACATCGCCTTGCCTGAGAGAGGGGAAAAGTCCCTCTATATTAACAATTTTCACCCTTGCTGTAGAAGGGATTTATCTTTAGTATTTAAAATTAGAATTAAGTATAGTAGGATAAGTGTGTTTATTAGATAAATTATCTGCACCTTAAATGGTGCTGGTAAAATAAGGGATATAATAAGTGAATTAAAGGTTTGATCAGCACAAGCCTTGTTTGACTGGGAGCAGATTAGGAAAATTATCCTAAATCTTTACAAGATAAAGGTATGTAAAGAACATATAGAGGTGCCATGAGATAAAGCAAAGTTATAGAGAAGTTGTGATACAAGGTTAAATTAAAGTCTTGGTTCATACCAGCCAGTGGAGCATTAAAAGGTGAGTATTCCTGAATCCGTTTAATGAGGCATATCAGCAGTATAATTCATTCAGTGCTTAGAAATATAATAGCACTAATGATTTTGGGCTTTAAGCCCAGGTAAAAGTTGATCAACAAGTAATGATGATACTTTTGGGCATTAGGCCTTAGCAATTGTCAATAAATATTTAGATAATAGAGTTTTGAAGGACTTGGGTTGAGTAAGTATATAAATGGCACTAAAATAATGGTATTTTGGGCCTCTGGTCTGAGTAAGCATCGATTGACAATTGAAATAATAATAATGGTAGGCCAAAATTGAAGATAAAAATTAAACAAGTTAGGAACCATAGTTGAGGCTTCACCTAACATAGGGCAAAGCCTGACACCAAGTGACATGCAATTTCATAAGTGGTGCTTTATCCTGTTTAGGTGCTATGACTTAAGCCCAGTTAGCAAACCTCACCAAGCAACCATTGAAAGGCGATTCCCGTCACACCATGGTCCTTGGATCTGATGCTTGCTAATACAGGATATATAAAAAGTTATAATCCAATCTGTCATCCTATTTTCTAATTTAGATATGCTTCTGATATTTCTGGGAACTCATTTTGATTGGTTTCTTTGAGGATAAACAGTTGTTAGTTGAATTAGCTTCAGCGAGAATCTTAATATAATAATTGTCACCAGGAAATATAACTTTGGCAATTGACCAGCAAGGTAGGGTAAACGTTCTTTATTTTTTTAAACAATCAGATAAAAAGGCTGATGAGGGAATTTTTTTTGATGAGGATATTGGTCCTTGTGATCAGCAAGATCTTCTTTAATTATAGAGGGAATGAAGTGTTTGGTTAGTAACTGGATGAAATCTTTAAACTCATTGAGGGAGTTCCAGATTTAATTATATCCTTTGTATCTTTAGAGATATGAAATGGATCAAAGTATCTATACGGTGAGCATTTATGTTAATCATCCACCTAGCCCAAAGGTTGATTCATGTCAAAAATATCTCAAAATCGATCTTTCCTGACGGTACCACCCACAAGATCTTGTGAGGGGTTACATAGCTCTGGAGGAATCTCCTGTGGATTTGATTAATAAAAACCCAATCTTGACCGAGGCAATAGAATAATTAGGGCCACATCAATATCACCTTATAGGGCCAGACCATAAAACATTAAGTTTATGAACTCTCCTACCATGTTGGTGATGGTAAAAAAGTACCAAGACCCCCAATTGTTACTTAGGCATAAGGGGTCTCTTGGCATTAGCCTGATCAGTTATTTTCTAGTAGTAGTTTCTATGGATTTGGATACCAGAGCCTGTAACCTCAATATCTCCTCCACCAGTCTCCTATATGACTAGATTGGCGATGTTGGGTGTAGATGTTTCTAAAATGGGCTAGACACTAGAAGGTAACACTGGTTCCTGACAATAGAGGGCCTTTAATGGGGATGTCCTAAAGATCAGTAGTAACTTACTTGGTAAGCCATTAGAGCCCACAGGGAGGTACTTGTTACATCTTTCTGCTTCAGTCTGAGTAATTTTTTCAAAGGATAAAAATGAGTGTACAAATAGCATGCTTTGTAGTCTCATTAGTGGAAAGGTGATAGGGGCTTTAAAGGATTGATAAGTCTATTAATGAATTAAGTTTGGTCACAGCCTGAAAAACAAAATTTGTTCCATTATAAGACTGAGAGACTTTTAGGCTTTTGTGCCAGGTGAAGACCTGTCTGAGTAAAAATGAGGCAGTATCCTTAGCTGTGGCGGGGACTATTGATATGGTCTTGGCTACTCTATGAAATATTTGATAGCTAGTACAACATAGTGGTGCCCATACATGGCGGTAGTAGAGGGCCAAGGACTTCAATTCTGATGTTGGAAAAGGGTTAGGTCATACCAACTACTGATGTCAATTAATAGGGTTAGAAGCACCTAGGTTAGCGCAAATGAGGCAGGATTTAAGAACATTTTAAAACTTAATTAAGCATGCCTTCCCAGTAGCATCGTTATCCAAGCCTAAGGTAGGTTTTCCATATAGCACCATACCCATAGTAATATGCGCCTCCATAAAGGTTGAGTTTCTAGCCATGGGGTGGGTATATGGTAACCAAGCCATCCTAACTAGTTTATAGAGCAGACTATCCTCTAATAAGGTCCAATATGTCAATTTGTCTTAGATGCTCTTGAATCTCAGGGGGTTCATGATCCCACATTTCAGATCTTCCTATCAATTTATAAAAGTTATTTTCATCAGACGCATATAAAGTTAGTAGGATAATAGGGATAGTCCATCAGCATTCTGGTGGATAGCGTCAGCTTTATGCACAATAGAAAAATACTAGTTTTGCAACTTGAGATAATTCTTGTTGAGATTCTGATATGACTGGACAATCAGCACTGAAGAGTTATGACAGAATGGTGAGAATCATCCTACTAGGGTAATATTTATGAGTATTTGAGCGCCTTAAGATGAGGCTATATTGTGTTATAAACGGGTTGTTAATGGATCGCCTCCAAATAAGGCAATAAGGCGATGTCAACATCTGACAAATGTAATTTAGATCGCCTCAAATTAGGGCAATAGAAGAGTTGAAGAATAAGAAACAAAACCAATGAAAATTGGCGGAATAGAATAGTCTAAGTTATGAAAGCGGTATCATCCAAAGCCACTGAATATAAGGGAGATGGGCGATTGAAAGATGGAAGGTTGTTAATAGTAGAGAGGGAACAGAACAGCAAGAGGTATCTGTATTTATCTAAGTAATTAAAAGGTCGTTGGGGCAATTGCTCTTGTTTTTAGTATATTTTCAAGTGCGTCCAAAAGACCAACGATCCCCATATTGTCTGTCTGTTGTTAAGTGGGTTTGACCTGTGCAACCCTTATGGCGGATTCCAACAATACCACCCAAAATTATAACAGTTCTCTTTTGCTTTGATCATTCAATTGATCAAGCTCAAAATTTAGCTAGAAAATTTTACTATCCCCACCTTTTGCCAGTGCCAAACCCAGCCTATATCAACTAAACTGACACCTGCTGCCCCATTCATGGTGGCGATGCGCCATCTCCTGGCGTTTATCAGCCATCACCAAAAACGCTCGTGGCTGCTCAGCTATCCCTGTGAACACTTCTAGTCACTATGTCCCAGATTGGGACCTAGACATTACCTCACAAGCTCTAAGGAAGTGCTTTGAAGTCCCCTGGTGCTCCCTTAGAGCAACCTTCAAAACAGCCTTCAGGTCAAGTATGGGAACCTCTTCCCCTACATGAGTGCAGCCATTATTGAGATGGCCACGGCAGTTTACAAATACACTAATTTATAGATTTCCGCCCCTTCAAGGGGTACTTTGATCTTGGATTTTTTTTGAAGCCCACACTATGGCGGCAGCACAGCTGCCGTTAGTATATAAAAATACACCAATACTGACCAGAGAACTCACTTGCCAGATGAGGCCACACTGGTGGTCCATTTTTACTGGGTTGCCCTCCCACCTCTCCCTTGGACGCCTTCACCACCAGCTTACAAGGGGCTTAGCTGCCTATGGCGCTGAACCCATGCTTCAATTTGTGGTTCCAAATGGCGCTAATTATCTCACTGAGCCTCACACATTTGCTATGATCTGCTATTCTGTTGGGCACCCACCTCACGATGCCTCCACGCACCATTATCATATCAGCCCCTGATCATCCCTTCTGGGAGCACATCAAAAATGGTTGCGCTATCTGTCCCTTGTGCATGGCTCTTGACCATTCAAAGTGCAAGTGCCCAATGCTTTCCGCCAAAGCTGATTCCACTGATCCTCCATCTAGCATAAGCCCTGCCTCTGATTCTACTAAATTTTTGATTGGGGATCAGTCCTCCCTCCCCAACCTTGACCAGCGCAGGTGCTGCTCCCATAGCTCCGCCCACTCTAGGTTTGACTGCCAGAACCATCCCCAAGCAGATGTCTGCTCAAGTGCCAGCGGAATTGCCATGGTCTTCTGAGTGTGGCCAATAAGAAGCTTCCACACCCAACTCCTGTCGCTGGCCCCGCGCTGGTCATATCAGATCCTTTTAAAGCTCTCAAATGGATTGACGATGCAGACTGCCCCTACAGAAAAAATCCTGAGATCAAGTGGTCAGATTTCTTCACTAAAACCCCTGATTTGACTCCCTGCTGCCTTCCATCCTCAAAACAGATTTTTGATTTATAAAAATATTCATCAAAAGGCTGTTGATGAAGATGGTACCCCCCGCTAACTCCCTCCTCCGCCAAGATCTCCATACGGTGGTTGAGCCACTTCATGAAGGTTCTCCTAGACCTAACTTCCCAGTAGATTTCCCTGAGGATGCCAAATTTTTAACGAAGATCTAGTGTTTTCAGCTAGTTTTGCATGCGTCAATATAGTGAGATCTTTGCTCTATAACCTAGCTATCCTAAACCCACCAAAACATTTAATCTTTTCTTTTGTTCCTAACCTTATTACCTTTGCCAAATTTTAACATGTCAATATGTTGAGGCGGTGCAAACCACTGGCCTCAATGATGAGGAGAACCCCAACCTCTTTCTCCTTCTGCCGCACACTGCTGATGCTCCCATCCCCCTTCTATCCGCCTTTGCCGACCACTTGAAACTGGCGCTGGACGAAAATTCCCCCATCCCCTCTTCACCTTCTAGAATAGATGCTTAGGCTAACGCTGTGACACCATTCTTGGACTTTTTTATCTTATCATCATTTTGTTTATCACGCTGTAAATAAATATGTGTGGAGGACCCCCCTCTTGGGTGGGGGACCACTAGTACTAAAAAGCAAAAAGTAGTTTTGCAACTTGATGGCACATCTTGCAAGTTGCCCATTGAGATACTTCATTTTATTAAACAAATGGTAAGAATAAGCATAAGCATAAGAAATAAAATTCAAGACCATAACTTATCTCACTCTAAAAATCATCAACGACACCAACTAAACCCCTTGGAATCCTTCATCTGCTGCAACCACCGCAATGATGCATGGTCATTATAATTGTGATGTGTTTACCATATATAAGTAGGGGCGGAAGTGCTTAATAGACAACACCACAGCCAAGCACTCCCGTTCTGTAACGCTAGAGTTCCTTTCTCCATTATTCAGAGTCTTACTGAGGTAAGCAATATGGTGATTGACTTGATTATAGCTAAGTTGAGCCATTATAGCTCTGACTTCAACATTTCTTGCGTTCATGAAAAAGAAGAATAGTTTATCAAACTTAGGATTAATTAACATGGTAGCAGTCAGCAAAGCATCTCTTAGGGATAAGTTAGTTTGTCGTTGATATGCCTCCCAGTGGAATGGGACCATCTTATAAATTAATTATACTAAGGGCTTGGCTAACTCAGAGAAATGAGAATGAATATTTGATAGTAAATGAATATTCCATAAAATACCCGACCGTCACTTAGGCTAATTGGTTGAGACATCTTTGAATTGCAATGACCTTGTCAGGTAGCAGAGAAATTTCTTTGCAAGTAACTTTATAGTCCTTGAATTCCATCTCTATGGAAAAATTTTACTTGATGGGCTTTAGTTTTATAGAATCTGCACTCATCTGATAGTAGACTTTTTATAGTTGTTGCAAATGTTCATTATAGGTGCGTGAGAATATGGTAACGTTATCAAATAAATTATCACACAAGACATTTTAAGGTTTCCAAATATACCGTCCATGCCTTGCTAAAAGGTCTCAGTGTCGTTACACAACCCTTAGACATATGAGTCAGCTTGATAGTCCTTTGCCGGATTTTTAGTGCACATTTTCCATGTCATCTAGTGCCAAATTAATCTTAATATCCACTGGCTAGATCCATAGCTGAGAAAACTGAGATTCCGCCGGAAGCAGAGAGATTCATTGGTGAAGGGCATAGGGTAGCTATCTTTTGAGTGATTGCATTAAGCCATCTATAGTCTATCATGACGCAATGTCCTCCATCTTTCTTATGGACAAGCAAAAGTTGAGAAGCAAAGGGCTTTGAGAATTTTTCAAAAGGCCAGTGTCAGGGACTGGTACTAGTTTATCCCAGTTTGTGATAGAAAGCCATGAAATTGCTAACCCTGAGCTAAAGTTCCAGTATAACAAAGGGGCAGTGCGTACCATATAGAGCATGGCAAGGGCAATTGGGCGGTTTAGCCCTAAAGAAGGAATGATTGCTTCAACCACTCCTAGTCCTGTTTATGCCAGTACACCATCTATTTTTGGACGTGGAAGTATTGGAAGAGGGGTTTGTTCAGGTATAGGTGTTTCTGCACCCATGGCTATAGAATTTATGGAATAAATGGTTAGACTGTATAGATTGTTTACTATATGGTATATCGAACTGTTATAATGAAAAATGTACTTAAAGGGTTTAGCATATGATAATATTTTAATTGACCGCAAAGACTAACCATCTGAATAGCCTAGTTTTATATCCCATTTAACTTCCTGGACTTTCCTAAGCTTGATTGATTTTTGAATGGAGCACTATAATTCTTTTGAGCTTATGGGATTGCGCCTTGCATGTGATTTTTAGGCAGTGGGAATCATCTCAGTTTCATTGAAAATTCGTTTTGGTGCAATTCATCGACTCAATAGCATTGCAATTAAGGTAATTTAAGAGATTAATTGAACAAAACACATTACAATTATGATTTGATAAGTAAATAATTGACCTAACTTCATCATAAATCCTCTTGATCTGATGAATTGTATCTGAAATATCAGGGATTCCTCTAATCTCGGGCTTTACACAAACAGCCAGTCTTTAATGATTGTTTTAACTCCTTGGCCACCTGGGCTCTTTTTATCTTGGGCTTCCAGTAGAGTCGTGCCCAGATAGGCTGAGAATCACTGGTTTGCACCTTGTGTTAAACCCTTTCATTACCCCAAAGTCATCAGGGCCCTTAGAAAATATATTGGCATATTCCTCAATGTAAGACTATGTTAGTTGGTGTTCACTAGTAGGTGAATCACCAATTTTACCGCCACTTAAGATGTAATTATTTTACCAAATCCTAGTTCATGTAGAGATTAACAATCAGATATGAACCAACATGATTGATTAAGGTCTGGACATATGCTATCAGGTAATTACATTTCATGGTCATGGGTTGAATGGTAAAATTGGCCACCAATATGGTAATAGACCCTTGATATCCAGGGTTGAAAATGTGTGGGCAAGCCAGTGGTTCATGTATCAATGGTTGGGTTCTTCATAAATCTAAAACATTTGAGTTGATGGTATAGTAACTTGGATACCAGTTATCGCCAATATTTTAGACTTAGGGTTGACAGCCTTATTTACAGGGAAAATAGGTTTCCTTTAAGAATATTATCAGTGGAAAGAGGTAGCTTACCTTGGGTCTCATTAATTGGTATTTCAGTTGCTCAATGGAATTAAGGTATTCCAGAAGGTAACTTCAGGATCTTCTCGTCTTTTTTCTTTACTCAGATTCTTAATGATGAGTAGAATACAATACCCCAGAATAGAAAAATAAAGGTTCTTATGGGTAAGCTTAGTGTCAAATTTGACTAAGAACTGCTTTCCAATAAGTAAGTATATCATAGTTATTATATCTTTAGGACAATCTCTGCGACAAACACCACATGAAAACTAAAAGTAAATGGGTAAAGATGAGTGAGCGCCAAGAGATCTGGTGCATGAGGGTCCCACCGTTCCATATTCTAAAGTGTGATTACAATTTAAAGCAACCTTAATGTGCTTCATAAGGCAACAAAAGATTATATTAATTAAAGAAATGGTGTCAATGACAGCAGGACTTTTACTTCATGAAATACTATTTTTACTCAATTAACATCAGAGATGAAGTGAAGGATGATATAAATAGTTCTGAAAATTATAAACTTGTCAAGAAAACAGGGGATTTTATGGAGCAGAATAAGATGAATGAAATACTTTACTTCCAACAAAAGTATAGGGGATATTGAACCTGTATGGTGCAGATACAATGAAACATTTATTAGGTGAGTGATTCTGAGGATTTTGTTGAGGCGTAGATTTGTCAGTGTAGGGAGCCTCGCGCCCATGTATGACGCCTCTTTTTACGCCTTTCTGACTTCTTCCTCCAACATTGACTTTCCTGATGATTGTAAACCCTACTATAGGAACTGGAATCAGATTTGAATCAAGAATTCAGAATTTTCCCTATAACGTGGATCTGGTTTCACAACCCTCTATTGAGTGAGTTGTGATGTGCTTCAGGTTAGGGAAATTCCATAATAGTCCCTTAATATTGAGAATTAATTTTAAGTGCTTTTTAATTCCTTAAAATCAAAACGCAAGGGTGTAATTTGGGGAGAAAGCGGATACCACCGCTCCTATTGCATTATCCAGGGTAAACAGTCACAAGGAGACTAAGGCTTGTCCCTCATAATTGAAAAAGTTAGCAAAGTCAAATAATATTCTTTTTTTGGTGGAGGCTTATAAAGGCTAGATTCTGGTTCAACAAAATCAAGTCGCTTCTTAACTATTTAATAAGGTCACCTTGATTTTATCCCAAGTAGTGCATTAATTAAAGTAGGACATCAAAATCTCATGAGTGCTAAAATTAAGGCAAACCTATATTTGCTGCATTCTCTGTCTTTCCGTGTAAACCATAGCATTCTCATATAAAAAAGGAAGGTTTAAATATTCTCCATGCTGGGAACATATTTCTCTTTGAATGTTGGCTTAAAGGAGTTGATCAGTTCAGATAGGACATGTATGGCAGAAGTTTACGGTCTCCCAATTTCTAAAGGTTCTGTTTCAAGTGAATCTTCAAACAGGATTGGTCAATTTATTTCGAAAAGTGATCAGGACCATCTTGCAAATATGAACCCAATTGTCCACAAGGGCAGTATTAGCTTTAGAGCTGAAAGCCTGGTGAATTTGTTAATCTTTAGCAGCCTGGTAAGTAAATTTCTGCAATGTTGTTTGTTGATGAACTTCCAATTCTTGTAATTAAGAGGTGATTTAAATAATTTTGGCGTCTAAGTGACCTGTTGGGGTTTTTAAGAAGCCATATTGAAGCATATTTGCTGTATGCTTGCCACTTTATCAGAGTGGCAGCTAAGGTTGGCATTGAGAAAGCTCCCTTCAAAGTCCATTTAGCTACTGAAAGCCACTCTCAATACCGTTCCAAATCCAAGGTAATGGCTCCATAATCTTCGTCTCAAATTGGCAAAAACTAGATGGATATCCAAGGGGCCCTTGAGGACTAACCTTACCTTGGGCTACCTCTTGACCTTGGGACTTTTGCATATAATAGATTCAGAGGTGAAATGGTCATCAGCCCTATCATTGAGTTGGCAAAAATCAATCAGCTAAGTCTTTGACTCTTAATCTCATAGAATTGTTGTTGGTTAGTTACTAAGATACTAGGTTGGCCACAGTCCATTTCGTCCTTCTATAGGGTCAAGGTGTCGCCCATAAGTTGCTGGGTAATCCATCAATTACAAAACCCACCAACTACATTGTTAATATACACAAATTGGCTTTGTAGATCATTAACTTCTCTTCTATTGTCCATGATAAACTCACAATTCTCCTGACCAAAGGTTGGATGCAGTCTCATAAAATTCAAGGTGTCAGGAATGAAGCTGATGGTTTAAGATCAGTATTTTTATATTCTGATATGGTAAATACTATGAGATGTATGTGGTGATGGAGAGCAGGATGGACAAATAAATGGAAAAATGACTCAATTAAAGAAACCTCCACTTCATTGCTCTGGAGGTTGGCTGTGGTAACAAGTTCATTGGTTCAAGTGAAACTTGTGTTAAACATTCCCAATTAGTTTCCCCTCAGGATGTAGGGTTCCTTAAAGTAAAGCATCCACAATTTGGGCTACTTTAGGTGGTTATTTCAGATAGAGTGTATCATTAGGGGCTGTTTAATAGTTAATGGACCTGAAAGTTGGTGATTACAAACAAAAATATCCAAAGTATAATCAACTCAGGATTTATGGCCTAGTGATTCCACTTAATATCATTTGACTATGATGACACAGGCTCAAGGGATTTGTTGGTTAGGTTGGACTTAATAATAAAAGTTGACTTGTTAACTCAGGCACATGGGCTTGGTTGTTTTATGTCAAAATTAGTTTTTAGTGTCAATCAAGATTTTAATTGGACTAATTACTAATCAGAGTATGAATTGCCATGGTATATGCTGTTAATTGCTTGAGAAAGAGCATTAGTTCAGCTACTTGCAAACGTGTCAGAAACGCTGTCTTGAGAATATTTGAGAGATTTACACTGACTTAAGGCCATGCAAGATGCACTGAGTCAAAAGGATTGTAGACTCTCAAATGACCATATTACATGTTCCTCTGGCCAAGTGCCATTGAAAAATGAGACATCATGGGCAAGATGTGGTGAACATTAAACTCTATAAATTATCTCCAAGTTGAAGCTAATAAAGTACAATCAAGTATTACCACTAGTTAATAGTTTATTTTATAACGTTTTTTGAATTTAATACTTTATGTTGTATTTAGTTATAAATTTACTTAGGATCATAAGGATCAGGGCAGCGTGACATTGTCTAAGTAAAATCAGAATATTAAAATTTTAAGTGTTATTATCAAGGTGTTATATCTTAACTATTGTCACCGTCTGGTCTATTGTCTCCATTCAATAGACGTTTAGAACTCAAACTTATCTCAGAAGAAGAACCAGCCCAATTGAATTAAACTTAAAATTCAACAAGTGACGCTCATGGCTGGGAACGCTGATTTTGACCACGCTGAGCATGGAAGCAACCCCTGGATATATCAATTTTTCAAGGATGAATTTAAAATATTTTCAAGACTCAGTGGACATAATGAGTCATCAAATTGATAATCTCACTGAAAAAGTTCCTTTTGTTAATGAGGCAAATGATGCTCTACATAAAGAAGTGAATGGGTTAAAGAAAAAAATCATAGAAAAAGATCGAGTGATTTCTGCTCTTTAATTACAAATGACCAATCTGAATGAGAAATTGCAATATTGAAGAATTGTAAAAGTAAGTACGCCAAAGCTGGTTTACTGACAGTGATGCCTCTGAACATTATGAGATTAATTATAAGCCACGTCAGCAATTGCCAGATAGAATAGTTGCTTGGCCAACCCAAGTTACTCTAACCATAAAGCGGTACCTCTGCGCCCTGATACACCTGTTTCAATCCAGTAGAGAAGTAATTGCAATACTCATGAGCAGGAGAATGATAATTACAAACCAAAAACCTGCCCGCTTTTAATAAGAATGGAAATATAGCCACTTTCATCAAATTCTTTTAAATGGCCATTTATGGGGCTAATGACCGTAACAAAGAGGCCATTATGATCAATTGCCTAGATGAATGGAGTATTGAGTTAATTATGCCTCATTTGAATAAAAACCCATCCTATGCCAAAGTCAAAGGGACTGTGTTTCATGAATTTGGAGGTCCAGAACGAATGTCAACTAGAAAATCCAAAGTATGAATATCAGCTTTAAGAATGATGAAACAAATGATAAATTTGCAGATTGATTCTATCATGAAGCTCAAGTTCTCCCAAGCGCAGAAGCTATGATCGATTTTAGTGCTAAGATTGCATTATAGCATGCAGTACAACCTTACCAAAATTTATCAAACATCTTATTACCTGCTTTTATGCAAAACCCTGCTACATCCAAATTGGTTGATTATCTGCATGGATGCTCAAAAAATTATGGCCCTCCCAATATTGGATACAGATCAGGACCTGCTGCCTCTGTTGGAAAACCCTACAATACCAATAATAAAGACAGTGATTCACCTGTTAAAACTGAGCAAACTTCAAATACAAGGGCCTCATGCTTCTTAAATGAGATTACTTGCTATAAGTGCAATTGTAAAGGACACTATGCTTCCCAATGCCGTCATCATGGTGTTAATATAGTCCTTCTAGATAGCGCGCAGGTGGAAGGAAAAGAGCAAGCACAATAGATGCAGGAAGATCTATTGTGCCAAAAACACCAGTCCCACCTGACTGACATGAAAACATGGGCCATGGGGCCTCGATTATTAGCAAAAAGAATTCTATTTTAGCACCAAATGAAGAATTTATGAACGTACATGTGGTAACTTTCTCTCAGAGTAAGGGTTTCATACCTGAAGCCTCTGAAGTAGTTGCTAAACTGTATGTGCAAAAGATATCTAAGAATACTACAGCTAATGGGCCAAGCAATGCAGCAGATACCCCAATCTTGAAGGGGGTGAATATAGCTATGCCAATTGACACATTCATCAATGAATGTCCTAGCATTGAAAATACCCTGAAGTATACTCTTAACTCGTTGTATTCTTCCCTTATCCGCTTAGTAAGCTCTATTGAATCTTATTAAAAAAGATAAAAATGAGAAAAATGAAAAAAGGATATATGTATAATGTAAAAAAATGATATAAGAAAACTTATAAAAATAAAAGAGCACAAGTAAGAAAAATAAAAGACAATTTATAAATTCTAAATCCTCAACACCACTGGGGCTAAATGACCCTTCTTTGGGAGGGGAATGAGAGTGAAATCAAAGCCAAGGGGGCCGGTTTGGGTTTGTAGAGGATTGCTGGAGCTGCAGCAGGCATATAAGTTGAATTTTTTGAAAACGTCAAAGTATAGCTGGTTGAATCAGCCAGGAAACAAAGGAAAAACACCTGAGCTAACTTTATAATGCAGCATAGAATTGTGGAGTTTAAGAAGAAACGTTTTTCTAGGGCCAAAATGCTATTAACGTAGCATCCTATTCTGAGGGTCAAAAATTTTGTACCAAGAGAAAAAGAATACCCTCCGCTTTTATCCAGTCAAGGAGGGGGAAGTGTTGAATGGTTGACTGGACCTGAATTGTTGGTGATTACAGATTAAAATATCTAAGTATATCCAAACTCAGGATTTATGGCCTAGTGATTCCACTTAATATCATTTGATTATGATGACATAGGCTCAAGGGCTTTGTTAGTTAGGTTGGACTTAATAATAATAGACAACCTAATAACTCAGGCACATGGGCTTTGTTAATTTATGGCAAAATTAATTTTTAATGTCAATCAATTTTTTGATTAAATAAATTACTAATTAGTGGTATGAATCGCCTTACTTTGTGCTGCCAATTGCTTTAGAAAGAGCATCGGTTAAGCTACTTGCAGACGTGTCAGAAACGCTGTCTTAAGAATTTTTATGAGATTGACACTGACCCTGAGGCCATGCGAGATGCCCTGAGTTGAAAGGATTGTAGACCCTCAAATGAACATATTACGTGTTCCTCTGGCCAAGTACCATTAAAAAAATGAGGCGTCATGGACAATATGTGCTGAACATCAAACTCTATAAATTATCTCCAAGTTAAAGCTAATAAATTACAATCAATCATTGCCACTAGTTAATAGTTTATTCTATAAGATTCTTTGAATTTAACTTTGCGTTGTATCAAGTTGAGAATTTACTTGGGATCAGAAGGATCAGGGCAGCGTGACATTGTCTAAGTAAAATCAGAATATTAAAATTTCAAGTGTTATTATCAAGGTGTTATATCTTAACTATTGTCACCGTTTGGTCTATTGTCTCCATACAATAGACGCCTGAAACTCCAACTTATCTCAGAAGAAGAACTAGCCAGATTGAATTAGGCCTAAAATTCAACAGGGGATAAAAAAGGCCGAAGGTCATTGGTATGGTAAATTTTTAGTCTCTCATGTTTTTAACAGAGGACTTCTTGCTAGTTGGAGTGGACACATATATTCACACTCATGTTCTCCTCCAATAAGGGTTTATAATCTCCGCTAAAATTAATCATCTTTGGTAAGGTACATCTTCACCTGGTAATCTCAAAAGGACACCTGACATGAAGCAGCAGTTTCTAAAATTCCATATTTTATTGGTAAGATCCATAAAACTAAAAGGTTATCAGTACAATGTCTTCAGCAAACGTCCTAGTGAAATTATTCTTTACTAGGGAAAATTAACTTTAATAATTCTTAAAACCAGCTAGTTAAGGTATATCATACTTATATGCTTAAACAATCAAATTTTTATATGTTAAAAATGGATGTGCTCTTAAAGAGATTATCAATTCTTGTAATCATCAAATTTTTTCTTAATCCTCAAGGGAATATTATGCTTGGTTCATAACTGAATAAAATCCTTTGTATACATTGATAAAGATCCATATTTAATTATATTACTTTGTATCTTTAGGAACAATGTATGGTGTTAATTCTCAGCGTAGAGTCTTGATTCCACCAAGTCAGTTTGCAAAGGATATTAGCCACTGGACAACCAAATCAGATGATATGAAGATCGCCAATTTTTTAAAAGACTAATAAACTTTTACATGGAGCTATAGCCCCTTATTTTGACCTTTATTATTTTAATTAATATGCAGACCTCTCTTCAACAACCTATTTTCGAGAAAAGTCCCCCATCAATCCTCCATGTGACTCTTTATATCTTGATTCCCCAAGCCAGATGCATCCTTGGTTTGGTAATCTTATATTTATTTTTCCCCTTTTATTTGAAACTCTCATTTATATCAAATCTCGGCGTAATTCCCCCATTCTCGCTGATTGGTTGACATTTCAATTGACTATTATTTGTATACCTCTTTTCATCAATCTCAAGACTCACCTCGATTCCCCCTCCAATCTGCCAGTATGGTTAGCGTACCATCCAGTCATATCAAATTCCTGACATTACCCCCCCTTTGACTGGACAATATGCTCTTACTGTTTGTATGTTTGAAGGAACTTCATGTGAACTTGGTTGATAATATGACCCCCGCGGGTTCCATGATGGTGTAGACATCCATGCCAGTCTTCTCAATTACCTTGAATGGACCAACCTAGATGCTGGAGAGCTTGTCTATCCACCCAAAACTGTGCTGATCATAAAATAAAACATGGTCCCCTACAGCAAACAGTGGAAGTCTGCTTCATCGCTTCTGATTGGCTGCCTGATTGTGAATCTTCTTAGCCAAACTGGTAGAATAGGCTTTCATTTGCAGCCTGATCAATCTATATGTAAGATTTTTCAAGTATTACTGTGGGTCCACCCCACCAGTATCCTCTACACACAAGTAAAGCAAGGCAGGCAGAGCTGGATGTCAATCATACAGCAGTTAGAACGGGCTCTTACCAGTGGACGAATGTTAGCTAATATTATAAATGAACACAGCTGTAGGTAGAAGGGCGCTCCACTCCAAGGGTCAATCCTTTACCAATTTATGGAGTATGTTCACTAGGGTTCTGTTAGCTCGCTCCACCATTCCATTTGATTCCAGATGATATGGGGTGGTCAAAACCTGCGTATCACCATCAACTTGATCAACTTTGGCAGAATGTGTGAAGTAAAATTGGTTCTGTTATCCATTAAAATGATTTGAGGGCAGCCGTGTCACTGTATAACACACTACATAATAAACTTGGCAGTGGTGACCGCGCCCAAGTCATTAATGGCCCCGGCCTCCACCCATCGAGTTAAATGATCAATGGTGATGATAATATACTTGGATCGATTGGCGCTAGTTGGCAGAGGTCCCACTACATCAATAGAAACGGTGTGCTAGGCGAACTGGAATTTAACCAGCTGGTATGTGGTTTTCTTGTGAAATGGTTTTTCCACTTGACACTGATGGCAACAACTAACCATTTCTAATACGTCGTAATGCATGCTCACCCAGTAGTATCAGGGTCACAAAAACTCCAGCGTTTTCTGCAATCCTCCTTGACCTACAGCCTGATGAGCATCCATAATAATCGCAGGTCTGGCTGAAGGTTTAGGGAAACTCAATGTCATGTCTCTGATCCACTTATATAGTTCTCCCCCACATAGGAAAGTATCCAGCCTGAGTACATCTAAAACTTTGATTGCATGCGGC
>JAKSZP010009279.1:0-218601 GCA_022478985.1 Massospora cicadina
GGCTGATACTCTCAGTTTGACTACTCAGTTCACTTGCATAGTGTCATCAATCATCATATCTGAAATAGCATTAAATGTGGGCGGCATATTTCTTAGGGGTATTTGTTTTCCCAAGTATCATTCAAAGACTTCCTTCTTCAGCATCATTGGCCACGTCAGACTCACTTGCACTTCCGTGAGCTTTCAATTTCTCTAGTTCCTTTCTTAACTTCTCAATGTCCACACCGAATTTTCTTAAACAAACGTGATCTGCTTCACGTTCCATTTTCAGAATTAGGACCTCTCAGATAAGATCTCCTTCTTTCCTAATTAACGAGTTCACTTTGCCAAGTAACTCATTCCTGAAGTTAGCTACGTTATCAACTCCTTCCTCCACCTTGGTTACTCATTCTTCCAAGGCCACGAACTCCTGGTGGTCTGCAGAGTTTATGGCGTTCTGGTTCACTGTGGCAATCTCAGTTCACAAATTGTGCATCTCTTCTTTGTGTGACATTCTGGATAAATTCTTCTACTCAACTACCCCTGTAGTGAGCACCAACTTGTGAGAATTTACTCCGTTGGGTTGATTATTGGAGGTCAACCCTAGTAATCTTTCTACTGCACAGGTTCGATTTCTTTGTGTACCTCACATTGTAAGAATATACATAATCCAATAATAGTATGATGACTATTATCTGTAGTTGAGATAGAAGTATTTTCAGGCCTAACGCTTCAGCCGGTATTTCCAATTAATACTAATATTGTAGTCTTAGGTATTCATTCCCTGTAATCCTGTCCACTTAATCTTCATTAAGATCCTCTGGTGACAGTCTCCTTTGGCCCAACACACAGTCGGCAGCAATCCCTTATCCATGATTCCCTTTGTCTCTAGATCCCCGCTCAGATCTCTACTCTTCTCTGAGAGTCTACCAATTATTGCCTTCTGCAATAATATCCTTGAGATGGAATCTTCACTCTAGATACTGATATTCTAACTATTACCAAATTGACAATAAAACTAATAATGTTTTTATTAATGTTTTTCTGTCTGTTTAGATGTCTGTTTTTTATTAGAGTGAATCCTAGGGAATTTATAGGGGATTCAGCCATCTAACCCTCAGTTGATACCTCTTTGATGAAACGGCAGCCGTTGCCATTGAATCACCCTTCCTCATCTCAGCAGCAATGGTCTTCCCCATCCTGACTAGGATTCCAACGTTGGAAATCCTTGAGACCTCAAACGGAAAGATTTGGAAACATATTCATATTGTTTTCCTCTCAATCCAAGCAAATCACCCATAATTGGCTAGTGACCTGCTTAGATAATGGGACTTTTTACCCATTATGGCAGGTCACTTCACCAACCAATCGATTTGCTAGTTGCAGGCAGCATCACTCGCCTCGCAACTCATTAAACATTCCCAATCAGTTGGTAATGAAACCTGACCAATCCCAATTGGTACACCTGATAGTTAATTACTATCAGATGCCCTTATTTCATTGGCCGCTCTGCCCGATGAGATATTAGGTATTCATTCAGATTGATCCCTGATGGATACAACCAGACAAATATCCTAAAATCCCCCAAAAGTAATTCCTCTTAAATCTAAGTCAACTGATTTCCAATTCACTTAGCTTTAGGGAATTTTTCCCCTAGCAATACCTGGTAATCTAACAGGCTGGGAATATGGGCAAAATCCCAAAAATGAATATGCGCGGATTTTTCAACCTTTAACAGAAGCAGCATGAGTGTCAGAATTACAATCATTGTAAATGTTTTGAAAGGGGGTGCAAGCATATATGTTGGCAGCTATGGCGGCTGTCAAAATTCAGGGTATGTTGCATGAGGAAATTGCGTTGGCGGTACAGGTTGAGAAACAATTGGCCTTGGCACAAAACTGGTGGGAGGATTCTATGTTTTCATAAAGGTGCCAGTCGCCTGCTGTGGTTTGTAGAAGTCAAGGAGGGTGGCAGGGTTCACCCAGAAATTTTGGAAATGTCCATGGAGGGTTCTTCCAGGGAAACCTTGAGGAGTTGTGGAGAACATGGAGTCAGGGACATTTGAAGGATAATGGGCCCAAACCTACCTTACCTCTGGATTTGCAATCTGAGAATGCTTTTAAAATTAAATCTACTTTTTCACTTTATTCTCAGCTACTTATTCCAGTGGAATTATATTTTCAAGGTCGGATGGAGAAGGTGATGGCCCTGGTAGATACAGGGGCTGTTTAACTATGTGTAATTCGCCATGGCAGAAAGTTTTTAGTTTGGAATGCAGAAGGGTCCTGAGGTGGTATTTGCCATCGTGTCAAGGAGGGCTCCCTAATGGTTTGGAGCCTTGTATAGTTGTTTTCCAGAACACATTTTGGTTCAAAGAGAGTTTCAGTGCAATCAGAAATCTGGCCCATACTGTGTATTGGGGATGCGGTGGTGGCATCAGTTCTGGCCCCAGATTGATTTGCCATTTAATACAGTTAATTTGAATCCTCAGTTGGGGCCTCCAATGAGGTGAAAGATGGTGGTAGGAAGTGATGTTCTGAATAGATTCAGAATAATGTGTGGAATTCAGGAGGTAGAGTTAATGGTAGAATACCGCGACTTTGAGGGTGTATTTGGTCATATATGGAACTCGCCTTTTTCCCCTACTGGTCCTTTTGCATTTTCATTCCAACTTAAGGAGGGGTCATAACTTCCACAGGGATGTCTGGTATACCCTCTTAACCAGCAAGCAAAAGGAGCATTGGAGGGCTAAGTGAAATTAGTTTTAGACAAAGAATTAATTGAGCTATTAAGTCACTGGTTGTGTCTCCTGTATTACTGGTGCCAAACGCGAGTAACAAACTATGCCCATGTGTGGGTTTCCAACATCTGAATATGGCCACTGAACCTAATTTGTATCCAATGCCTTTGGTGGAGGATATTTTCCCAATGGTTACCAGTTGCGCCATTTTTACAAAAATAGATCTCGCGGATTCATTCAATCAGGTACCAGTGAGACTGAAACATCAAAATAAACCACGTTTTAGTGTCACTTGGGGGTGTTTCAATATCGCATGATGCCGTTTGGTCCTAGAAATGCCCCAGCAGTGTTTAGCGGATGATCAATTATGTCCTTGGAGAAATGATTGGTTGATGCTGTGCTACCTATATGGATGATATCTTGGTGTTTTCATGGTCCTGAGAGGATCATGTCTGAGATGTCCAGGAAGTTCTATGCAATTGTCTGGATGGGTCTGAGATTGAAACCTTTCAAGTGTGAATTCCATTGGAGTTCAGTGACGTTCCTAAGCAACGTAAAGTTCCAGAATGAATTAGTAGTTTGTCCAGATAAACTGCGTGCAGTACGAGCATGGAAGGCTCCTACTGATTGAATGAGGGTGTTGAGTTTTTTGGGAACATTGAACTTCCTACGACGTTTTTTGAAAAATCTATCCCAAATGGCTTTACTTATCATGCGTCTAACGCGGGATGTTCCATTTGTGTGGGGAAGAAAAGAGGAGCAATCATTCTAATTGTTAAAGGATAAGTTACTTATGGCGCCTGTCTTGACCCATCCAGATCCTGGGAAGCCATGTGTGGTAGAAACCAATGCTTCAAGTTACACTGTAGGTGCGGTGTTACTACAAGAGGGGGAAAATGGGCTCAAACACCCCATGAGCTATTTTAGCTGCAAGATGATCTCCTCCAAAACTAATTTTCTGATATATGATAAAAAACTGCTGGCGGTGATGGTGGCCTTGTGGGAATGGTAGCACGACCTGATCTAATCCCAACACCCTTTTGTTGTTCAAACAGACCAAAGAGCGTTGGAATATTATTGGGAACCAAGGAAGATGGACCAACGGCAATCCAGATAATATGTGGAGCTAGTAAATTCAATTTCCGGGTAGAATACATGCCAGGTTTGACAAATATTGTAGCAGACTGGTTGAGTTGGGACTCAGGCTCATCATATAAAAAGGATGTTTTGGAGGAATTTAATACAGCCACACTGTTCTGACCAGATCAATTCATGATGATTTAGGGTGGGGGAGTGAGTTGGGGGAGAAAGTCCACTGGAAGCAAGGAAGGTCAGAATTTGGATGGTGATTAAAAGCTGAGATGGTGGAAGGACAACCACACAGGTGCCATAGATCTTTTATGAAGAGGCGTGAGGTGGTATACATGAATTCTGGCATGTGGGTGCCAAATCCATCTTACAACGGGAGGTAATTCAGGTCTCTCATGATCATCTGTTGGCAGGTCATCTGGGAGCGGAGAAGACAGTGGAGTTGGTGCGGCTAGAGTATTTGTGGTCAGGCCTGTGGAAAGATTTCAGGAAGCATGTGGAGGAGTGTTTGTATGTGCAAAATTGAAACCCCTCAGAAACCTCCATCAGGTAAGTTAAACCCACAGCAGATACTATGTGCACCTGAAGTTTAATTAGCATTAATTTTATAATGGGTCTTCCAAGGGTACAGGGGAAGGATGTAGTTATGGTGGTTATGGATAGATTGACCAAATACGCCAAGTTTTTCCCATGTACAGGGAGTTTTTTGGCAAAAGACGCAGTAAGGAATTTTATTGATGAAGTATTCTTCTGGCATGGAATACCTGAGGAAATTGTTTTGGGCCAAGGTCCACAGTTTGTCTCAAAATTCTGGCCTGTTTGCTGGGAAATTTGGAAATCAGGCCTGGTCAGTCCTCAGTATACCATCCCCGATATGACGGACAGATAAAGATTTTGAATCAGATACTTGAGCAGTATCTCCAGTGTTATGTCTCCAATCTTCAGGATGATTGGGTTCCATGGGTTTGGTTGGCCCAATTCACTTATAACAATCATTGTCAATTTTCAATAAGAATGACTCCATTTTTCATGAATCATGGTCTAAACCCCAGATTGGATGGGGGATCCATGGGTGGAGTGTGTCAGGGGGCGGATGAGATGGTGCGTACCATGGCATATATTGGAAATAGGCTACGAGAAAATTTAGAGCAATCAGTGGCTTGACAGAAGCATATGGCAGATTGACAAGAGCGCTTTCTGGAGTTTGGGCCTGAGGACTGGGTATTGGTGGTGGCTAAGAACTATGATGTTTCAGTTTAGAGTCACAAGATGGGACCAACGTTTTTGGATCCATACCAGAGCATTTGAGCTATTAATTGGGTTGCTTTCAAATTGGGATTGTCAAAAGGCTCTAAGGCCCTTTTAGTAATTATGCTTCCCAATTACAGGCTTTCAAAGAAAGGGGTCCGGATTGACCAGGACCGTTAAACTCTAGGAAAGGGGATGTTCAGGAATATGAGTGGAGCAGATATTAGATGTGAGATGATTGAGGGGCTGGCAGAAATTTCTGGTGAAGTGGAAAGGTTACCCAGTGGAGGAGGCGACATGGCAGACGAAGGAAGACTGTGCGCTATGCCCAGGGAAGGTCCAGGAGCTTTAAGCCTCACAGGGGGGATGATGTAACGGATCAGGTTGCAATTGATCCGCACATTCCTTTGGATCAGGCTGCAAGTAACCCGCACATTGCTTCAGTAGGAAGGGCCTCAACTAGGAGAGAAGTGTCAGAGGATGATTCAAGTGGTCAAAGTTGTTGGTGATTCAGATGGGGAATTTTGTGATTGAGGGTAAGAGATTTGACATTCTGAGATTGAGATGCAACCAAGAGAATATAAAATCAGGGCTTTGAATGGCGTGGATGATGATCCAGTGGGATAAGAAGTCTTCATGAGCAATGTGTTGAATGGTGTTCAAGAAAGCCTATCTTAGGAGGGGGAGCTTATTAGAAGACTAGTAAAGTGCTATTTATTAGGGGATGGTTGTGGCCTGAATGGCCAGTTTTGTCTTCTAAGAAAAATTAAAAACTAAAATAAATCCCTTGTCGCTATAAAATCTTATTCTTATTTTATTCAAATTATATTATCATATTCAATTAATGAGATCATTTAGTGATCTTGGAGCGGCGTAGGCGTCATTCTCAGCCCTCTCATGGAACCAGACCCTGCTGTTGATATGCAGCGTCATGGGAACAATGATGAAAGAATATGTGGCAATGATGAGACATGGCGGGATGGTTCATGGATTGGTTTCTGTGGGCCTGTCCCTAGTTTGGTCAGCAAAATGGCTCTTACTACCCAATTCCTCCTGTCATATTGGCACAAACCCAACCGTTACAGGCTGGGAATGCGGAGTTTTGATGAACTGGTTGCATTTTGCTTCCAGGATAAAATCTCTAGTAGAATATTCACCGCTGTTTTCTTTGTTTTATCTTGGCCATTGGTGTCACCATGGCGTTTATAAACTTTGAATGGTGTGAATACTGACCCTTTGCCCTTTACTACGCTTGCACAACCTTTACTTGATTTTGGTGCACACTCATCTCCTCATGTTGATTATCAAACTTACCTAGTCTTGAATCAAATCAATTGCATTTATTGATTGCAACGAGAAAGTTAATGCTTGATTTGTTTAATTATATGTTGTGACATCTGGCCGAAATATTGTGTCTGCCATCTTATAAATTAGTATGGATGCAGCGTTAGGAGAGCTGTTGAATGTATGTTGTGTGGTCTATATGAACGAAATTATGGTTTTCGCCAGATCAGGCGCACCAATAAGCTTCACTTGCAGCAAGTGGTTTAACACTTGAGAGCAGCTAACTTGACGCTGAAAGTAGAAAGCTAAAAACCTTAAATCCTAGATTACCTTCTTGGGCAATACTGTGTTTGATCAGGGTCATATGATCATTCCAGATAAGGAAAAACTATTTGCAATTGGATCGAGACAACTTGAGTAAAAGAAAGACGTAGTTTTCTGGGGACATGCAACTTTCATAATATGATTTCGCCTATTTTTATAAAAGGTTGTTTCACCCTTGTACAAGGACAGTGGCGCTAGATCCCTTCAGTAATCATCTATACTGAATGATGCGTTTCAGGCTGTGAAGTGCACGTTGTTTTCTAGATTAGTACATTACTAAATGGACCTAAGAAATAAGTTTATAGTGTTCAGCGATGCTTCCTATTTTACTATTGCTTCTAAGAATTGTAAACTGTGCAAAGATGGAATTGAGTATACAGTAGGATAATTCTCCAATTATATACTACCTAAGTTAGACTACTCCATCTATGGTAAAGAGTTAATGGCGGTGGTGGAAGCGCAGACTTACTAATGCCACCATCGACATGGTTCCTCTCAGATAATTCTTGTTTTCACGGATCATCAAGCACTGTTTACACCATGCCCCTCATGTACTAACCCCATGACAAACCCATTGGCATAAGACCCTTGCACAGTATATGTTCACTTGTGAGTTTACTTAAGGAAAGGAGAACGGTTTGTCTGACGTCCTAAGTCATAACCCAGCCTTGGCTCCTGACCCCAAGGAAGTGGAAATTCTTAACGCTGTCAGGAAGTTAATACGACTGGATGATATGCTACCCATACTGGTGGATCAGAAGGGGAATCAAGATGAGTTTGAGATTGATGGAAAAGGTATATGAATAATAATCGATCAAAATGTTGACCATTCAGCAAATTGAGGGGAGTTACGCTGAGATTCAATATAAATGAGAGCTTCTAGAAAAGGGAAGACGAATAGAAGACTACTAAGCTGAGGATGCATCCAGCTTGGGGAACTGAGATATAAAGAGTCACTTGGAGGATTGAAGAGGAGGTCTTTTCCCGTGATTAGGTAGTTGCAGATAAGTCTGTGATTAGTATAAAATAACAAAGGTCAAAATATGGGGCGATTGCTCCATATATAGTTTATTATGTTTTATTAAAGTCAGCAATCTTCATTCATCCAATTTGGTTGCTCTTTGGCTAATACTCTGTGCAAACTGACTCGGTGGAATCAAGCCTATACACCAAGAATTAACACACCCAACTGGCGATTCCTCCAGGTAAGATCACATTAGATCAGCCCTCTACCATCACTCTTGCTCATCTTATCGCTTCCTTAGATAATCTTAAGGAATATGGTATGTTCATAAAGTCCATACTGACAGTCTTTATACTCAGAGTATCTCCAAAATCTTTCTTAATGCACCTAAGCCAAGAAGTTTTTTGAGGGTTACCATCTAAATATGATAAAATAAGGTCCCAGGGATGCTTATGGATTCCCTTCAGACCTCCTCGCCTCGAGACAATCAAGGTTATTGTAATGGTATAAAGGTAGGGCATTCCTGAAAGGCGAAAACAAATGAGTTTATATGACACATGAATAATTTGAAGTGAATCCCGGTACATGTTGCTAGATACACAAGGAGTGCCTTGTATACAAAATGATGAAACCAAATCTTCAGCTACTTTCTGGGTTGTTAGCACAAGTCTATAAGTCAATATGTCTGTAGGGCTTCCATAGTTAAGCTCGATGGTATTATGCCCAAGAATCCTAAAAATAGATACTTGAAGCTAACTAAGTTGTACACCAAGTCTATTTTTTATTTAAAAAGGGAGCTGAGTTAACGCTTATGTTCCGTCAGCTAGAGTACCTATCCTATGATAATTACAGCATAATGGATTTATTGATGTAAAGTATCAAAGAAAGATACAGAATTAATGGTGTAACTATATTATGATATAAAAAAGGGGTTTTTATATGTAGCGTTCAACAATATAAACCCCAGAAGAAAAGGATCAATAATAATGGGGTGATATCAAAAAAGAGGCTCTTGGTCAGATAATACATTATGGATGGTATAATGCATTTATATCATAATTCTGATAGGGCAAAAAAGTGAGAAGATTGCCCAAGCCAGATGAGACGAGGGGGTCACTTAGGTTGTTCATTCAGAAGCTTCTTGATTCTTACTTTTTTTGGGTTCATCTTGATTTTCTGTTCAAGTGACACTTCAATTAGTTGTTGAATGACCTTCTGATGATTCATAATTAAAATTATGTGGACTTTAACTTTGGGTATCTTGGCTCATTATGGGACATCAAAAATATTAGAGTTGAACTGAGCTGTGCTGACTATCAATTTCTCCAGGTCATTTATTAAGGTAGCTCCCTTAATCACTTCTCAGGTCTAAGTGTCAATTTGGCTGAGGGAGTCAATTAGTCATAATTCTTCCCATCGTGTACAATATTAGGATATCCAACATTACCCCCTTTAAGAATATTGGCGGATGGTGCTGACGCAAGGATTATCTATGGACGCGGTTGTTTGTTAGTCCAGTTCCAAAGGCTTTATTGAGTATTAATCTTCACACCTGTACATGATAGCGTATTGCCCATACCAGATGAAATCTAATTTTCCTCCTTGGGGCACAAATCAATTGTGATAATATAGACTAAGTTCAAAATTTCAAAGGCAGGTAAATGTTGGTGAGTGGCATTTGCTGCATGACCTTCTCTAGTAAATGTCTTGGATAGTTTTGTCATTACATCTGACTGAAATGCTATGACTTTCAGGGTAGTCTTCTTAGTGCTTTCTTAGGCTCCTCAGTATTATTACTGGTAACTTCACAAGTCTATAAATCTGGGATTCCAGGCTCTCTTCTATATAAGGCCTTTAAGGAAGACATTTTGTTAATTTGATAGAAACTTATCTGATAAGCCATCACATAAGCAGGAGATATTGGTCTCTGTGTAATGTATTGGTATTGGTCATCATTGTATAATATTGAAACCAACGTTCATTCGCCCTTTCTATATTCCCAAGAGTTGATGGATTGTAAAGCGTTGAGAATTGTAATTTAATTCTCATGCTCTTGCTAGATCCTCAAAAATTCTTGAAGTGAAGTTTCTCCCATTATTTCATAGTAGATCCTGCGGGCAGCCCTGCCTAGTAAATATATTATGATGTAAAGTTAGCAGTATCTTATTCAGTATGTGCAGGAACTGCAATTGTTTTACTTTTCTTCATGAAATAATCAATCCCTTCTAGGATGTATCGATTTCATCATGTGGTGTTCAGGTAGTTGACCTTTGATATCTAAACTGATGGTGTGATACGGCTGCTGAGGGGTCTTGGGCTGATGCGTGTACTCATACTTATCCTTATGAGGTGTCTGCTTTTTACAAGTGATTCAAGCATCTAAGACTTTCACTATAGAGTCCAGTATCCCTTCCCAATAGCAAAGATCCTAAATACATTAATGGGTTTTTCTGTCTCCTCCATGGCCTAATGTATTGTGTGCTTGCAGTGTAACTGGTGCCTGTTCCAAAAGGTTGCAATTAAGATAGCCAATTGATTCCAACTAATCTTTTAAGGTAATCTGTCAAGAACCTTCATATTCTTAGCATGTTGTTTTATCTTTTACAGAAATGGTTCATCTTCTTCTTATATCTGGCTTCATGAGTAGTCCATATAATCATTCAGCTTCTATAATGTCTATTTACAGCAGGGGCAGTCGAGTCATGACATCTTCATTTATATGTATCATTCTCATTTGGTGCCCATATTTTTTTTATAGTGCTGAAGCTTAAGAGCCATCTTAATAGTCTTCCAGTCATATCTTTCATGTTTTTCAGCCACTTATAAAGAAGCGTGGTCTGGCATAACTGTAATGTTCATACTGTACATGAAGGGCTGGAAAGGTTTCATTACCAGGAGAACAGCTAAGAACTATTTCTCAAGATGCTATAATTTCAATCAGCTTTGGAAAGCGTTTTGCTTATATATGACACCAAATGGTCAATTCCGTCCTCATACAGTTGAGAAAGGATGGCGCCTACGGCTAAATAAGAGGCTTCAGTAAATAGGATGAAGGGCTTCCCATAGTCCAGATTTCATAAAGATTGGTCTTCTATTCAACAAACTCTTCATTGACTCATATGCAGTTCTTTGCTCTACTTCCCACTTGAAAGTAGTGTTCTGTCAAGCAAATGTACAAGTGATTAAGCAAGTTGAGAAAAGTTAGGGATAATTTGATGGTAACCCTATCACCTCTAAGACTACCTGTTTGTCTCAAAGAGTCTTCAGCACAGGCATCTTAAAATAGCTTCAACCTAATTGTATAAGAGTTGGATTTCTTTCCACGATATGCGTGCCTAAAAGTTCCAAATCCTGCATGAAAAAAGTACGCTTCACGAGTTTTATTTTTATATGATTCTCTCTCAGTCGTTGGAACACTGACTTAAGGAGTTCTATATGAATGGTAAAGATTTAGGAAAGAAATGTTATGTCATCTAGGTAAACTATCACACTTCTGTGTTTAATATCTGCATGATGTGATACATCACCTATTGAAAAAAGGTGAGCATTGCATATTCCCTGAAGGAGCTGGGTAAGATAGAATAGTCCTTAAATTCGAATAAATGAGCATTTTCTTGGTCATCAGGTAAAATTTCCATCTGTCTATAACGCTGGAGAGGTCCATCAGTGAAAAAAAAATTAGAGCCAGAGAGTTGAGCTAGAGCATCGTCAATCCTTAAAAAAGATAATTTCTTCTCAGTGAAGCTGTTTAGCTTCCTGTAATCCATAACTATTCTGTGACCGCCGTTATTATTCTTAATAAGTAACAGTGGGAATGACCATGGACTCTTGGAGGGCACAAGCAAGCTAAAATCCAATAATTGCTTGAACTTGGTATTCAAGTATTGCTCCTCTACTTTTGACTTCATATATGACTTCGATCAGATTGGTGTTAAACCTCATAAGTCAATACTATGAGTCCAATCTTTCATGTGACCATAGTTTACATCTGACACGGAGAAAACATTATGATGCTCTTTAATTAACTGGCGCATTTTCTCAGATTCATTCTTATTTGACCTATTAAATTTTTGGATTAGAGGAATAGCGCAGCGTAAATTGTTGGCGGATAAGCCAAAATCAAGGTGAGTATCAGCAAACTGTATTTTATCAATTTCATCAATGGGTAGTGATTGACCTTTCCCTATCTCTTGATGTTTCTTTGCTAAGATATCTTTGCTAGTTATGTTCCCAATTATTAGCTCAATAGGCCGCTGAGAAGCTGGATTGATGACTACTGGAAAAACTCTTAGTTAAAAACTACTTATACCATTTACACTAGTATGTATAGCAAGCAGTTCAGGAGGTTACTTCAAGTTTTGTTGGTAACTACTCTGTTCTCCTGGTTTACTTTTTACCTCTTGGTGGCATAAAATGGTATGCCCTCTGATGCGTCTACTGAGTCTAGTAGCTTTTTCATTTTTCTTCCAGAGGTAGAAAATCGCAAATATATAGCATAAACAAAATACTCAACCAGAAAAAAGTAATCCTTCTTGCTGGAGTCTTTTTTATCCAGTAGAAGGTGAACTTCAATGTTGAGGTGTGATAATTATCTTTCTTTCAGATTAATAACTACTTCATATTCAATCATAAGCTGCGTCCCAGTAAGTATGTCATATTGACTGTTGTCTAGGGCAACATCAGAAGCTGAAAGACTATTCAACAGCTCAATTCAGAGAGATGAGTATGCCCAGTCACTTTTTGTTATTTGGACTGGCAGTACTATTCTCCTGAGTGTATTCAAGGTCTGAGACGATCTTGATCTTTTTAATAAATCAGTACAACACAATATTGATAGCTGATCACATATCCAAGGTAGCCGTAACTCAGACCTTTTGATTCGCTACTTCCACTTTAATAGTGGGTCCTTTAAACTTTAGTTTAAAGGGCTAACACTTCCTTGAGGCAGAACGTTGAATTGAGCTTTTGAAAAGGCTCAGTATACTTCTTCTTGAACTCCAGGAGACTGTGGTCGCTCAAGATGGGTCATATCAACAGGGTAAGGTACTGATCAGCATTGCTGGCTGTATTGATTATCCTGTGCCACCCAATAACCTGACTGAGGTAAGCTTTTTGGAAATTTTCCATTGATATTTTCAGCAATTAAATATTCTTGGATAGTGATCTCAGTGGGTGAACCTAAAATGTAATAATCTTTGTCCTTTTAACCCCCTTCAGAGTCTTCATCAACTTCATTTTTTATTCAAGAAAGATGAGCGATCAGCAATGTTTTGCATTCAGGTATTTTGGGTCAGTCAGCTTTAGATGTACCTGAACCTAAGCCAATCTTCCTTTTCCCTGCTTGGCAAGGGTAGGGTTCCTTTTTAGCACATATCTTTGTATTTCTTATTATTCTTTCAGTAGTTGGATCCTAGATTTTTCTCCTTCTTATGCTTCGCTTCTTACACATTATACACTCTAGGCTTTTTGGAGGCTTTTTGTGAGGTCTCTGGCTTATGTATGCCAACTACATCGATCAGGGCTTCTTTAATGACTTAGACAGAGTTAAGGCTACATTTGATGGATCTGACGTGCTTGGCAAAATCAGGGCTACTATGTAACCAGCAATGACGGTGGCTATGGCATTGTCCAGAGTAAATAATTTGAGGTCAACAGCATTTGGGCCTCATTTTAAAAGCGATCAACGAAATTAAAAGTGTTTCATTTTGGCATAATGCAATCTCATTAAGGCATGTTTCTTCATACTCAGGCTCTAATTTAACTCGATTTTCTTTATGCGCATTTACTTTATCTCTCTTCAGGTATTATGGTCATCCATATTAGGCACCATAACCTCTTGAGCCTTATGGCTTAAACAAGATAAAATATCCTTAGCCTTTTGATTGGTTGCACCTTCCTTTGCAGCTTCATAAACATAGATAAGAAATGTGATACTCCTTTCACCAGGTGTAAACTTATCCTTAAACTTAGGCCTAAAGGTTTGGCCTCCAATCCAGTAATGACGTGTGCTCCAGGAGCTTCAATTTGGTGGTTTAAGGTATTATTTTTCTCTGTTCAAAACTTGATGTTTGAGTTGACATATTTGGCACTGTGGACGATTAAGATATTTCTTCATATCCTCATGATAAGTCTGGCGTAACATCCAGAAGATTAAAAATTCTTTCAAGAACGACTTTATCAATCTCTAAGTCCTTGATGTGGATGTACAAATAGTAAAATTGTTGGTGAACGGTTGAGTAGTGAGTTCATAAAAGCTTTTTCTCATCCTCCAATACTCCAATTCACAAGTTAATTCATACCTCATCTACTTGCACTCAGTGCTATGAGAAGCCTTGTTGGTCTTGGATTTCAAAACTTCTGTGAGAATATTCCAGAGTTTCTGAAAGTCTGGGGGAACACTCTTGCGCCTCAATTGCATTAAATTTCTTTTCTTCACAAAAAAGGGGGCCAAGAAAGCAGCCGTCCCCCTTGTAACTCAGGGCGATTTAGCCCTGATGGTGGATGTGAGGTGGGGTGACGGCGTACCCCCTCAAGGTTGCTCCCTTTACCCCTATCTGACCACGCAATAACTTCTCTAGAAGATAAGGGGGTGTGAATTGAGGTGCAGCAGTGAGAGGATAGACCTAAAGGAAAATGGCGAGCACCTACCCCCAGTGAAAATTTTGGGTTCTGATGAAGAGGTAAAAAATATAAAAGAATCGAGGAGTCCAACTCCAGTAGCAATTCCAGGTTCTGCTGAAGAGGAAATATATATATATATAGGCGTCCAGATCCAGTGAGGTCAAGGAAAATAAATACCTATAATGCCAATGGGACCATGCCTACATGGCCTGGCCATGGGCTCAACCAGTTGCCTGCCAAATGAAGCATTGCCAATCCACCAAGCGGAATTATGGTGGGAGGAAAAATTTTATGACAAGATTAAAGCTAGAGTCAGATGGCCAGCAGAAGGTCGATTTGGTATTAAATTAGTTGCAGAACATTATGTCATCGAAATCAGTTGACCACTCCGCCATAGCTCAACAAATTCCTCATGCTCGCATCACAGCAGCACCAGAGCATTTCCTTTAGGCTTGTATTAATAATGATCGCCTAATTTGTCCCCTCTGTTTTGAGTTTACCATACTAAAAAGACCTGCCGTCATGTCACTTTCTCTGGTGCAGCTTCTATACACTTGTCAGTGGCGTCTGAATGGGGTGCTTTGTTGCCCATTCCCACCCCCCATACTAGATCACAGGGCCAGAGTGGGAAATTGGCCCAACTAAAACCTTTGGCCACTTTCACCCATCTGGATTCAAATCAGCCTACCGGAGTCAGGATTGGATAACCATTTGTACCTAAGCATCCACCCATTCGCCCACTACCACCTACCCACATTCTGCCTCCCTATTCTCGTGAACCAAAATCCTTGGAACCTATTGGCTGAGGGTAATGTATCAGGTAAAATTGTCACAAATGAGAAAACTGGTGAAAGTCTCAGCCTGGATGATTATGAATGGGCTAAAGTTTATAATTCTGATTTTGACAAATCCCTATCTCCCAGACTCTTTGCTCCTAAACCCAAGTCCATCCCCCACCAAACTGACCACAAGCTCACCTTAGCAGTGGTGGCCTCACTCTCATTGCCATCACCTCCGCAAAGCAGTGACCCAATCAGGTGTTCAATTCCATGAAGGGCTGAGCACAGTTGACTTCCCACCTGCTTTCCCTGTAGTAGAACAGGAGGAAATCACCAAATTAAAAGATTATGCCATAATACTGTCTTGCATGTTGCAAAACTAGCAGCATTCAACCCATCTGCTAAAATCACCCGGAAAAAATAACCAGTTTGGCTCAGCACCCAGATAAACATCTTCAAGCTGAACATCATGTCACAGAATTAGTTGAGGCTGTCTTCCAAGCTGATTTTGAGGAAAATAACCAATATTTCAACCAGATCTAACGCCACCACGCTGATGCCCCATTTCCATGGCTCTCCGCTTTTGTCTGCTATGTTGTAATTTTTGGTGATAACATTGGGTTACGCTATAAGCGTCACAAAGTTTGAACCCACCAAACAATGGATAAACAATGTGAGGATTGTTGGTCCTCCAAACAAAGTAAAGATATATAAAAGTGCTACACAATAATCTCTGAACACAGTAATTTATTTATTTTTAAATATAAGTTGATTCCTTTTGTTTCACGCTCTTAATACTATTAACAACCTCCTCCTTAAATGGTCTCATCTCACTTATATCAGCAACTTCGGATGATACTGCTTTTTGGCTTAGATTATTTGGGTCTGCCATATTCCATTAGTTCAGGCAGAGTACAGTTTTCTTAATCTATTGCCTTATTTTGAGGAAATCTAATTAATATTTGTCAAATTCTGACATCGCCTTATTACCTTATCTGGAGGTGATCCGATAATAACCCGTTCTAACCCAATATCGCCTCATCCCAAGGCGCTCTAAAAATAGTAAATAGTAATCATGGTTGGCAGATTCTCACTAATCCGCCATAACTATTAAGGGCTTATTGTCCATTCATATCAGAATCTGACATGATACTACAACCATTATGATTCTGTCATGTGTAATAAGCCTGTAGCAGAGCTTCCTGACCCCCCTCCCCCTCTTTTATGGTGGGTTAGCGGCATTCCGCTCCCCACCTGGTTATAGGTTTTGTTTTGTTTTGTTGTTCCGTTCATTCAGTTATTTTTTCTCAAAGAGTATTGGTAATGTCTGTACCCTGGTCGTTGGACCTTGAATAAAAATTTGAGTGTAAAATCAGATAGAATTTGTGATACCTTTATTCATAAATTCTCATGTATTCCCTAAGCCGCTAGGACTTAAGACAATCATCCCTCACTGGGACAGTTGTCAGTTGATTCACAATTTTTGTTTTCAATAGCAAATCCCCTTTCAAGCTATTTTATTCATTTTAGTTTTTTCTTTTCCTCAGTCACTGTGGCCACCTAAAACAATGTTCCAAGTTTGCGCAAGAACTAGGCTTTAGTGGCCATTATTATGACTCTGGTGCCTACTCTCATCAAGCGGGGTTACAAAGCAAGCGCCTCTTTGGTAATATCCCTACTTTTGGATGCCCTCTGATGTTGAGACGTCCCATTTTTGGATATCATTTCTCCATGCTGGGTGAGATAGTGTGGTCTCGCCACTAACTCCTCAATAATGGTACATTGGTGCATCCTGGGACCTCTATGGCTCCCTAGGGATCACCCACGGCGTAATCTGCTGCCACTATAACATCCACAATTTGGTTACTAGTAGAGATAGTGGTCAATATTGTTACCAGAAGCCACAATCTAATCACTTTACTTCTCGCTCACTACCAAGTCATTTGGATGACAATTCCCCTAGCATTTGGGATTGTCTTATGAATGCTCACGCACTCCAACTGGCTGGCCAGTCTCAATTTGATTTGCCGCTTCTGTGAATTAATTAAAAGACCCTTAGTGTCCGCCATTTCCCCCTTCTGTGTGAATTTAGTGATGCAATGGTCTCAGCTACCACATGAACTTTCTGTCAGTGCTCTGTCTTCTGCTTTTCATGTGGTCATTAGCCCGTTGATGGGTGCTCCCATGGGGTAGTGGGGAATCTTATGGCTGAACATTCATCCAGAAGGTTCCAAGCCCCTGTCTTATTTCAACTTTGGGGAGTTTCCCGTCCTCCCTCATATGTGAGGATTGCTAAACAGGTGTTGGATGCCCTTGCTGAGCTTCAAGTGCGATTTGTAGCTTAACATAGACTTTAGCTTCTCTGACGGAAGCGCAATGGAACATGGCTTTATTGTATCCATAGAAGGTGATATTCTTTAATGTGTGCATAAAGTCTTATGCTTAGCCAACCAAGTTGGGTTTCACCCTGATGACCACGCTGATGTCATTAGTTGTGCAAGCGCTGGTGTAAGGTTGGCTCTCATTCTTCGTTTTTTTTTTCTGGGAGCTGAGGCATCCAATCTAAATTCATTTGTAGAAGCTTCTTGCAATCAGGCCCCTGGCCTCAGGATCTCGTTGGACGTAGTCATGGAAGTATTTCGTGCTGCTTTGGACCCTATGTCTGCTAATCATGCTGTCTGGGATGTGCAGGTGGGGTCATTGGGTCAGATGTTCATAATGCCAGTCTCTATTAATGCTACGCTACATTGGGCGCCAAAAGGAGTGGGGGGTTCTGGTAACAGATTCCCTATTAGATAAGTTTTTAAATGTGTGTTTAATAACCAGTCATTGTGCTCATTGTCTTTCTCCTAGAGTCCTGGTCTAAGTATAGTTCCTGCAATATGTGTTTAATTATAATAGAAGTTGCAATGTCCCTTTGTCCCTTTGTTGCGCCTGCCCCTGCCCCTGCCCTGGCGCTCGTGGGTGAGGTGGCTCCTGTGATAAAGTAAGAGACTACAATCCTTGATTCCCCTGTTGTCAGAACCCAGTGAGAAGAATTTAGAAAATTTCCTTGTGAAGGGTGCCAATTCCATGTTTGAATTAGTTTCCCTAGACGTTCTATGATTGTTACAATCCCTTTCAGCGAAATCCCATATGTTCGCCAATAAACAATAGTTTGATTTATTTTCTTATTGCCGCTGGAAATATTTTGGGTGCACACAGCATGTCAGTTGAAGCCATATTAGATATGGGCATGGCTGGAAACTTTTTGAGTTTGAAACTGGCGCAGGATCTTTATTTGGACTTGGAAGCAGGGGCATCCATGTTGGGTGCATCATCTTCGCCAATGGCTTCATACAAAATATGGTGGCCCGTGCCATTTTTGGTACACTAGTTTTGTTTCTGTGATTGGTTCACTGCGGTGCCAGATCTGCTCTTCCCAGTT
Source organism: Massospora cicadina (assembly GCA_022478985.1). Taxonomy (NCBI): domain Eukaryota; kingdom Fungi; phylum Entomophthoromycota; class Entomophthoromycetes; order Entomophthorales; family Entomophthoraceae; genus Massospora; species Massospora cicadina. The sequence continues at coordinate 18,456 of JAKSZP010009279.1, forward strand.
ATTCTTGGAGTGGGGTGGTGGCGTCAGTATCAGGTGAGTATTAACCTAGACTCAAATTTGCTGTCCTTTGGAATACCATGTTATGGGGGAGTCTCCCCTTATTGATACCCTTGCGACAGAATGGTGGCAAAGTTTTATCACGTTGCTCTTCTCTCTGGTGGGCCTTCCACTGGTTTTTCCCCCAACACTAGTGGTGTATCAGAATATCTTTGATTTAAAAAAGCTAATCACCTTCCCCCACACTCTGAGTATTACTTGGCTTTCTGCTTGATGGATTGGTGTGATCAAAATTAACTGTTTATTGTATCCCTACATGGCGCAGTAAGAAAAGGCGTTAGAATTATAGCTAAACGATATTCTCTAGAGGGGGTGGGTGTTTAAGAAGACATCCCCTATTGCGTTGCCTATAGCATTGCCCAGAAGGCTGATGGCACATTGCGCAAGTGTTGACTATGGGCATTTGAATAATATTATCTTTCACAATCCTAACCTATCACTCTAAAGCAGATAAATAGACAGGTTATCTTAAAATCCTGGGTGTTTTTGAAGCTTGAGCTTGTAAATGCATTTAATCTGATCTGGGTAGCAGAAGGCCAGGAATAGCTTACGGTAATTTGGATTAAAAGGGGCATAATCCAGTTCCGCAGAATGTCCTTTGGCCTGAAGAACGCCCTGGCCACATCCCAACAGATTATTTACAATATGCACAGTGACCTCATGTTCATGTGTTCAGTGGCATACAATGATGATATCTTTGTTCATTCCCCCCACTTATATGCGCATCATGAGAAGAACCTAGAGGAGGTGCAGGGACGTTGCATAAGGCGAAACTTTACATATAGCCGTCTAAGTGTGAGTTCTTCTGGGAATAAAATACATTTTAGTAATTTAGTCAAGAAATATGGTTATGCCATCCCTCCCAGCAAGCTCAAGGTGATATTTAAGTGACCTAAACCTATGACCCAGAAGCAGTTTCAGAGCTTCTTGGGCACCATTGTCATGCAAAAATTTCTCCCTATTGCACAGGCCACGCTGCTGCACCCTATGACTGGGAAAATGTGCGTTCTGCTGGATGGAAGAGTGGCATCAGGCATTCACCACCTTAGGCGGTGTTTTTGGCACCTCCCATGTTCAACACACAGACACCACCTAGTCATTAATTGTAGTGTGTGTCAGGCAAACCGCAAGTTATTTTTAGACCAGCCTGCCAGTTCAAGTGCCAAAGCGCTCTAACGGCTAACCCAAATGCCAGTGGCGCTGCTGCTGGTATGGCAATTATGGAACTAAAAGGAGTTCCACCATTAAGTACCTATGAGCCATAATTGGGTATAAGAGCCTAGCAAAATACCAGGTGAACGCGGCCATGAACTCCAAGGGTTGTTTAGAACATTGGCAGAAAGGGCGGTTTAGCTTTAAGCATAAGAACTTAAATCGGGTAAAGGGTTTTTATTAGAAAGATAGATAAAGAAAATCAACTAACAATTTTCTTAGTGCAATGCAACAATTAGATAGTGTTCAATCTGTAATGGGTCAAAGCATGGATCAGGTTCTTAAATTCGACCTAACCCAGCGAATTTTTGGGGGAGGGAGTGAATAATCTAATTGGAACTGACATCAAAGGATTTAGCAGCAGGCTGAGTCACTATTGGTTTGTCTGCAAACACCTGAACAAAACCAAGACTTGACTGCAATTTAATTGGTTGGCACGACAGCATCTGGCCCAATGAGCAACAGGAACTCCCCAGGGCCACCCCACATAGGGCAGTCCCAATTTGTTGGAAACAGATTTGGAATGCCCAACCTGCCTGTGCCCAATCACTGTGGCATTCGTTTGACCAAATGAGTTAAATCAGCTGCAACTCTCAATTCATTTGATAGAGGATTTAGATTATCTATGAATGACCCTGATGGTTTTATCTGCTCATTGGAGATCATCCCTGATGATTTTAAGGAGTGTTTTTCGGCGGCAATTGTACTTCTACCTGAGTCAAAACTGTCAGCAATTCCAGCTGATAAATCAATACTTTTCCCTGTTTGACTATTAGGTTTCCAATTGCCAGGCTTTATTCCCGTTAGTTTCAGACCTTCTATCTCCAATTCGGTAATCTTGATGCAGATTTCCTCAATCCAGCGGACAAGTTCAGAAGAGGTGAGTGGAGTTACTAGGGGAGGAATCCTTAAAGGGAATGCTGTTACACAGCGCTCATCTATCATGTGAGCGAGGTCACCCTGGGCAACGAGGGGTACAGCAACCCTCTTAGGACCCTTCTTGTTTGGGAATGGAAAAATCACCCAATCTATGCAAAGGGGGCGTTGTCCCTGGACTTACATTATCCTTTCCTTTTACAAAAGGAGGGGCACCACCACTGGGAAACTGTGAAAGAGCTATATTTTTTGCGCTTTAGTAAACTTTATTGCCATCAAGGTCACAACTTTTGGGGGGGATGAAGAACATATGAATGGGACTCATTAAACGCTTCAACCAGATCCTTGAAATTTTCATAATCACGAACCTTGACCCAACTGTTCTTGTAATCTGGTTAACCTTTCCAAGTGATGAGATACTGAACTGATCTCCATGATTTGTGGGACGCTAATATGTTTTCACCTCAGCTTCATCTGCATCCTCAGATCACTATTGGCTCAAGATTGGCGGAAACGGTCCCTTGAATGGGGACAACTGAGATACATGGAAGACAGGGTGCTGTTTCCAATGAGCTGGCAGCCTTTAACGGAAAGCACCATTGCCCAAGGCTTCCTCCACCAAGTGGGGATCCAATTGCTTTCTTGCAAACTTCCAGCAAGGTACCTGCATCCACAAATGACATGTATCTAACATAACATATGAACATACCAATATGTTGTGGCCAGGGAGCTGTTTTTGATCTGCAAACTGCTTATAGTCATTGATAGCTTTTGTGAGATGCTCCCACACTAAGGACTGGGTAGACAAGATGTGCTCAATGTGATCTTGGCATCAGGGACCTCTGGACGCAGGCATGGACCGACCCAAAAATGAGAGATTATACTCCAACGTCACTTCATAAGGAGAAAACCCTGTAGAAGCGTGAGTTCTATCATTATAGGCAAATTGAGCGAGGGGTAGGTCATTGGCCCAGGTATCCTATGCAGCCGCAACATAGCAGCGCAGATACTGTTCCAAAAATTGGTTAACCCGTTTGCTTTTTCCATTGAACTGGGAATTATACGCTGTGGAACGTCAGGGGGTGATTTTCAAGATGGATAAAAGCTCATTTTAGAAATGCGCTTTAAACTAGGGGCCCAAGGTCACTGATGATCTCCTGAAGGAGACCAAACATAGAAAACACATGACATACAAAGAGATGAGCGGTCTCATCTGACATAATCATGGAAGAGCATGTAATAAAATAAGGAAAATTTAATAAAGCGATCAACCACCACCATCACCACCATAAATACATTTGAACAGGGAAGTTCCACAATAAAATCCATGGACACTGATGTCCATGGACCCTCCGCCTGTTGTAGAGAATATAAAAGACCCTTCTTTCCTGATTGATCTGACTTGGCCCATGCACAAGTGACACAATTGGCAATCCAGTCTGGTATTTCCTTAGTTAAACCCGTCCAATCAAAAGTCCACTTGATCAAATTGGTACATTTCTTATTACCAGGATGGCTGATTGTGGGAGGGTCGTGATGTGCCCAAAACACCTTAGATCTGAAGAGAGGGGGAACCCAAACCTGCAACCAAAAATAAAAGAGACCCTCCACCAAGGAATATAGAGAATGTTTGTGAGTTTGAAGGGACAATTGGTCTGATAACTCCACTCCTTTGAAGCAGGTCATTTGACTGCTAAAACTGTAAAATTAGCGGAGCATCAGCAGCCAAGTCTACTGATGCAACCACAGGAAGTACAATAAATAAAAATTGGGTGGTAATTATCACGGTAACCAGGTCCACTTCCTCCAAGTCTGTTGGGCAATGAACTGGGTTGCAGCTTTGGAAATTGGTGAGCAAATTTAACGCACATTTCACAAATTTGTATTTAAAATTGAAGCTGCATAAATCCTGATAGGTATGAGCCTGCCTGTGTGCCAATTTTTGTGGTTTTTCGTAAATATAAAAGAGCTTGGTGGTCTTTACACACAGTTAACACATGTTGGGCACCCTGTTGCAGGTAATGCCAATGAGTCAATGAACATGCTAAGGCCGCCAATTCCTTATTGTAAATGGCCTATGATTGCACATTAGAGGGAAATTTCTGGGAAAAGTAGGCGACCAGATGTTCTAAAACATTGTGCTCCTGGAGCAAAAGTGCCCCAATTGTTAATGATGAAGCATCACATGTGATGATATATAGTTTGGGGGGTCCACATGTTTTAGGTTGGGGGAGATAGTGACACTTCTTTAATCAACTCAAATGCCTGCTGGCACTCAAGTGTCCAACAAAAAGGTACATTCTTACCCATAAGGGGATGAAGTGGAGCGGCTAACTGGGAAAGGTTGGGGAAAATTTCTTCAGGTAAATAATGTTGCCCAAGAAACAACTTAGTTGTTTCTGGGTTGTTGGAGTTGGCCATTCGTGGATAGCTTCCAACTTTTTGGGATGAATCATGTAACCATATTTTAAGACCAGGTTCCTGAGAAAAGTAACTTCCTCCTTATAAAAGCTTGCATTTCAAAAGGTTTGTCAAGCAAGCCCTCCTTGTGCAAAGCAGCCACGACCACTTCCAAGTTTTTGCATGTTGTTCAGGAATTGGGGATTAAATCAAGATTTCATCAATATAAGCAACTGCGCAAGTAAACTGGAGGTCAACCCGCACGCTTTCAATCATTCTTTGAAATGTGACTGGGACGTTCTTCAACCCAAAGGGCATTACACTGAAATGAAAAATACCTCATTTTGTAAAATCGTGGTAAGCCATTCTTGACCTTCCATTACCCATACTTGGTTAAAGGCATTGATGAGATCAAGCTTGGAGACCACATGAAACTTAGAAGTCACTTGACTGATAGTTTGCTCCAGGGGCAAAGGGTAGGGATCTCTCTCTGTAATTTTATTTAGGTGTCCATAATCCACACAGGGATAGAGGGAATCATCAGCCTTCTTGGCAAAAATGATAGGAAAGTCAATTGGTTACATCTCTTTAGTTTTTACCCTTTTTAAAGCATATCATCTAATTAGGTGTTAAGAGCAGCCTCCTCCTCCGCTTTGTGTGGATACAAGGGGCAAATGATATTCACCAACCTTACCGTTGTTCAGAATCCTAAGTCAAATTTGGTGTGAGAGGGAAGATGGTCCGCCTTCTCAGAATCAAAGATAATTCAATAGTGCATCAATTCTTCAGGAAAATTAGATGTAATTTTCTTCAGGGGAAACGAGGGAAGTGATAGAACTGCGGCCTTGAGTTTTCTTAAGGGTATTAACTAAGGGAAATTCTTTTTCCATATGCTCATTAACAAATGACAACATATTTGACTCCAGGTGAATTTTAACATGTTGCCAGCACCACCATCTGACCCCCAAGATTACTGTTTGTCACCAATTTTGGCATTGCTGAGAACCGCTTGCAAAAGCTAGACTGATGTACTAAAAAAGGTACTGGCCGACGGACTAGATATAAGGTCTAGGAGGCTGATGAAGCAACCATCACCAAAGGTCCTAGGTTCAGGTCAAGCTCAAATTGTTGGGCTAGCTCAACACTCATAAAATTGCCCGCAGATCCAGTATCCATCAAAGCCTCAAAGGAGATGTGGTGAGACCCAATATTAATCTTCATGGGCTATAGAAAGTAGGCGAAATTCTCTTTATTGGCAGCTGTAGTTGTATCCGTTGATATAGAAGATATGGTACTAGGATTGGGGGAAACCACTAGGTTTGTAGCAAGAGTAAACCCTCCACAAGTCGGAGTGCCAGAAATTACTGACATGGGCACAATGGCCGTGGCAACTATGGGATGTCATTTGGACAATTTGAAAGGTTCTAGGCTATTATGGCCTATAGTAAAACTTCTTCAAAACCTGGTTCAGCTGAGAAAAAAGGATCATTGCTACTGTCAAAATCTGAGGATCGCTTACTTGGAAATTGGTATCCTGCACATCTATTTGGCCTGAAGTTCCAATAATTGATCCTTGATAGTGCCTACAGGATTTGAACCATCTATTAACTTACTAGGCTTATTAAATTTGCCTCGACTCTTCTGGCCAATTTCAGGCATAATTTTTCCTTCATAATTGGGAACTTCGTCCAAGGCAGGTTTAAATACATACTGGGGATTTGGTTCTTCCAGTTTTTGACACTTCTCCAAAGTTGGGATTTGGGATAAAAAACCAGGAAAAGGATAAAATAAATATTTTTATTATAAGCTATTTATTTAATTATGGTCATTAGGCTAGGCGCCAGTATTTATACCTCTAGGACATCTTCTGGCCACATCCAGAACAAAATTATAACAGCTATTTTGCCACTCAGTTTGGCCTTCAACTGAAACCTTTTCTTAGGTTCATTGGTGGCAATATTCTCCCAAAATCGAGAGGATTTCAGGTACAAAAATTGTGACAAAAGCATGCAAAGTTGTCCTAAGATCTTCAGGATTTCAGTTTTTCATACTGCTGATGAGACACACCTTTTGTGAAATTTTGGCCCCAATTGAAGAAAATGACGCACCCTTAATTGGGATGTCAGCAGTCTTCTTCCTCATTAGCCTTAAGTAACCCCCTTTGGGTGGTCCATGTAAGTGCTATTATGCCAATTATGTATATAAACATACAAATTTCGCCCTCAGGCAGAAAATTGATAACGTTGTTTTTTGTTTAATTGTCCATGGGACTTTTTAAATGTAACTTCAGGTTGTCTCCAAATTATTTTGTATACAATTGTATGGTTTATGTACTGATAATCAGGACCAATTGCCTAGATTTGATGCATCAGAATTGGCCATAATATGTGAGTTTATTTGGGCCAAGCGCCAGATAAAAAAAATTATCAAATTGTCATTGAGATAGTTAGCTTAAGTTGTATAATTGCAATAGGTCTTAGCTCAGGCGTTGAAAGGATAATCAGCCTAATCTGATGGTTGTCAAAGGTTTATTTTCAAGTCAACCACCAGAATCTGACATTTCCCCCCTCTTGACTTGAACATAAGCCCTGAGAATCCCAATTAGCCGATGTTGGTCTCTTCTTATTGGTCCAAACGCCCAATGAGAATGGAGTTGGTTTTTTCTATTGGTAACTTTGGCCAGACAAGCCAATGGGTCTGAAGAATGATGGCCAAATGCCCATCGAGTTTGAAGTTGGATCCCCTCCCAAACCTCAAGTGCAAACTAAAAATTAATTAATATAGAACTATAAGTATTTTTTTGTTTTTTTTGAGTTTTGGTTTTGTATTTTTATGGTTTTTATGTTTTTTAACTTTTTCTTTTCTTAATTGGGCCACTTTTTGAACCTCCTTAAGAATTTTGCATGGACTTGGTAGTAAATATGCTGGTCCTAATAATTTTGATGGTGTATATGAACTTAGACATTCTCTCAATCACTTTGTATGGCCCAACCCAGATGCGATTTAACTTTTGCATTTGGCCCAATCTAGGGGTGTTACAGAATAGGACTTTGTCATTAACTTTGAATTCAGCCAGTGGGTAGCAATTCTTTAAGTCCTTTTAATGTTGGGCCTTTTTACCTATTAAAACTTGTGTTGCCCATGGACTTTTTGAAAGGGCTAGTATGCCGTGATTTGGGAGTTCCTTAATCTCCTTGGATACTGCTTCTTCTAATAAATTTGAGCGTCTAATTGGGCAGAGTCAAATAGGTTTTTGAACTCCAGTATTGATTTTGTGGGTGACACCATTAGCACAACCCAGGTCAAAATTATCTTGTGCAGATATTTCTCAATATTTAGAGAATAACTCCTGAGCTTGGCCTTTCTCAGAGTTGGTTAGGTTGCTTAAATTGGCCATAGGGACGACATTATCTATGCTGAGTTTATTATATTAGGAAGCCCTAATTTGACAAAAGTTCCAAACTCATTGAATGATTGAATTTTTGTGATAGGGAACAGATGCAGAAAAGCGATTATTTGATGTCACCTGATGGAAATGGGCAAATTTTGCAGGTTTGCACACAAGATATGTATTTCTCCACGTCCCAGAAGGATGATACCAGGGGCAATGTTTGGTTCACATTGGGATTTAGACCATGATTGATATATTTCACCATAAAAGCTTTTGGGATATTAATTATTAGTCCTGTTGGGATGATTACTTGTTCTCTGTATGGTATAGTGATGGTCTGATTTAATTGAAGTGGAATGCCATTTGACTCATTAATATGAGTGGGAAGTGGTTTTATCTTTGACCGAGTTTTGGAATACTCAATTGGGATGACTCCACTTTTGTAGGCCATATTTATGAATAGGCCAGGTTTCTTTTTCTCAATGCCTTATCCCCGTCATAGTAAAGTGGAATAATCTGGCCAAGAATGGTGAGAGTATCATCCTTATGATTGGTAGTAACTCCATATCTTCTTAGGAAATCAGTCCTGATTGGGATATCATAGTTTGTATTTGGAAACATTATGGCAAGTGCCGTTACTACAATGGATCCAAATTGTAGTAGTAGGTTACTGTAGGCGCCCAGCAATTTGGTGGTATGCGCTCCAGCAGTTACATATTCCTGGCAGTGAGCAACATCGGGCGCAATTTTCTGTTTTTAACCAATTTTGTACCGACTATATTGTTAGGAGCGCCACTATCAACAATGGCCCAAACTTGCACCTTGTTCACTGCTATGTCCACATAAGTACATCCAAAGTAGTTTATAGAAGTATTTATTGTGTGAATGCTTTGGCTGATGCCCAATTCCAGGTGTGATTTCAGACTTGAGCAAGTATCTGGGAAGTTATCTGCTAAGGTCTTCAGGGGAATATCTACTTGAACGTTGCTAAGTTTAGGCAGGTCAGTCGAACATCTGGGTTGTAGGTCAAAACCCTGGTCAATTATCTGCTTTGCGTAGGGTTTTGATACTTCAGTTCAGGCTTCCTTGGTAATTTTTAAAGTTTAGTTGCTTTTTTGTGGCTTGAGTAATGATCATCATGACATCATTAGCCACGATATGATGGAGGTTATCATTAGCAACATTTTTTACCCTAAAGAGCTCATCAGGATCAGGTGGAACAGTTTGAAAATCGGTGGAGTGAGAGCATTCCACCTCTACTCCACCTGCTCTTTTCCCGCATCACTGTTAATTTCCAGAACAAAGTTGACCTTGGCTTTTTGTTGGACTGTCTGTAGCATTGATTACCAAAGTGCCCTATCTGACCACATTTGTAGCATGTAATTGGCCCTGTTTACTGTTTTTGTCCAACTTTTCGGTTCAAATTTTGGAAAATTTCCCCTTTTCAGACATTGTGTTGTTTTTTGGGCCCGAAAATTGAGATTTCTGCTGATTTTTGGCCCGTTTAGGTTTGTTAAAATTACATGAACAGCTTCTCAGATATTGGTGAGCTCTTGGATTTCCAAGATTCCATTGAATGCAGGTAACATGACATTTTGCAGTTCATGGAAAAGCATAATTGTGTGCTCCAATGCAACCTTGGCGTCAAACTTATCTATTGCATTGCACCCATGCAGAACTTGTGCCTCATGGAAGAATATATCCGCAAAGTCCTTAATAGTCTCATTCTGTTTGAATTCAATATTAAGAAGCTCTCTTTTTCGGGTTTCTAGTTTCTCAAGCCCTCCAAACTGTTTTGTTATAGCAATTTTGGCATCCATGTATGACCAATCGTCACCCAAATAGGGCATAATGAGTTCACAGCTATGGGAATCAAGTGAGTTAGTCAGTGCCGTTCCTTTCACATGGTCTGATGCTCCTCTCATTGCTTTTTTGAATAGATTTAGAAAGGAGTGAACATTTCCATCCTTATTGAACTTTGGTAAATTTAGTGGCTTAAATTCATCTCGCCCTATCTTGGCATAGGGGTTGTACTTCTTCTTGAGCGTTTTGGTGTATCATCTCCCATAATTGGCCCTCTTTCCCGTTGAGAAGTATCTGGAGTCAGGATTAATACTAGGACTCTAGACATAGAATGGATGTTTGAGATATCAGTTTCTTTATTGGTGTCAATGTCCAGTGATTCAATTTCATGATATTGCTCCAAACTACTAGATTCTGACGCCTGAATTCGGCCCTTATTTACTTTCCCAGGGTGTTTTTGGTCAGATAAGCGGAGCTTTTTTCTACTTCTTTTTTGTCAAAGTTGGGCGAGCATTGGCAGCCTTGCTGTTTGAGGGATTTGTATTCTTTTTTAAGGTTGTCATACTCCTCTTTGAATAAAGCTAGATTGGTTGTTAAGCTTTTTACATCTTTGTCCATACTGTCTCCTTGGGAATTTTCAGTTGATAGCTGCATTCTGAGTTCCCAATTTTCCTGAGTAATTTCAGTATTTCTAGCCTGCAATCTCGACACCACAGTACAAAATTTAGAACCTTCCTCTTTGATCTGATCATTTTCTTTATCCCTACTTGGGACGGCTGACTTTTCTGCAAGGTTTTCAAAGCTTTTGTTGATAATTTCCAGTTTGGCCCGAACATACTCTTCAAATTCATCAACTTTTACACAAAAATTCTAGGTGATTTTTTTGGCCCACAGTGGCGTGTATGTTAAGTCATTTTGATTGAGACAATAGGTAATCTGAATGGCTTTCCAGCTTTTGACAGAAGTTATTCAAAAATTTGTACCCATTCTTGTGATAACCCATGGTGGGCCAGAACTTCTGCGGCTATTTTTGGGACACCTTCGTTTAGAAGCTCCTCATGGGTGTTTAGTCTCCCATGAGCTTCATTGGCAAGTTCCATATTGTCAACAATTTCCTTTTGGACTTCAGCAAAACTGGAATTTAGCTTGTCCAGTAGGGCATTTTGGGAAAAATGTTCATCTCCTTGCACACGGTAGATTTCCATGATTTCCAGATTTTGTTTAGCAATTATTTGCTGGGTATGCTTAATTAAGTGTTGAACAAAGTTAAATAGGAATTCATTAGTTGCTTGACTGTTGGTGAGATTTTTTGGCAAGGGATGCCATGGTAGCGTCATGGTACTTCATATATATCTCATCTTGAGTGCCTGATCTTTAAGATAGTAGAACAGGCCAAAGGAGGGATCAATTTGTGAAGTATCAATCCTAAAACCCTAATATAGGGTATCCAACATAGCTTTTACACTTGCAGATGTAAGATAAATTGGGCTGATTGCATCTTCATGAGCTCCCCCACTGTGATAAGATCCAGGAAGTAGGAGGTACCCGCTTCTGAGCCATGGCGGCTGGTATTATAATAATCTGAGATTTTCTTATCGCTGGTTTCCATCTCATTGTCATTTTCATGTATGGCTGATTCTGCCAGGAATTGGTCGTGGGAATCCATTTTTGGAGAATGTAACCAGTTTTGAGTGAGCACCAGTTGTCAAAATCTGAAAGTCGCTCACTTGAAATTGGTATCCTGCTCATATATTTGGCCCAAAGTTCCAATAATTGATCCTTGATAGTGCCTACGGGATTCAAACTGTCTATTAACTCACTAGGTTTATTAAATTCGCCTCAACTCTTCTGGCCAATTTCAGGCGTAATTTTTCCTTCATAATTGGGAACTTTGTCCAAGGCAGGATTAAATACAAACTGGGGATTTGGTCCTTCCAGTTTTTGACACTTCTCCAGAGTTGGGATTCGGGATAAAAAACCAGGAAAAGGATAAAATAAAAATTATTTTTATTATAAGCTATTTATTTGATAATGGTCATTAGGCTAGGCGCCAGTATTTATACCTCTAAGACATCTTCTGGCCACATCCAGAACAAAATTTCAACAGCTATTTTGCCACTCAGTTTGGCCTTCAACTGAAACCTTTTCTTAGGTTCATTGGTGGCAATATTCTCCCAAAATCGAGAGGATTTCAGGTACAAAAATTGTGACAAAAGCATGCAAAGTTGTCCTAAGATCTTCAGGATTTCAGTTTTGTCATACTGCTGATGAGACACACTTTCTGTGAAAATTTTGGCCTCAATTAAGAAAATAATGCACCCTTAGTTGGGATGTCAGCAGTCCTCTTCCTCAATAGCCTTAAGTAACCCCCTTTGGGTGGTCCACATAAGTGCTATTATGCCAATTATGTGTATCAACATACAAATTTCGCCCTCAGGCAGAAAATTGATAACGTTGTTTTTTTGTTTAATTGTCCATGAGACTTTTAAATGTAACTTTGGGTCGTCCCCAAATTAAATCATATATGATTGAATGGTTTGTGTTTCAATAAATGGGACCAAATGCCTAGATTTGATGCATTAGAATTGGCCATAATATGCAAGTATAGTTGGGCCGAGCGCCTGACAAATTACTGAATTGAATTGTCATTGAGATAATTGGCCCAAGTTGTATAATTGCAATAAGTATTAGCTTAAGTGTTGAAAAGATAATCGGCCTGATCTGATAGTTGTTAAAGGTTTATTTTCAAGTCAACCATCAGAATTTGACAGCTACACCAAAATAAACAAAAAAGGCGGAAATGGTTAGGAATGATGGTTAATTGATTATGTCAGGAAAACAGCAAGTTTTTTATTAGACAAGCCTGCCAGTTCAAGTGCCAAATCACTCTAACGGCTAACCCAAATGCTAGTGGCACTGCTGCTGGTATGACGGTTATAAAACTAGAAAGGAGTTCCGTCATTAATTACCCATGACTATAATTGTGTATAAGAACTTAGCAAAATACCAGGTGAAGATTGCCATAAACCCCAAGAGTTGTTTGGATACTGGCGAAGGGCAGTTTAGCTTTAAGCATAATAACTTAAATCAGGTAAAATGGTGTTTATTATAAATAGATAAAGAAAATCGACCAACAACTTTCTCAGTGCAATGCAACTGATTGAGTAGTGTCCAATTGGTAATGGGTCAAAGCAGAGATTGTGTCTCTGAATTTCGACCTAACCTGGAAAATTTGGGGGAGGGGGCGGATAATCCTAATTGGAACTGAAATTTATGTATTTGGCTGCAGGCCAAGTCACTATCAGTTTGGTTGCAAATGCCTGGACCAAGGCTCAACTGCAGTTTTGTCAGTCAGAATGACAGTATCTGGCCCAATGAGCAACAGGAACTACCCAGGGCCACCCCACATAGGGCAGTCCCAATTGGTTGGAAACAGGTTTGGGATGCCCAACCTGCCCTGCCCAGTCACTGGGGCATTTGTTTGACCAATTGAGTTACATCAGCTGCAACTCTCAATTCATTTGATAGAGGTTCTGAATTATCTATGAATGACCCTGATGGTTCCATCTGCTCATTGGAGATCATCCCTGATGATTTTGAGGAGTGTTTGGCAGTGGCAATCATACTGCTACCCAAGTCAAAACCATTGGCGATTCCAGCCAATATATTGATACTTGTCCCTTCTTGTCTATTAGGTTTTTAATCGTCAAGCTTTATTTCATTAGTTTTAGACCTTCCATCTTCAATTTGGTGATCTTAATGAAGATTAATCAATCTGGAGGACAAGTTTGGAAGAGGTGAGTACTGTAACAAATGGTATTAAGCCATTCGTTGCATTTAAATTGGGTTCAGATTTTCTGAATCTGAATTAATTCATTTAAAAAGATTTTTGGTGTTTGTTGGGTTTGGGCGCTGGGTTGTGCATCGCCTTAATTATTGATTAGGCTCTTGTGGGCCTAATTAATAGTTTGGGCGAGGCCCTGGAAGGGCGACCTTTAAGGTCAAGCCTGCGCAATTCTGAACTTCATTTGGAATTCTCTATTTCTCTCTGGTGGCCTCAGGCTGCCCTTATCTTATCTTAAAAGATGATCTGCGCACAACAAGTTTTTGCTGCGTCAACAAAAACTTGGGTTTTCTGGGTTTGATCTCCCCCAAATATCCTGTCTTTTCCTTTATGTGTTTGTGGCATCAGATTATTGGGATCCTGTTCATCAGCGACTTTTTTATTTGATAATAAATAAAATAAGGTTAATTCTGGGGTTTGCAACCTCGCTTACCAATTTCATCTTTTTCTCGCTTTGAATTTCCCTAACTTGAGGTTTACTATTTTGAGAGTCCAGCTCACACTGGACGTTTGGCATGGATTGCGTCAAACCTAAGGTAAGATGGCGATCAGAAACTGGGACATGTCTGACCATGACATTATTCCAAACTGCATGTGCTGCCAGCACGCCACCAGATCCCCAGTTCAGCTGACCTCAGTGGTTGCATCAGGTCCTGGTTGTCGAGTAACCAGCACTGGAGGGAGCTGATGACTGATGGCCAACCCTGGACCTGAAGTGATTGTCAGCACAAAATTCCGGTGGGGCCTTTCCCCACCAGGGATTTAGTTGGCACCAAGGGGATCTGGCCCAGCAGGGCTCTCTCACCTAAGGAAAGTTCATTTGGTATGGGGACAGCTGTCCTGCTGCGCTGGACCACGCGCCCCTTCCACACTTCAGTTGGACAGAGCGCCTCCTGGTTGGGATAGGAAGACCGTCGCCAACTGGGGCGTGGGAGGGGAGGCACACCACAGCCAAGCGCTGGTCGTGCTTCCTCATGCCAGGTGGGCTAATTCCAGCAGCTCAGTCTTGATTCGCTCTCACCATTTATCTTTTTCCCCGTGAGGGGCCCAGAGTTTTTCAGGATAATTTTCCCAGGGCTCAAGGTAATTCGCCCCAGGAAGCCCTCATGGTGGCAGCCTCCATTTGTGGGGCCCCTCTTTGAAGAGGGGCCCTTCTTTAGTGGTGGGTGATGTAACAAATGGTATTAAGCCATTCAATGCATTTTGGTTTGGGTTTGGATTTTCCCCTTCCAAATCAATTCGTTTAAAAAGATTTTTGGCGTTTGTTGGGTTTGAGCGCTGGGTTGTGCCTCACCTAAGTTACTGATTAGGCTCTTGTGAGCCTAATTAATGGTTTGGGCGAGGCCCTGGAAGGGCGACCTTTAAGGTCAAGCCTGCGCAATTCTGAACTTCATTTGGAATTCTCTCTTTCTCTCTGGTGGCCTTGGGGCTGCCCTTACCTTATCTTACCTGATGATCTGCGCACAAGTTTTTGTCGCATCAACAAAAACTTGGGATTTTGGGGTTTGATCTCCCTCAGATATCCTGTCTTTTCCTTGTTGTGTTCGTGGCATCAGATTATTGGGATCCTATACATCAGCAACATTTTTTATTCAATAATAAATAAAATAATGAAAATTCTGGGGTTTGCAACCTTACTTACCTATTTCATCTTTTTCTCACTTTGAATTTCCCTAATTCTGAGGTTTATTACCTCAAGAGTCCAGCTCATGCTGGACGTTTGGCGTGAATTGTGGTGAACCTAAGGTAAGATGGTGATTGGAAACTGGGACGTTTCTGACCATGAAAAGTAAAGGTACCAGAGAATAAATCCTTAGAGGGAGTGCTGTTACCCAGCGCTCGTCTGCCACATGAGTGAGGTCGCCCTGGGTGATGAGGGGTACAGCCACCCTATTAAGACCCTTCTTGTTTGGGAATAAAAGAATAGCCCTATCCATGAAAAGGGGTGTTCACCTGTACTTACAGTGTGAAGCTCATCCCTCACTGTAAGGCAGTATTGTTGCTGTGCATGATGGTTTGGACACCCAGTTTCCTTTTTGTTCCAGCAAGTTCACTTCATCTGAACAATTCTGGGCCATTCATAATAAGGAGCTGGCTGCTGTGGCATGATCTTTTACCCACTGTCAGGTCCTTCTTCAGGGCGCGCTCCATGAGGCTACTGTGCAAACGGATCATCAGGCTTTTATGTATACAGGAAACCACAGAAGTTGGTGCATCATCAGGCTCAGACGTATTACAACATCTGTAATTTTGATTTTAATATGAGTTTGTGAAAGGGCATTGAATGTTCTTCCCAACTTTTTGAGTCACAACCATGCATTGAGTATAGCGGAGGTATATTAGCAGGATTCAACCACAGTGAATTTCACAGACCCAGATCTTAACTATTGATTCTGCCGCAATTTTGGTCATAAATTAAGATAAAGACGTTACTCTGGTCTCTAGTGTATTGGTGGGCCAAATGGCTTGTTTGGATGGTTTGAGGTTTCTAGGCCAGCTGGCACTTTCACCGCGTTTGCGCTCACACTATTCCTTGTAGAAGGAATATTTGATTTCAGATGAGGTTGTGGGTGCCGCCCTATCTATATGACGAAGTTATTAGGGCGCACCAACCCCCCTACAGTAGGGCATCCAGCGGAATAAGAAATGGCTGCTTTTAGTTAAGTTGACATATAACTGGCTGGGCATTTCCAATGATAGTTCAGCATTTATCATGATCTGTGTGACATGTGCGCAGTATTAATCAGATATATTAGGTAAAAATGGTCTCATTAATCCCCAGAAGCAGTTGGAGGGCCTGTGGACCTTAGTGTCCATTGATTTTATTGTTGATCTTCCCAGATCCAATGGGTTTACTGCCATTATGGTGGTTGTGGACCAATTTACTAGATACACTTATTTAACCTGTATTACTATGTCATCACCTTTGAAGAGATGGCCTAGCACTTCGTGCGGCATGTGTTTTCAATGCTTAGGTTGCCACAGAAGATCATAAGCGACAGTGGGTCAAAGTTTACGGTGCAATTTTGAATTGAACTCCTGGCTTTATTAAAATTATGCCAAGTCACTCAAAGCATACCATCCTTAATTGGAAGTTCAAATGGAGTGAGTTAACCAAATTCTCAGGATTTACCTTTGCTGTTATGCTGCGGCTGAACAGGACATTTAGGCAGACGACCTCCTGCAGGCTCAATTTTCATATAATAATATACACATGCATCCACTGATTTCTCACCATGTGAGGCCACGCTAGGGTACAATTTCTCGTTTTCTGTGGGGCCTTGTCTTCAGCCTGCAGTTCCATCTTCGGCAGTTTGCACGCATAACATCCAGAGAACCCAGTCATTGGTTTGGAAAGCATATTACCAAAGCTATCAGTGATATCAAGTAATCTGCAGACTGGAAATGGATACTGGCATATTAAATCAAATGGTTCCCTATATTATGTTGGACATTCATCACCTGTGGATGCAGGTTCTCTTCAAAAATCTGCCAGAAAACGTTCTGGTCCCCATGTGATGGAGGCAAATTGGGCAACGGCGCATTTCAGTTGATGTTTCGTGCCCATCAGAAGCAGCACCCCATCTTCCAATTGTCAAAGTTGTCCCCATTTAAGTGGAAGATCCTAGAGGAACTGGAGCTATGATGGTTGAAGGTGTGTATTAGGCTGATATCAAAGCAATCTTGGCTTCCCAGAGATCCTGACATTCAGTCCAATGTATTGTGGCCTAGAAGGGGTTCCTGGTATATAAGAACAGTTGAGTTAGTGACCAGGATTGCACCAATTATGGTGAGTTGATGGAGGCCTTTCACAGTTTACACCCTGATTCTCATACTCCCCTAAAGGTTGTCATACTTTTAGGTATTTAGTTACTGAAGGCCCATAAGAACGTTGCACTCACCCAACTTCCCAGTGCAGTGCTCCTCAGGTTCAAAGAGGTCAGATAAAAAAGTTTGGGCTAGCACCCCTTGCACCTCAATTGTGAAGAATTTCTATTCTGCACCAAAAAGGGGGCCAATAAGGCGGCCATCCCCCTCATAATACAGGGCAATTCAGCCATGTGGTGGATGAGATGTGGGTGACGGCGCACCCCCTCAATGTTGACCCCTTTCCCTATCTGACTATTCAAGAAGTGCTCCAGCAGATCAGTGGGTGTGCATGGAGGTAGCAGCGGTGAGAGAACAAACAAAAGAATGTGGCGAGATTTACATCAGCAACAATTTTGGGTTCCACCAAAAAGGTAAAAACCTAAATAGACTGAGGGGTTCAACTTCAGTGACAATTTCAGGTTCCACTGAAGCGGCGAAAATCTAAATAGATTGAGAGGTTTAATTCCAGTGATCTCAAGTGCAATAAACCCCTTCAATGCCCAATGTGACCGTGCCTATATGGCCTGGCCATGGGCAAAAATAGTCGCCTGCCAAAATGAAGCATCACCAATCCACCAAACAGAATTGTAGTGGGAGGAAAATTAGTGGAGAAATTTGAGCTATAGTCATATGGCCAGTGGAAGGTCAATTTAAAATCAAGTTAGTTACAAAATCTTAGATTTCTGATAAAAGATGGGATTGCAATATCTTAATTTTAATTTATTATGGGGAAGGCCGACCATGGGATGGACACTTCTGAATATGACTCAGAAGAGACAAAACTTAGTACCAGGGAAGGCACCCCAGAGAAGCGATGCTATCTCTTGTTGCCAGCGGGAACGCCACTTATGGGGAGGGGGAGGGAACGTGTTGAGGGGCCGTAGCCACAACTGAACACATGTGGAGGAAGGGGTAGATTTGATGAACCAGACTGGGAACCAGGAGGAGACCAGCTGTCAGCGACGCGGTGGGAGGTATCCAAACATCCACGCTTGAAAGTGGTCCACCAAATGAGACCAGAATCTGTGGACAGCTTCTGGGAGTGTGGGGGTGGAGCCTGCGATGGCATCTAAGACAATCGTGTGGATGGTCCACATGGCGATTGCAACCACCAAAGCACGGAGGGAGGGTGGAAGAGAGGGGGCCATTGATAGAGCAAACATATCTCTTGACAGACTGAAGGGATGCGTTTGATCCTGGCCCAGCAGACGTTGAACTTCGCGCCATATCACTTTAGAGGTAGGGCACTTCTCCAGGCGGTGGAACAGCGTTCCGTACTGGCCACACACGACAAAGGATGAGTGTAAAGCGTTAGAGCTCTCAGCTGTATGATACACCCGCCTCAGGCAGCGCCACACATGGGAGCGGACTTGAGGCTGCAACAGAGGATGGTGTACATATTTCCAGATAGTTTTTTTGGGTCACAATGGAGTAAGGGATGTCCATCATGTCCAGGTAGTCCACCCTGGATAGGACATGGGGCCAAATGGGGATCACGCCATCATGGATGGGTAGCCCCTGTACCTCTTGTGTGAACTGAGGAGAGGGGCGGCCTCTTAGGGTTGTATGTCCGCTAATATTAATTCTCCACTCAGCGCTCCGCATGGAGAGTAAGATTCGTTTGTAGTGAGTTTTAGTCCTGTGAGGACCTGTGGCCAATGTGTGTGATGCGAGGTATTTCATCAGGGAGTGGGGGTTCGATGGATTGTTGAGGCCCAAGGCATGGGAGAAGTTGGAGCGGGCTGCGCGGGACCAGTGTTGGGAGGGGAGTGTAGGGGCGGTGACGGCCACAATCCAGGTGCCCAGGATCTTGGCAGCATGGGCTTTGAAGTCAAGCAGGCCCATGCCACCATGATGATGAGGGCCAAACATGACCTCTAGCCGTACTGGTGGAGGGCGGCCTGACCAAAGCCATCCTTGCAGCAAGGCATACAAGGATTTGAAGAAACTTGGGGAGAAGGGGATGGCGTGAACTCTGAACCAGACTTTGGAGAGGAGCATAGAGTTGGCTAAAACAACCCTGCCAGTAAGGGAAGTAGGGTGGTCTCTGAGAGAGGCGATTCACTTCGTCACGTTGTCCAGAATATGGCACTCTATTACTGATGACGCG
Organism: Massospora cicadina; assembly: GCA_022478985.1. Lineage (NCBI taxonomy): Eukaryota > Fungi > Entomophthoromycota > Entomophthoromycetes > Entomophthorales > Entomophthoraceae > Massospora > Massospora cicadina. Next base: position 38,019 of record JAKSZP010009279.1, read on the forward strand.
TATACGCCTGCCTCCATCCACACGCCCAGATGGCGTACCGGTCCTATGGTAGGATGTGGCGCAAAGGGGAGCACCAGTGGGGCGGTGTGTGTTGAGTTAGTAGGGCGAGGATGTGTGCGAGCAGATGGGCCGGGTTGTGAACTAATTGCTGGGGTCCAGCAGTTCTGAAACTGACCAAGGAGGATGATTTCGGTTTTGGAAGCGTTCAGTGCTGCGTTGCTTACCCGGGAATACTCCTAGATGAGAGCTTCAAGCGCGCGTGCATCTTGATTATTAGAGACCCCAACCACACAATCATCTCGAACGCCATTATCTTGACTGGGGCTTGGCCTGGCACATGGACCCCGGTGAGTTGGGCATTCACATTTCGCAGTAGTGGGTCAAGGCTGAAGTTGTATAAGAGTGGGCTGAGGGGGTCCCCTTGTCACAAACCCCTTCGAGGGCGGACTACTTCCGTTAGGAAGCCAGGGCCACGTACTGCCATTGTTGCAGATTCTGTGAGCAGCATCACCCAGTTGATCAAGCGAGGGGGTAGGAAGAATTGATGGAGGCAGGCCCTGAGGTATTCCCAGTTTACTATATCATAGGCCTTTTGTTGGTCCAAGAATACAAGTGCCCTAGAGGCTGTGGATTGACATACATTAGCCACAGAGTGCACGTTATCCCAAATTGACCTTCTGGGTATGAAACCAAATTGTTCTGGGGAGATGGTGGCAGATTCTACAGTCCCTAAAAGGTTAGCCATGATTTTTGTTAAAATTTTAGTGTCTGTGTTTGTTAGAGAAATGGGGCGCCAGTTGGCTAAGTCTAGCTTATCCCCTTTCTTGAAGAGTGTGACGGTAAAGGCCTCATGTCCTCCTGGTAGGAGGCACGTTTCCAACAGGCTTTGGTTAAGTGAGGCGAGCAGCAATGGGGATATATATTTGAAATACTTTTTGTAGAACTCATATGGAATGCCATCTGGGCCTGGGCATTTTTGGTTTGGCGCACCGCGAATGGCTGTCCATAATTCGGTTGGAGTAGTCAAATTCATTATTTCTGGGTATCAGAAATTGGTGCAGATGTGAGCTCAGTTAAGAAATTCTGCCACTTTGGCCGGCTGAATTGGATTGTATTGGTACAACTTGGAGTAATATTTTTGTGTTTTGATTGCCACTTTGGCTGGCATATCCACAATGGAATCATCTGATCTTCGCACCTGTGTGCAGGCCACACTCTGGCATGGTGCGAAAATTTTTTTAAGGAAATATGCAGTGCACTTGTCACCTTTGGTGATGCGTGTGGCCCTGTACTGAACACAAACCCAATGTTTGTGTTGCCTTTTGAGTGCGTTGAGGTGGGCGGCTGCCTCCGCCCACTTCCAGCCCCATGCAGAGCTGTATCCTGTAGCTGGGATGTTGAACTCCAGGTGTGCCAACTCTGCCAGAGAGCGCAAAATGACCGCCAATGTGGCTCATGAGCATATGGAGGATAGATGCCGAGAGTGGCGGATGTTGTCATCTTTGAAAGTTGCCCATGTGAAAATGGGGTCCGCGCAAAACAGTGCAACAAACTTTTTTGCCAAAGTTGCCACTTCCACCCACACGGAAAATCCTGGAGACATGAGATCGGAGGGGAAGATTTTGCACCAATGTGGGGCCTTAGCAGCTGTGACAGGTAGGTGGTAGGTTAGTGAGACCAGTCAATGGTTGGAGAATTCCATTTTTGTTGTTTTGAAGTGGGAGATGTGGGGTTGGAATTTCGCTGGCGTTAGGATAAGGTCGATGCGGGTCATGGACCTTAGTTGGCTGTTGTAGATGTGGGGATACATCATGTTTTTGAGCAGTGGGGAATGTCGTGGCAGCGCATCCATTAACCCAAGGGTGGCCTTTAGAACGCGCAGTTCTACATGACCCTGGTGGGTGTGGGGTGAGGAAGGCCACCAATCCGTTGGTGTGTTTAGCCAACAGTTCATGTCACCAACTAGGAAAGAGTCTGGGGGTAGCAGGAGGGATTTGACCGATGAGAAAAATTTCTGACGCTCGCGTGCACCATTTGGGGCATAGATATTGATGATTGCGTGCGCTACATCAGCCCACGAGAAAGTGACAACAAGAACTCGGCCATTTAGGAATGTTTCTAAAGATAAAAATTTGAGAAAAAAAATTTCAAATTAGCACCCCACAGTGCTTCAACCAAAAGGATAGAGATGGGAGGAGCATTGTTTTCCAAGCTTCCTCGGAACCTCATGGACAGTGGGACTCCTGGATGGCCAGGATATCCATGGTTAAATTGTGTTGTAAAAAACTCAGTTTCCTAGCCCGGGATGGGGAGGCCTTGAGTCCAGCAATATTCAGCATCTATAAAGTGAAGGTTTCCCCCATCGCACCTTAGGTGTGAGGGGGTGGGCACCCAAGCCCACCAGCCTCCTCTTGATCCCCACAGGCCTTCACAGCAGTGCAGGTGTTAGCAGCAACGCTATTGGGATTTTTGTTAATTTTTGAATAAAGAGTTGCGTTGGCTTTAGCCTTTGCTTTTTGTTTACCTGACGTTGGATGAATTTTTTGTGGTGCAGATGAGTTCGGTGCACCGTTGAGTGGGTCAAAAAAAAATTTCAGTTGGGATGGGCCCCAAGTCGGTTTCAACTGGAGCTTGGTTGCAATGATTGGGTGAGATCAAGTCCCCCATCAGATCCTCAGATTGAGTGGCCCAATTGGCATGGGCTTCCCAATCTGATTGGTTGATGGATTCCCAATTTGCTTCTGCCACGAAGGTTTTGATGTCCTCCTGGCGTTGGGAGTGTGGGATAGCGGTGGTGACTTTGGCCGCTTCCTAGGCCGCGGCCCTGCGGGCCTGCTTGGCCTTCTTCCACTCTTGCAGGGAAATAGGCTTTACTAGTAGGTAGCAACCTTGTGCTCCCCACGGGAAAGCCTCTTTTAGTGCTTGCGGTTGGTTTGTAGTGCGCCTCTCCGCTGGCCATGGCCACTGAGGGGTGCTCTTGGAATGCGACGCCCTCCTTGGTGGGGCATGCATGCACCTTATGGCCAAACATGTCACAATGGGTGCAAATGGGGGCGCGCTGTCCACAGTCACCCGGAATGGGTGGGTGGTATGCCCTGCAATATCAATAAAAGTGGAGTACGGGATCTGGGTTAGGTCCTTTGCAATCTCCTTGGTTGGGGTCAGGACTGCGATGGCTTTTCCAGTGCACAGGTGTGGCATCAGCATGAAGTGTTGCATTTTGAAAGATTGGATTTCACCGTATATGGCGAGACCATCTTTCAGGTGTTATTCCAAAATGTCACGTTTTACTGTAGTAGGCAAAAAGTCAAATGTGAGGAAAATTTGGTTTGATTTTGTCCATCTGGTGCATTTGGTTTTGACAACCCGTTGCCCTTTGGGGAGGTCAACCACTATGCACACCGCCGCAGCCTCATCTGCTGCCTCTTTGCTTTCAAAACCTAGGTTCAGCCAACCGTGTGACATGGAGTGAGGTGCAATGTACACCGCGGTTGGGAAAATTTATGCACATCTTCGCAAAATTTTCCCATAAGGCCGTTTGTTGGATGTCCAGAAACACGCGGACTCCGAATTCCACTGACAAAAGTGGCTGGGAGTGTGGCATGTTGATGTACTGGTTGCATCGTGCTTGCCATGCGAGTATCTCTGGGGAAATAGTGACTGCCAGTTTTTAGAATTTTTGTCTAATCCGCCAGTTTCTCTGGGGCGCTTTCAAACGTTGGAGGCCGCGGGCCTTCCACCTGCTCCTCTTCCCTTACTTGCCCAACTGCTCCCTGACATGGGCGCAGACTAATCTCCTCTGTGAGATTATCAAACTAGATTCAGTCTTGAATTGAATAGGTTGCAAAAGTGATTGCAACGAGAAAGAAAAGTTGGGATTGTAATATCTCTGTTAATACATTCCCATTTAATCCCATAGCCCCTAGGACTTAGAACAACTGACCTTCAATGGTACAATTATTGGTCAATCCTCATTTTTTTGTTAATTAAAATAAATCCCCTTTCCAAATAAAGTTTTCAGTTTAGATTTCATCTTTTTATCTGCTGTTGTAGCCACCCAGAACCATGTTCTCAGATTTGCACTATGATTGGGCCTTAGTATCCATTAATACGTCGCTGCTGCCTACCCTCATCAATTGGGGTTACCAGGCAATTGGCCTCTTGGGGTAAACCCGCTTGTGGACGCCTTTTTAGCGTTAAGACATCTCATTTTTGTTAAGATCATTTCTCCCCGCTGGTAAGGTTTTTAACTCGCCACTTGCTCCTCAACCAGTGGTATCTCATGAATCCTGGGCCTACTTGGCTCCCAAGGAGTTAACCGAAGTGGAATTCACTGTAACTGCAGCAGCCACAGTTTGTTTACTAGTAGGGATGATGGTCATGATGGTTGCCATCTGCCGCTCCCTTATTCACCACCCGCTTCTTACCATGTCAGTTGTATGTCAATGCCCTGACATTCTGGGTTGTCTTCTGGGTGCCCATGCACCCCAACTGGCAGGCCAAACTCCATTTCATTTGCCACTTCCATGATAGATTCTCAGCTTTGTTGATGCCACTGCGATTTGTTAATGTAGGCCTTGACTGGGAACTTGCCTCTCAAGTCGCTCTCCATTTTATTGAGTTTCTTGTTAATATAAAAGAGTGTACGCCTGAGTCACACATTTTACTAGACTCTTTTCAACTTGGGCTACTTGAGAAATAATATTTTGTGACACTAATGAGGTCTTAAAAGTTCAATGGGCCTTCAGCTAAAAAATTCGTCTTATCTCTTTTTCTAGCCTGGTATTAAGGATGGAGACCTGTTATTCCTCCTGGTGACAGCAAATGGAACCTTAATCTGCCATTTCTCCATGAGCTTCGCTATCTTATTGTCAGAGCTCTTCAGTGAAGGCTTTAAGTAATCACCTGGTAATTTCATTTGACTCCAAGATGCTTTTTGAAGATGCTTTACAACTTTCTTCACATATTTGATGACACTGGAATCATTAGTTCCCACTTGATTATGGGGCTAAATAATGTAGTACCTGTTCAATTCAATCATATGGTTTATGTCTCCTATACATTGTGATGCTAAATTATATACCTGCTCTTAGACCATCTTTAAAGCCCATTGGTTATTGATATGATCATGGAGTTCTTCATAATGGACTCCTAGTAAGTGCACCATATGATAAATCTCTGAATGACAAATTGTAAAATGTAGCAAGAGAGGTTCATACTCAACCCATAACTCTCTGGGAGATAACCAGAATTATACAGGTTCTTGAGAGATCTGTCCCTGGCGGATGCCCTTTTGTAGTTGCCTCTTTCTCATGGGTTAATGACTCCGCAAAGTAAAACTTAACTCCTTTATAGGAGATCCAAGTAAGATGATAAGATTTAGGAATCTCCATAATGTTTACTTGAACTTCTTTAAGTGTGACGATAGGTATACTTCCCATTTTAATCTTCTTCAATGTTACATTGTGCACCCAGAGAGTGAGACTATTAATTAGGTTATCTTCCATGATGCAATCAATTAGTTGCAGGTATCTTTAAGCTTTGGGAGAGCCCACTGTAGTGCTTTCAGACCGTAAGGCTTCCATTTTAAAGCTTAGTATGCTATACCCAAGAAGCATGACACTCAATACTTCAAAACCACCTGATTCACATGACAAATATATCTTTATTTTAAAAAAATGTTAAGTCACCACTTAGCGCCCATCAGCTAGAGTATCCATCCTATGATAGGTATGGTAAAATGGACTTATTGAAGTCAAGTACCATAACGAGATATAGATTTTTTATATAACTTTATTATAGTATAAAAATGGTTTTTAAACTTTTTTCCTCCCGGAGTAACTTTTAAGTGAATTTTATTAAGTAAAGAAGTAAAGTATGTCTTACTAGACTATGACTACCTCCTCCGTTGGCTTCCTGATGACCTCAGATTCTCCGCCATCTGCTCCCATGTGGGGCAGTGGGAAAAATTCCACCCAGAATTTTCCATCCAGCAGGAAAACACGTTTGGACTGTCTCGTCCAGTCCCAATAATACATCAGGTCAGTTCACTCCGCCAAGGATCTCACCATCCACCTTGCACATGCCCAGGCAGTGCCTTTCAGCCCACTTGTTCTCTCCTGCTCACAGCTGCATTTCAGACTTTGGGTCAAATATGGGAAATTGTATCATTACGCTGAAAAAGCTATTATTGACATGCCCCAGGTGGTGATGCTGCTGGACAGTTTTGTATATTTCCGCCCCTATAAGGGGTATTTTGATCTAGTCTTCACTTGTGAAGCTGAAGCCACCACTGCGGCCACCATGCCCTGGTTTTCCAGGGAACTCCTATCCCAACAATGCGCACCTGGCTCCACACAGACACCACTATGGTGGTTCAATTAGTGGGGTTGCCCACTCACCTTCCCCTCACGGTGCTTCATCAGGAGTTTATGGAAGGTTTGGCCATGTACATCTCCAACCCCATCCATCAGTTTGTGGTCCTCAATGGGCCACTCGCCTCACTGGGCCTCGGGAATTCGCCACAATTAACCCAAATTTCAACAAAATTGCATTGTTGATTCCCCCATGCCGTCATTTCTTCTGCCCATGAACACCCATTCTGGGCCTACATCAAAGGTGGTTGAACCATCTGTCCATCCTGCTTTGAATTGGATCACTCAAAGCATAAATTCCCCTCTCTTGCTGCTTCCGCTGGACCTGCATTGCCTCCATCTGGCCCCCAATACGCCACCCACCCCATTGCCTTTCCAGTAAGGGGTAAAATCCTTCCCCCTCCCCCAAAGCCTGCAGCTGCTGCAGCTCCCACAGCTGCCAATCAGGCTCCTCCTCAGTCGAGTGCCACATGTGCTTCAACTAATCAGGAGACAGCTTTGAAAACTATTTGGTACCACACTATTCTCTAATTGACAGCCACAGCCCATCAATTCACTGACCTCAATTTCCTTTGCGACTGAACCCATGGTCCTCATTGGAGGAAACTGATGAAGTGGGAAATCTTATTTAAACTCAGAAGTCCACATCAGAGAATTTAGCCAGATACAGTACCCTATTGAGTTCCCTCAGCGTTTTTACACCCTCCAGCTTGATTCCCAGGTGTTCCACCCTGCCCATCAGCTCGCTGTAGCAGCTGATCACCCAGATAATGATGAAATCCGCAAGTGTGCCTCCAAGTCAGTGGCAATATTAGCCAAGGGTATCCCTCCTCCCATTATCGTCCTAACCCTGTCCTTGCAGGGCAAACGTGACATCCTTATCCTACACAAACAAACAGCTGCTGCCATCCAGAAAGTGTTTGTCATTTCGCAGGCCAAGCCAAAAGTCACCCACACCACTGCCATTTTGTTATCCCAGCTTCATTCCATCCGCCTTCACGCGGAACATGAATTATCCCAGTACTTAGGTGCAATTTTTGCTGCAGGTAATTTCCACAAACATCTGATCATCAGTAATCTTAACACACATATTGCTGATCACCCCACACCATTGCTCTCCGCTTTAACCTGCACTCTTTCCTATGAGGAAGACTCTGATGCTGAGGATGAGCCTCTTGACCCCTTCCCCTTCCGCCATGATGGGATGAGCAGCTCACCACTGTCCCACCTGGTTGGTTGTGATCTCATTCATTTGTGTTTTACTCGCTCATTTTGGGCGGTTGACATTTTTTGTTCAGGTAAGTCTGTTCATTAAATTTTTTGCCAATTGAGCTTTGGTAATGTCTGTCTTCTGGTCAGCGTACCTCAAATAAATTTTCAAAATAGGGGTTTTTATATCTCACATTTGACTATATATACCCCAAAAGGAAAGGGATTGCTAACGTTAATAGGTGGAGAAATATGGAAAAAGGCGTCAAGATTCAAGATGATGAGCAAGTCAAAATCCCTACACCCAAATTTAACCTTATAGATTGGCGCTTTAGCCTGCGCAAATGGATCCTTATCCTGAAGTCACCAATGAAAAACTTTGATCAGGAAGCATCACAGCCACGAGAATTGATGGAGACGCCTTCAGGAACCTCATCCGCGCTTCCTAAACCTTAAGAGGCACAACCCCCACAGCTCTAGTCATGAGAATGACACAGAACAATGAGGGTGCTGACCAGGCGGTCAATCTGGAAAACAGTGAAAGATCCTGGTTGTACAGTGCCACGAAGGTCCTCAAGGCACAAAGTCACCATACATCCTATAAAAAAGATCGTTTTTAACTCAATAAAGTAGTCTGTTTTGCCATAGCAATTCGTTTATTGACCTCTCTTCTAGTTTCCAGATTCAAGAACATTAACAAAATTCAGCATCAGTAAAGAGAACTGTTACACTGAGAAAGGTGTTGCTCACTACAGGGAGCTCTGAGCTGTCCAAATTGAAACCTTTTATCAAAAACAATGGACAATAACAGCAGTCAAGAAAATCAACCTGATGATCTGTTAAGAAGCATTACTTGATGGATTAGCACAACGCAACATGAAATATTGACAATGCAGCCTTAAAGGATAGAGTTAGGGCCACTTTTTGGTTAACTCTATCTTGCATTGACCATGATTAGTTTCAACTTTAATATGAGAGCCTCAACAAAAGTATCCAGCAATTACTAAATGACATCTATTCATTAGAAGCCTCTCCAGTACTCCCACGCTTCTTTTATGCATTTCATGATGCAGTCTTTATATACCTTGGCTTACTGCCACTGGGAAATTAGGCTTTAGAAATTAACGATATCTCCCTAATTTCACCCATCCCACCATGCATTACATCCAAATAGTCAGGTTGACCACCACAAAGTATCCCAAAAACTAGGGCTTACAAAAGCCTTACAATTACACATTTCCAATTTCTATAATGCTACCTTCTCATTCACCCATGATAATCAGGAAGCCATTGTCAATAATCATAGGCCAATCAAAGAGGCCTGCAACCAACTCGCAGTGTTAGATAGCAAAATTTCTGGATACTTGAGGATCATCTTCCTCAGAATATACATCTCCTTGAGGCTTCCTTGAATAAATGCCTCAAACAAGTTGAGGACCTGGTGCAGACTCTCCAGCAGCATTACCAGGAGCTATCCTATAATGACATAATTTCTGGGAGTGAAGGGTCTGAGGGTCCTAGGGGACCAGAAAATCCTGAAGATCTCCATGGGCAGCAAATGGCCCTCTGGTCTAAAGTGCCTACCCCTGGAGATCATGATGACTCCTGGAAGAAAGATGTTTTTACAGCCTTTATTACCTTATGGGATAAAATCCACAAGGAGCTAAGGGGTGCAAGCTCCGAGTGGACAGAGCACCTCTTCACCCTAGAGTCTCGATTTAGGCCTTGTCAGATGAGATGGATAACCATAAAGCCTTCACCAAGCTTACCAATAGTCACATCTCCCAGATTGAGCAAGCCTGATAAGGGTCAACACACGCTTAAATAATTTAAGTATCCAGTTTTTCTTCAACATGGCCACAGTTAAGCATTAAAGGAGCAGGTTTTTCACAAGGTCTCCATTACTCCCTAACTAAAACTGGGACGAAATCCAAGAGGACTTCGAGGAATTGAGATGATAGTTGGATCAGCAGGCCCCTCGTAACATTTTGGAAACTAAAACTCTCAAGCATGCATCAATTTCTTGTATTAATACCCTTTCAGCCCTATTGTGATTAACTTTAGATCTATTTAAAAAAGATGTTCACTCATGACCAGGAAAGCATCGCCCCCTTTCTATGACTATGAATTTCATGGAAGAGGCTACCAATTGACAGAATTTGAAGCATTTACACTCCTTCCTAAATAGCACCGCACAGAAGATAATGAATCCCCATATAAAGAGATGCCACACTTGGGAGTAGTTATGTGATGCCTTTATCCAGGAATTTGGAAGCAACCAAACCCTGTCCAATCAAAAAAGTGTTCATGGGCATTCTTCTGAATAAAGGCGAAAGTCCAATGGTGTTCCCAGCAAATCTAAGCCCAAGAACCTCCTTTAATTACAAATAACTGCATTATCTTGGACAATGCCATGCCTGCAGTCATCTTCTCATGGGGTCTTACTCTGAGGGCTAAATGCATATTATCAGCTAGAAGAATGGTTTTACTTGAATTTAGGAAACTAAAAAAGCGCTTAACGAGATACCTGCATTAACCCTGCATCCCTAAGGCTACCACCTCTGTCTCCTTTAACCAGCCTTATGTTTACATTGTTAAAAAAACAGAAGAATCCTTGATCTATTTCACTTACTGTAATGGTTTCTATCACAGCACCAATACTTGTTGGAAAAGTCTCGCCAAGGAGTCAGGAAAAGTGCCATCAGCATGAAGGACGAGGCACTCCATGCTGACATTTCTGTATCGCCTCATGAACAATCAGTGGCCTCCAATGAGCTTGGAGCTATTATACCAGAAGGAGTTCCAGTACACGCTGATAATAAAGAACCTGATACTGCTTACTCTTCTTCTGATGATCGCTTATGTTTCTCACACTACCTCCGCAGTTCAGGAGTTTGGTTAACCGCATTGCTGTCAAGTTCATATAATCCCAGTCCACACCATTATGAACAGTGGTTTTCATGTAAATGTCATTTCAACCAAACTGATGAAGCGCATCAAAATTGTTTCAGACATGCCGCATTACTGGAATATGGCATGGCTGGACCGTAATGACTCTGTAAGTCCAGAGGAGAATCCCCTCTGCCTAGACTGGGTATTGTCCCATCCCACACTAAGAAGGGTCCTAAGAGGGAAGCTGTCCCTCTCATCACGCAGGGTAAATCGCCCATGTGTAGACAAGTGTTGGGCAACAGCCATCCCTCTGAATATTCCACCGTCTGTCCACGCAATTTAGGCTGCCATACTTTTATAGCAGTTTGAAGAAAAGTGCGCTGAAATATCCAAAAACCTTAAACCCATGACAGCAAAGCCCAATGGGTGCACACATTCTGGAATTGGAGTATCAAGGATTAAATCTCTCAGCTACACTCGCCAGCGGCATCAAGCCACTTGAAAATGATGTTGTCTGTTTGAAACCAGCTTCGAAAACATTAAGAACAAAGTCTGATGAGCGCGTACCTACCAAAAAGAATGTGTCCAGTATCATTCCCCAGAAAGACTCACCAATGGCATTGGATCATTGTAAAACATAGTCGTCAATTCTGAACTCTCTTCCATAACTTCAGAAACAAAGCTGGCGGGCTTGAACCTTTTAATAAGAATATGCCTAATGTCAAATCTTATACATAAATCTGCTGATGGCATTTATTTCATCATTGAAAGTTGCGACTAACTCTGAACCCTCCCCTCTCATATCAGGATCATCACTCAGAAATCTTTCCTGGCCAAATGGATGCCAGAAACAACTGGGTGCAGGTGGGTTGGGTATCCCCAAACCTATTTCTGACCTCTTGGAACTGCCCATATGTGTGGTGGCTCTGGAATGTTCTCATTGCCCAATGGCGAGATGCCATTGTGCTCACCATCAATAAAGTGGTAAAGTCACAATTTGGGCATCCAAGGATGAATTGGCAGAGACTCAACCCACCGCTGAATCTTTTGATGTTAATTCTAATTAGGTTCAGTTTCATTACTCCCCTCGCTCAAATTCCACCAGTTTAGGTTATATCTTCAGGGATCAATCCTGAGCTTTACTAAGCTATTCCCTAAAATCAACTATCTATTTGATTATTCATAGCACATTGGGGAAATTAATGGTTGATTTTCTACTTTTACATTTTCAAAAAAATATGTTGACAATTCCAGGTCTATTATGACAAAAAAACTTCTTCTTGACTCAACTATTTCTAAAACCCATGAGCCCTGGGGCCATATTTGCCTGTGTTGTATTTTTGCTTGTAAATCGGCTTGCTGGTGTTTGCTGCCTGAAATACAACAATGTAAATCAGGGGCTTTTCTTGCCGCTGATAGGAAAAAAATAAAAAATAGAAGCTATTAAAAGTTTAAGATTATAGTTTTTAATAGGGTGCTATGCGGGGTAAAAGAGAGTATATTTTAATAAAGCATTAAAGGTGTTTAAAACGTCAAGGCTCAACGTTTTTACATCTTGGGAATTTCCAAATTTTGTAACATATGATTTTAGCTTATCAAAGCTCAAAAACTCACTTCCATTAGGCTGAATGAATAATGGGAGATTATTCTGGAGCAAGATGTACCCATAGGATAACAACTTAATATATTCTAGCCAATTCCCTTTCATTAAAAGTATTGTACCTTGGGGAACCCCAGCCACGCTTATGAATGGGGGTGGTCCCTGTGCAGGTGCTTGAAGGGGACTAGATGTGTCTGGGGGCGAACCCTTTGATGGGTGCCCTGGAATAGGCCACAAGGTTTGAGGAATCTAATTTTCTGACTTGGTGTTATTTGCCCAATTATGATTTGTAAATGTGTTGCCTAATTTGTGGGGTTCTGCCAAGAATTGGTTAAGGTTTTTTGGCCAAGTAAATCGTTATTAAAATCGATATGTTTTAGTATCATGGACTTGTAAATATCCAACATTGCCTCTATTTGGTCGAGTTTTACCCACAACATTATTACTCTGAAGCCTAGAAGGCAAATGTCCAACAGCCTGTTTCATTTCTAGGTTCATATTCACAGCTATGGCCCATGAGCGTTTGTTAAATAAAATTGTTTTCATTCTAACAACAATAGTTTATGCAGCAGTGGATCTGGCATTTGGGCTTGCAATTTGGGTGTTTTGGCACCTAAACTGGAAGGCCAGTCTAATTTTATCTTGCTGTTGACATGATATACACATTCCATTGGGGCCTATTTTCTTTACCTATCCACTCTGGGAAGCTTTTTTCGTATATACCCCTGCCATTGAACTAGATTACCTGAGGTATAATCTTCTCCTAAAGACTCGGTTTCTCTGGGACTACTCAACAGTAGTGCATTATGATGAAGAATTCCATTCCCTTCTAGGACATCAGGTTCTCCTGGCTTTTAAGACCTTGTGCAATGTCAAAACGGAGGTCAAAGCTCAGGCTTGCCTATTAAAGAGTGAAAACTGAATTAATTTACTCAAGTATAGCATGAGGGGAACTTGCTTTTGGATGCACCTTCATACAATAGATAGCCACAAAGGATTGTCAATTTATTTTTTCTAAGACGACCACTATACCACCAAAGTCCTGGGTTATTGTTGAGACCTGGGTTCACATTAATATTCCCTCTGGATACCTGTTGAAGATTCAAGGTCTAGTGGACCATCAGTCAAGGAGGTCCTACATTATTTTGGAAATTTAGATCCCAACTATGCTGAATCCATATAAGTGTTGTTGGCTAACCTTACTGGCAGACCTAGGGTAGTGGGCCCTAATACTCCAGCTACTTATGTTTTCCTTCTACCAGTAGAGACTGTTGATGATGTTTAAAGCTTTAGAATTATAATGGATATTGGTTTGTAAACGCCCCACATCAGTGGCTCTATTCAGCACTTCTTATTTTGAAAGAGCTCACTGGTGAATTATAAAGCCAGGTTAAGGAATTATTAAAGGAGTACTCAAACCATTTTTTGACGTCTACTTACAATTTTTGGAATAATGAGTGGTGCTCTACATTATGTAAAGACTGGGAAAGTCCTCCATTTGGTCCCAACTATACCTAAAAAGTAAGCTTTAGAAGCCCAAGTGGCAGTAGAGCTCAAGCAACTACTTGAAGCTGGGATATTGGTGCTTTCACGAAGCCCTTATCCTCCTTCCTCCTGTTAGTTAGAAAGAAGTATGACAGCCATCATGTGGTGATGGGTACTGCTTGCTTAATTTCATCACCATGAAGAAAGTTTTCCTTGCCTCAACTCAAAGAATATCTCCATTTTCTTTCCAAGTCACAAATCTTTTCTCAATGGATCTGCTAGTGGATATCAGCTGGTGGAGCTCACTCTAAAAGACCAAGCCAGGTGTGCGTTCATAGCCAAGGAAGGGAAATTCAAATTCACTGAGGCTGAACCAGGGCCTTTGCAACGCGCCAGCCAATTTCAACAATACATGGATGGGATTCTAGGGGGCTTGAAGCTATCATGTGTCCTCATATAACTCAATGATATCAATATCTTTTTTTAAACCTTTTAAAGTCATGTAGAACGCCTCTGGGAAGTCTTCAATCATCTTAGGAAAGATTCTATAAGACTCAAACCATCAAAGTTCTCTTTCTGTCAATCATAAATGGAATTTTCAGCCACAAGGTCTCAAAAGATGGTATCCAGCCCATCCCAGACAAAGTTAGCCATTAAGAAGATGTTGCGCTCAAGAGCCTTAGGGATATTTAGGTATCCTTGGGCACGGTGGGCTATTATCATCAGTTTATTCCTCAGTTTACCGACCTAGCTGAGCCCCTTTACTATCTCATCTAAGTATGTATTATTTGAGTGGCGGCCTAGATAAGAGCAATCGTTTAATAGTTGTGGACTGCTCTTCATACTAAACCAATATTAGTTCATCCATGTATTGATTGACCTTCTTGATATTCATGGATGCAAATGATGTCACTGTTGGGGCCATCCTTGACCAGAATGATGCACATAAGGTCAATAAGCCAATAGCTTAATTTAGCAAGACCCTGAGAAAGTCCAAATGTATCTATAGAATTATGAGAGAACGATTGGCTTCTTTAAGAAATCAAGCATTTTAGACCTACCTTTAAAAGCACCAAAAACACCATTGCCATTGATCATTCCTCGCTCTGATGGCTGCATCAAATGAAGGACCCAAATGGCCAGTTAGCCAGATGGGTCCTAAGGCTGCAGAACTAAAATTTCACTATAGTCCATCATGCAGGAGCTATTCACCAGAACGTGATGGTCTCTCAAGAATGTAAGTACTGGCTGTTTTGACCCCTGAGGAGGATTAACTGTTTGATTAATGAGTCAGCCAGAACAATGGGAGCCATAAACTCCTGAGATTCAAGCTAAGCACCAAAAATAACCTGAGACACTCAGATCAAGGAAGTAATTCTGTATAGGAAAGTTAATAATAAATGGCTCCCTTATATCTGCCCTTCTTCTTGAACTAACGTTATCCTAGAAGTGCTTAAGACTGTGGGACACGGGGCAGATAAGAAAACCAACAAATGGCTGAAGAAACAATGCTACTGGGACCAAAAGGTTGAGAAAATCCAAGGAGTTCTAGAAACGTGTATGACATGCCAATCCCCAGATTGGCATGTTCATAAACCAGCACTAAGTTGTTGCTCTGTTGAGCCCTTTTGCGTCATTAATATCGATTTAGTAGGCCCTCTTCCAACTGGGTTGCATGGCCATGGATATATCCTCTTAAATGATGACCACTGACCAAATGTATCGGAGTAATTTCTATCCCTGCTGCCACAGCAAAATCCATGGCCCTATTTCTTATTCAATCCATTTTCACCCAGCATGGATGCCCACAAATTTTACTTTCAGACAATGGTCTAAATTCTACCTCGCATGTAGTCCAAGGATTAGCTTCGCTTTTTAGAACTAATTAGAGTTTCACCTCCATTTACAACCCATATACTAAAGGGGCGATGGAATGTGCTAACAAAACCCTCACCTTTATCTTGCAGAAGAAGGTCGCCTTTGACCCTACTCGCTGTAATCATACCTACTGAGCGCATTAATTGATTACAAATAAGCTACCTATTAATTATTAAGATGTTTCCCTTTGAAGCTCTATATGAGCGTGGTCCCATCTACCAAATAGCGTTCAGTCCATAATTGGTACCTCAGTACTTGAGTTCTCTAATTTAATTATGAAGTCCTTACCCAATGAAAATGTTCATCTCCAAGCCCTGGTTACCAAGGAATTATCACCACCACATAAAGGGAGACATTTCAATTTTATTTTTGTTGACCCTCCTTTCCATTTTTTAATTTTGTGATCTCATTCTCTTTCATCTCCAATGACCAAGAGGTCAACCGAACAAGAGCAACGTTCTTTGGTCTTGACCTTATAAGATCATTTATAAGGTGAACTCAAAGTAAATCATTGATAATATCAATCATGGGAAAGTGGAGAACTGGGTACTTGGCTGATTCATTTAGCTCTATATCCCTCCAACAGGATCTTTAGGGGTGCATTTTCAGTATTTGATACTATGAGTGAGTAAAAACCCTACTTCCAAATTAAGCCTCAACAAGTTAACTCTTGATCTCATGTAAATGGAATCTTACCCTAAGACACATCAGAATGAGATTTGATCAGTGTCAGAAAATTAACCAGATGGATTCCTCCTGATAATATCAGAATTAGGGCTTGACATCACTTTTGAGTGAATTTATTATAAAAGCATACATTAATTTTTCCATTGCCTCCTCCACCGTATCAGTTTTCATTTTATGTCAGCGGATCCACCACCTGCTGACCCAGTGCGGGGCAGCAGCGCTCCACCTGCTAGCGTTTTCCGCCCAGCAGGTAAGCGTGTGTGAACTGGCTTATCCAGTCCGCCTAGTGCATCAGGCTGATTTGTCCCTTAAAGGGACTTATTATTACACTTAGCGCAAGTCCACCCAACCCGCCCCCACCCACTTTCCCTACCCCAATCCAATATTCACTTTTGCCTCCAAGTTGAATACAGGCATCTCTTCCCATATGCCAACAAAGCAATAATTGAGCTGGCAACATCTACATTTTCACCAGCGGGATTTATTGAATTCCGCCCTTATAAGGGCTATTTTGATATTGGTTTTCCCACTAAAGAGGACGCAGCAGCTGCAGCAACTACGCCCTTAATATATAAAAACACACCCATTACCACAACCCATACACGCCTCCCCAGTGACACCACAATGGTGATGACCTTTGCAAACCTTCCCTCGCACCTTCCGCCTCAAACACTCTATGAAGAACTGATGATGGGGCTATCCAAATATGGTACAAACCCCATCCTCCACTTCCTGGTCCCAAGCGGAGCTGAGCGGTTAGCAGCACCACGGGCAATGACCACCATTACTCCCCACCAGCTAACCGTAGCCCAGCACATCCCACCACGTGCCCATATCCCATCTGCACCAGATCAATTCTTCTGGGCTCGTATTGACAATGGCTGCACCATTTGTCCTCTCTGCCATGAGTTGTATCATTCCAAAAAATACTGTAGCTATAATTCAAGACAAGCGTAATCCGCTAAGCCCACACATAATGCTCAAACAGTGTTTGAATGAGAATTTTGATTGCTCCCACCCCCTCCAGCTGAACGCTTAAAAATCAGCAAAACCTTTGCAACCAAAGCCCAAGAAATCTTAATTTCTCACAATATACCCAATCAGGAGCACGTTTGGACCCATATTCAGTCCAACAAATTTACCGCCCCAAAACTTTACCCAACCAAAACCACGTCCTTCCAAATCAATCACGCTCAATTAAAAATACTGGGACCTATTGGATGAATAACTGAATCTGGGGAAATTGTACCACCTCTTAACTTTCCAATTATTTTGGAACCATATCTACCTTCAGATTTCGATGCCCCATTCCCACCTAAGAAGTATGTCCCCAAACCCACCGCTACCCCATTCTTGAGTGACCATCAACTTGCTGAGGCTGCTGTGGCCTCTCCTGATAGCCGCCATCTCCACGAAGCCATGGCACAATCTGTCACTCAATTTAATGAGGGGCTACATAAAATTAATTACCCTCCAATTTCCCTGAGGTTGCAAAGGCGGAAATTGAACGATTAAGGGACACCGCCACCTCTGCTGTCAAGCTTCTTGTTGCACTGGCAGAATTTTCCCCCACCACGCGCATCACCAGAGCCAATATAACTAGATTTTCCCAGCTTCCCGATGCATGCATACAAGCTGAACACCATGTTGCTGAATTTCTGGAGGCTGTGCTCCAGGCCCAGCTTGTTGATAAAGAGCTTAACCCTTTTCCATTTTTTCTCATTCGCATCCTGCGGATGCCCCAACCCTTTTGCTCTCAGCTTTAATCCGTCTCTTCATTTGTGAAGAAGAAATCAATAATCTGTCTGATACCCCCTCCCCCTCCGCCATGGTGGGTTAAGCGGTTCACAAATGCTACACCTGGTTGGCTAGTTTTCCTTTTGTTTAGTGTCTCGCCACTCATTTAGGGCATTTGGTTTGTGTTTTTGGTCATTACTTTGTATTGATACTGTCCATCCCCTGGTCAGCTTACCTCAAATAAATTCAAATATCAGAATTAGGGGTGTTGGTTAGTTGGATGTGATTGCTGGATAATCGCCTAGTTCAATATTACTTTAATGTTATATAAAGGTCGACACCAGTGACTAATGCCAAGGATATTGACTCATTAATGCTAATCATTCAGGTTTGGTATTTCCAATTTTGATGCTGGCTGCAAATTGTGGGTGATTGTGGGATTTTCCGGTGTGAAGCTGACACATTCGTTATCAATCATCCAACTATGATTTCTCTGTCCCAAATTAGAGTACTGGTGACTTATGCATAGGATGCTCAAAGTATTATTTATAAATGTAATTTATATGCAGCTGACTGGCGACTCATGCTAAGGGTAAGTAGACCTACTATCTGGTTATTGGGATGAGCAGAATGAGTGGGGATCATTACCACAGATGACTTCAATTTGTTGAAGTTCTGGGTTGGACCTGAGGGGTTTTATGGGTGCAGTAGCCTAAAGTATAAATAGTCGTCCTTCCCTCCAAATAAAGATCTTTCTTTCACCCACTATCTATTTATTTTAAGTAGTAAGAGCCACTAAAGTGGATAGGGATGGGACTAAATATCCCCTAAAGTAGGTGTGGGGTGATGCGCTTGGAGTGGCCAACGCCGCCACTCACATACCTCAGCCATATGTGGAAACAATGGGAACCTGGCCACCAACGATGATGTGCTGCTGGTCGTCAGCCATGATGGTGGTGCAGCGTGGGAGTGCCATAGCCGCCCAAGATGGGGGATGGACTCACTAGGACACACTCAAGAGGGGCTGGCAATTAGTCATGAGGGTGATGAGTGCGTGAGTGCTGTGGCCGCCAAGGATGGGGGATGGACTTGCCAGGGCACAACCAAGAGGGACCATGGAGCTAAGTCTAAGTCATTGGTCTGCTGGGTTGGTGGGTTAGACGTGGACTTTTAGGGGGTTAGTACGCCTAAGAAGGCGAAACAGAAAGGGTCAGTCACTCTACATAATGGTTGGCCTGGCACATTAGTGGAGCCCACTGTTTGTAAAAGTAGTTTTCCAACAATCAGGAAGCATCACTTTTCTCTCTCGTTGCAATCACTTTTGCAACCCATTCATACAAGTCTGAATCTAGTTTGATAATCTCATAAAGGAGATTAGTCTGCGCCCATGTCAGGGAGCAGTTGGGCAATGAAGGTA
This sequence comes from Massospora cicadina, assembly GCA_022478985.1. Classification (NCBI taxonomy): domain Eukaryota; kingdom Fungi; phylum Entomophthoromycota; class Entomophthoromycetes; order Entomophthorales; family Entomophthoraceae; genus Massospora; species Massospora cicadina. Next base: position 57,298 of record JAKSZP010009279.1, read on the forward strand.
AGAGGAGCAGGTGGGAGGCCCGCGGCCTCAAACGTTCGAAAATGCCCTAGAGAAACCAGTGGAATAGAAAAAATTTTAAAAAATGGCGGTCACTATTTCCCCAGAAATCCTCACTTGGTAAGCACGATGCAACCAGTACGTCAATATGACGCACTCCCAGCCACTTTTGTCGGTGGAATACGGAGTCTGCATGTTTCTGGACATTCAACAAATGGCTTTATGGGAAAAATTTTGTGGGGATGTACACAATTTTTCTTGACCGCGGTGTACATCGCACCTTACTCCATGTCACGGGGTTGGCTGGACCTAGGTTTTGAAAACAAAGAGGCAGCAGATGAGGCTGCTGCGGTGCGCATAGTGATCAACCTCTCTGAAGGGCAATGGGTTGTCAAAACAAAACGCACTAGATGGACAAAATCCAACCAAATTTTCCTCACATTTGACTTTTTGCCTACTACAGTAAAACGTGACATTTTGGAACAACACCTGAAAGATGGTCTCGCCATATACGGTGAAAATCAATCTTTCAAAATGCAACACTTAATGCTGATGCCACACCTGTGCACTGGAAAAGCCATCGCAGTCCTGACCCCAACCGAGGAGATTGCAAAGGTCCTAACCCAGATCCCGCACTCCACTTTTATTAATATTAAAGGCATACCACTCACCCTTTCTGGGTAACCGTGGACAGCGCGCCCCCATCTGCACCCATTGTGACGCGTTCAGCCATAAGGCACACGCATGCCCCACCAAGGAGGGCGTCAAATTCCAAGAGCACCCCTCAGCGGCCATGGCCAGCGGAGAGGCGCACTACAAACCAACTGTAAGCACCAAAGAGGCTTTCCCGTGGGGAGCACAAGGTTGCTACCTACTGGTAAAGCCTATTTCCCTGCAAGAGTGGAAGAAGGCCAAGCAGGCCCGCAGGGCCGCGGCCTAGGAAGTGGCCAAAGTCACCACCGCTATCCCACACTCCCAACGCCAGGAGGACATCAAAACCTTCGTGGCAGAAGCAAATTGGGAATCCTTCAACCAATCAGATTGGGAAGCCCATGCCAATTGGGCCACCCAATCTGAGGATCTGATGGGGACTTGATCTCACCCAATCATTGCAACTAAGCTCCAGTTGAAACTGACTTGGGGCCCATCCTACCTGAAAATTTTTTTACCTGATCGTTGGTGCACCAAACTCATCTGCACCACAAAAAATTTGTTCGATGTCAGGGAAACAAAAAGCGAAGGCAAAATCCAACGCGAACCTTTCTGCTAAAATCAACAAAACTACTGATAGCGTTGCTGCAAACACCCACACTGCCGTGAAGGTCTGAGGGGATCTAGAGGAGGCTAGTGGGCTTGGGTGCCCACCCCCTCACACCTAAGGTGCGATGGGGGAAACCTTCACTTTAGGGATGTTGAATATCGCCGGACTCAAGGCCTTGCCATCCCAGGCTAGGAAACTGAGTTTTTACAACAAAATTTACCCGTGGATATCCTGGCCATCCAGGAGTCCCACTGTCCCTGAGGTTCGAGGAGGCTTGGAAAACAATGCTCCTCCCATCCCTAACCTTTTGGTCAAAGAACTGTGGGGTGCTAATTCAGAAAAATATATTTTCAAATTTTTATTGTTGGAAACCTTCCTCAATGGCCCAGTCCTCGTTGTCACATTCTTGTGGGCTGACGTGGTACACGCTATCATCAACACCAATGCCCCAAACAGTGCACAAGAGCTTCAGGATTTTTTCTCATCAGTCAAATCCCTCCTGCTACCCCCAGACCCTTTTGTAGTCAGTGACATGAACTGTTGGCTAAACACTCCAACGGATCAGTGGCCTTCCTCCTCCCACGCCCCCCAGGGCCACATTGAACTTCACGTTCTAAAGGCCACCCTTGGGTTAATGGATGCACTGCTATGGTAAGTCCTGCTGCTTGAGAACATGACATGCCCCCACGTCCACAATGGCCAATTAAGGTCCATGCCCCACATCAACCTTATTCTTATGCTGGCGAAATTCCAACCCCACATATCCCACTTTAAAACAACAAAAATGGAATTCTCTGACCATTGACTGGTCTCGATAACCTACCACCTACCTGTCACAGCTGCTAAGGCCCCACATTGGCGCAAAATCCGCCCCCCAAGCTCGCATCGCCAGGATTTTCTGCGTGGGTGGAATCAGCAGCTTTGGCAAAAGAGTTTGTTGCACTGTTTTGCACAGACCCCATTTCCACATGGGCAACTTTCAAAGAAGATACCATCCGCCACTCTCACCACCTCTCCTCCAGACGCTCACGAGTTACATTGGCTGTCATTTCGCGCGCTCTGGCAGAGTTGGCACACCTGGAGTCCAACATCCCAGCTACAGGATACAGCTCTGCATGGGGCTGGAAGTGGGCGGAGGCAGCCGCCTACCTCAATGCACTCAAAAGGCAACACAAGCATTGGGTTTGTGTTCAGTACGGGGCCAAACGCATCACAAAAGGCAACAAGTGCACCACATTTTTTAAAAAAAATTGCACTACGCCAGAACGTGGCCTGCACACAGGTGTGAAGATTGGATGATTCCATTGCGGATACACCAGCTGAAGTGGCAATCAAAACACAAAAGTATTACTCCAAGTTGTACCAATACAATCCAATTCAGCTGGCCAAAATGGCGGAATTTCTTGACTGAGCCCACATCCGCACCATTTCCTGATACCCAGAAATATTGAATTTGATTACTCTGAATGAATTATGGACAGCCATTCGCGGTGCACCAAACCAAAAATGCCCAGGCCCGGATGGTATTCCATATGAATTCTACAAAAAGTACTTCAAATATATATCCCACTGCTGCTTGCCTCACTTAACCAGAGCCTTCTGGAAACGCGCCTCCTACCAGGAGGACAAGAGGCCTTCACCATCACACTCTTCATGAAAGGGGACAAGCTAGACTTAGCCAACTGGCGCCCCATTTCTTTAACTAACACGGATACAAAAATTTTAACTAAAATCATGGCTAACCGTTTAGGATTGTAGCATCTGCCACCATCTCCCCAGACAATTCGGTTTCATACCCAGAAGGTTGATTTGGGACAACGTGCACTCTGTGGCCAACGCATGCCAGTCCACAGCCTCTGGGGCACTGGTATTCTTGGACCAACAAAAGGCCTATGATAGAGTAAACTGGGAATACCTCAGGGCCTGCCTCCATCGTTTCCGCTTACCTCCTGCTTCATCAACTGGGTGATGCTGCTCACGGAATATGCAACAATGGCAGTACATGGCCCTGGCTTCCTAACGGAAGTAGTCCGCCCCACAAAGGGGCTTACGACATGGGGACCCCCTTAGCCCACTCTTATACAACTTCATCCTTGACCCACCACTTTGAAACGAGAATGCCCAACTCACTGGGGTCCATTTGCCAGGCCAAGCCCCAGTCAAGATGATGGAGTTTGCAGATGACTGAGTGGTTGGGGTGTCTAATAATAAAGATGCACGCGCACTTTAAGCTCTCATCCAGGAGTATTTCTGGGTAGATAACACTGCACTGAACGCCTCCAAAACTGAAATCATCCTCCTTGGTAGGTATCAAAACAGCTGGGCCCCTGGAACCAGAGACCAGTCTGGCCCATCTGCTCACACATGCGCTCGCCCTCCCAGCTCACCCCACACTGCCCCACTGGTGCTCCCCTTTATGCTACGCCCTACCATAGGGCTGGTCCGCCATCTGGGCATGTGGGTGGAGGCAGACGGATACGCATCAGCAGTAATGGAGAGTCATATTCTAGACAACGTGATGAAGCGCATCGCTCCCTCAGAGCCCACCCTACTTCCCTTACTGGCAGGGTCGTTTTAGCCAACTCTATGCTCCTCTTTAAAGTCTGGTTTGGAGCCCACGCCATCCCCTTCTCCCCAAGCTTCTTCAAATCCTTGCACGCCCTGCTTCAAGGATGGCTATGGTCAGGCCGCCCTCCACCAGTATGGCTAGAGGTCATGTTTGGCCCTTATCAGCATGGTGGCATGGTCCTGCTTGACTTCAGAGCCCATGCGGCCAAGATCTTGGGTACCTGGATTGCGGCTGTCACCGCCCCTACACTCCCCTCCCAACACTGGTCCCTCGCGGCCCACTCCAACTTCTCTCGCGCCTTGGGCCTCAACATTCCATCGAACCCCCACTCCCTGATGACATACCTGGCTTTACACCCATCGGCCACAGGTCTTCACTATTCTAAAGCCCACTACAAATGAATCCTCCTCTCCATGCGGAGCACTGAGTGGAGAATTTGTATTAGCGGACATACAACCTGAAGAGGCCGCCCCTCACCTCAGTTCACACAAGAGGTACAGGGGCTACCCATCCATGATGGCGTGATCCCCACACGGCCCCATGTCCTATCCAGGGTGGACTACCTGGACATGATGGACATCCCTTACTCCATTGAGACCCAAAAACTATCTGGAAATACGCACACCATCCTCTGTTGCAACCTCAAGTCCGCTCCCATGTGTGGCGCTGCCTGAGGCGGGTGTACCATACAGCTGAGCACTCTAACGCTTTACACTCATCCTGCATTGTGTGTGACCAGTATGGAACGCTGTTCCACCGCCTGGAGAAGTGTCCTACCTCTAAAGTGATATGGCGCGAAGTTCAACGTCTACTGGGCCAGAATCAAACACATCCCTTCAGTCTGTCAATAGATATGTTTGCTTTATCAATGGCCTCCCCCTTCCACCCTCCCTCCGTGCTCTGGTGGTTGCAATCACCATGTGGACCATCCACACGATTGTCTTGGATGCCATCGCAGGCTCCATCCCCACCCTCCCAGAAGCTGTCCACAGATTCTGGTTTCATTTGGTGGACCACTTTCAAGTGTGAATGTTTGGATACCTCCCACCGCGCCACCGACAGCTGGTATCCTCCTGGTTCCCAGTTTTGTTCATAAAATCAGACCCTTTCCTTCACACGTGTTCAATTGTGGCTACATCCCCTTCACACGTTCCCTCCCCCTCCCCATAAGTGGCGTTCCCGCTGGCAACAAGAGATAGCATCGCTTCTCTGGGGTTCCTTCCCTGTTACTAAGTGTTGTCTCAGTTGGGTCAATTTTGGAAGTGTCCATCCCATGTTTGGCCTTCCCCGCAATATATTTAAAAATTTAAAAATTTAAAAACAATCAGGAAGCATCACATGCTTAAGAATTGATGGAGGCGCATTCAGGAACTCATTCACGCTTCTCAAACCTTGAAGGGGGAATACATACCACTGCATTCATTAGGACAACGCATAACAATGAGGGAGCTGACCACACAGTTGATCCGGAAGGCAGTGAAAGTTCCTAATTTTACAGGGCCATGAAAGTCCCCAAGTTACCAAATCCTCATATGTACTATAATAAGCAACTCTTCTATCCCATTAAGTAGTCTATTTCACCCCATCTTTTTGTTTTTTGACCTCTCCACTTACTAACAGCTTTGGGCCCATTTTCTAAACTTAGGCGTCATTCAATAGAACTGATACGCTTAGATTATTAATATACCAGTAGAAGAAGTACAAAAATCCATCATTTGGCAATCTGGATGAACTTGAGCTTGACGGCAAGGAATTTTAAAAATTTTTTCATTGCTTTCACACACAAGAAGATCTCTGGTATTACTAAGGGTCAATATAAAACATGAGCTCTCTATGAATAATACAAGGTAATTCTTGCTAAGGATGGTTTTGACTTGGGATATGAGAAAGATGTGTTAGATTAATTTTGATCTGAAATACATCCCCTATCCGCCTGTATCCTATTAAAAGTCCAAAAAAGATGATGAAGTGGTTAAGTAGGGGATTAACTAACTTGTTAACTGGGGAGTTTAGTAACTTAAAAGAGTCCTTGGCCCCCAAGTTTTGGCTACAAGGAAATTGGCCAACTCTAATTGCGTGGTGATTGATTATTAGAAGCTTGATATCATTTAAAAGGCTTCTTGCATTCAACCTTGAATTGATGATGTAGTACATGATTAGGTGGTGCACAATATCTTTGTCATATTATTTAATTTTAGGCTATTGGCATGTTTGAGTTGCCCAAGTTTGAACAGGACAACTGTGCTATTATTATGTCTCAACCATTGTATCAACCCACTTTGATACATCAAGGGTTCGTGCAATGCTCCTGCCACTTTCCAGTGTGACATGGATGAAATCTGAGTATATAATATATCTTGTTACTTTTTCTCGTTCCCCTTCAATTTTCTCAAACCGCAAAAGAGGAAATCCAACAACTATATGAAACTGCACCACCGCTGTCAATAATGTCACTGAACTGGCAGATTATTCCCCATCCACATGCACCACAAGAGCCAATACTGCAAAATTGGAATAACTTCTCAACGCCCACATCCAGGCTGAACACCACGTTGCCAAACTCATAGAGGCGTTAATCCAGGCCTAATTGTTGATATCAACAACTATCTACCTCACCTCAACACTCATCCCACGGATGCCCCAACCACCTGCTCTCAGCATTGATCTGCCTCTACAATACTGAACCTGATGATGGCCCGCCTGATCCCCCCTCCCCCTCCGCCATGATGGGATAAGCGGCTCGCCGCTGTGCCACCTAGTAGATTATTTTTTGTTTCTTTTTGTGTCTCACTGCCCAAAAGGGCGGTCAAGTCATGTTTTATTTTTAGTCAGTTTAGTTTTGGAGCTTTAGTTCTGGTATTTTCTGTCCCCTGGTTGGCTTGCCTCAGTTAGATTAGAATATATCTTGTTACTTATTTTATCTAAATCTTATAAGCCTATTTTCTTGAGCGTTTAATAAATACTTATATCATTTGGAAGAAGTCTATTGCCTTTTTATCTATGTCTACATTGAGAATCAATCTGTGGAAATGTAACTTTTTCTGAGAACAGCTTAGGTAACTAGGTTTTTAGTAGTAAGCAGGGCTTAAGGCTCCAGCCAGAAAAATTTGTGCCCATTGAAAGTGGTGTGTCTGAGTAGCGAGTGAGGAATTTAGGTTTTTCTTTTAATGATTGGTTTTAAAAAGGCCAGTTTGTAAGAGTTTCAGTAAAGCTTGTTGAGCCTTTATATCATTTATTAGAAATTGTGTACCATTTGAGTGTAATGTGAATTTATGGTTGTCTTTTTGACAAGCTGAGGTTCTGCCATATCAAATCTCCAATACTAATGTCCCCTATCTTATTAAACCTTTATTGTACAAATGGACGCGTCCATCACTGCCCTAGGGGCAGTGCTATTTCAAACTGAGAAATGAAGGGACTAAACATTCAGTGACTTATAGTAGCTAGACTCAAGATGTGAAAAATGGAAATATAAAGTAACCATAAAAGAAATTCTAGCTGTTATCTATGCTTTAAGCAGGTCTGGATTTATGTCTATGAGCTGAGCTTTACTGTGGTAATTGATTATGCTCCTCTTTGTTGGTTACAAAATCTTAAGGAGCCAGAAGGGAGGCTGGCTAGATAAAATTTTAAAACTACAAGCCTATGATTTAAGATTCAACATAACCCCAGCGTAAAACACCAAAATCTAATAATATTTTATAAAATGCACAATGTGGCTTTGATGGATAAATGACCGACTAAATAATTGAGAAAATATTATTAAAAAAATGGATATAAATCAATGGATGTTCAGCATACCCTAGAAAAACTAGTATAGAATACTGTCTTCTAAAATGAAATTTTATAAGATATCTGTTGAGCAACAGTATCTAAGTCTAGCGCCAACCAAGCGTTCTGATTTTATTATTGAAGTCCATAATGCAAAATGCATGGAAGATTAAAAAAGCGCTCAAGCTGCTGAAACAACAGTATAATGGAAATTGATGACTTTTAATATCATGCGACTCCTAACTTTTGTTAGTAATGTCAAACTTAATCCCTTTACTAATACACAACTTCCTATAGATTGCTTAAACCCCATTTTTATTGGAAAACCATCTCTTGCATTGTATGTCCTTTACCAACAGTAGTGGGAAATATATGTACACAATTATATTAATTAATCACCTCACTAAATGAATGGAGGTCAAAGCATTCAAAGTCTCAGGCGCCACTAAAACGGCTAAGTTTATTTTAAAAATAATACTTTGTACCATTATGGTTGCCCAAAGTTCATTATAACTGAAGATGGATCAATTTCATTCCAGATAAATCTTCAAGATGGGCGAGTTTTGGTATTTGAGGGGTGTTGTTGGCCCTTTATCACCCACAGACCAATGGCACTGTGAAAATGTCAAATGGTACCCTCATCAGTATCATTTTTAAGCTGATTATGGTTAAATCATCCATCTGGAATCTTTTCTGTCTTTTCTGTATTTGTCTATGCTATTACATTCATTTATCAATGGGCCAGTAACCGTTTAATTTATAATATGGGAAACTTACTGCTTTACCTTACTTTATACACATATACAAATATATGAGTCCTAATTTATTATCTAGATACGCAAAATCACGCAAACTTTAAATCAGTTACAGACGGAAGCCTACTAAAATTCGTTAGCTAGTAAAGTGAGAACCTGGACTTGGGAAAATGTGGTCTTCTCAGCTCCACCCACCTTTACTGTTGGGGAGCAAATCATATATATGATAATCATGGGTTTGAGAAATGGCAAGTTTAAGCATATATGGAAAGGGCCCTTTAAGATCATATAAATAATGTCAACTGCGCTTACACTTTAAAACCCAAAAAGAATTATCTTGTTGAAAAATATATGCCTATTTCCTAAAATATCATCAGAATTCCAGTCTTATGGACATGGAATCTCAGTGAAAGGATGTACCTCTACTTCTTTTAGTGTCCCCTTATGTTGGTCAAGTGGAGTAAATGAAGCAATTTGATCTGAACAACCATCTGATTTTCATGATAATTATTTTTTATATTTAAATAATAGTTAGATAAGATGATTTAAATTCTAACCATTATTTTTGTACCTTTGCCCTCACAGCTGAAAAATCAGAATGTTTTGGGTCAGATCCAGCCAAAAAGGGGAATGTCAGCCATTTACAAGTTTGCAATACTAAGTTAAAAATTTAAATGATACTAATGATAGTATCAGCCAAAAGACCCTGGCTGATTCTCATTGGAATCCCGCAATTTGGGGTAACACAATTTCAGGTTCTTCTTAGGAATTAATAATGAGATCAAGAAGTCAAATTTCTCCAACCACACAGCGGACTCTATCACATCTATTGGGTGGTATTTCCTAAGCTACAACCAGGACCATATAAGCCCCTATGCAGGGACCATCCCCTTTTATAGGCTTGGCAGGGTCCCCCAAAGTGCAAAAGATTTGGCAAATTGGGGATTGGCTAAAACATATCAAGTTGTTACCTCACAGGTACTTTCTAGCCAATAATGATTCCCCATCCATCATACAATCTAAGTGAAGCAAGTTATCCAAGCTTTGATAGTCTACGATTCCATATTTCCTAATTTGGATGGTAACAAGCCATTCCACATTTACCCTTGAATTCCTTTCAACCCTTGAAGCAGTAATACTTATTGGTCATATTGAAGGGGTTTGTTTCATTTCTTATCTCGCGCTTACTAATAAAATCTTATAAACATAGCTTTTCATTAGTATTTACATTTTACATTTAAATAGCCGTTGTGGAAACCAGCAGCATGAAGCACCAGCGAGCAAGAACTCAGCTGGATTCCTACAAATTGGTGCTCACTACATGGGTTACCCTGTACACCAAAAATAACTCAAAAAAGGAGGCTTTTTAAAGTGAGTAACTCTCTAACTCTTCCCCTTCCCACCTAGTATGAATAATTGCTTTGGAAAAGCAACTCGCCAGCGCATTATCCCATTCTAAAGAGATGGAGCAGCACCCTTTAAACTCCCTCTAAAAGACAAGTACACCCCTGGTGAAGGGAGTATTGTTTCCTTTTTGTATGATTATGAATCTGCAATGCAAGTTGCCACTAATAAGCAAAAGATTCGACACATCCTTGCATGTTTAAGTCGTTTGGCATAAGAAATGATATTTCCTTACATGGAAAATCTACATATCTAGGCAGAGGTGAAAGAGGCTCATTTAGCTGAATTCTGTTCAAAGCAAAATCTTGGCAGGGGCAAACAGGCCTTTATGCGCGTTAGCATGTATGAGGGCGAACTGACTGCTGTCTTTGCTGAGCGATATTACCTTGCTGCGTAAAGGTTATCAATGGCTAACATGCTAACCCTGGATGATGCTATTGCAGCCATATTAACTGGGTTAGCTTCTCAACCCTATCTCGCCAGGCATATCATTTCAGTGAAACGTTACTTTAAAAACATCCACGACATAAAGGAGGCTCTGTTAGACGTTTCTGATTTTCATTCCTGTGCAACAATAACTGAAGCTGGGGTGGATTCTACAGTTCTAATTGTTGAAGAGCTTTCACCTGTAGAACAGTTGAAAGTGAGTACACCTGTATCTACGGCATTGAAACCTGCTTCCTCAGTGTGATTCACAAATAATATCACTCCCTCCTATAATTCAGAGTCCTGTAAGGTAGCTATACCACACTCCTGCATATGCTTACTAAAGCCGTTGTGCCTTCCCCACCAGCTAAGCTGGTAGATGCGCGCTTTAAGGCTACCTCAATAGCGGCTTTGCCAGTTGTGGAGAATACCCTTGAGGATGAATCTGAGGGAGGGGGTGTTGATGTAGGCTGCTATTTATTGGGAGCTCCCACGGAAGTGGAGGTCCCTGTTTGATTGAACGATGAAGTAGTAGATGAAACTCACCATACCTGAGGAAACTTACCTCAAACAATTATAAGGGTGCCCAAAAGCTATTGAAACTTCCAGCAATGGTGACGAGTTCTTGAATGGTCAGATTTGACCTCTTCAGTGAGTCCATACCATGAAATCCATCCTGGATAATTACCCTGAGACTGCTCGTAAATTAACCTTTTCTTTCCAGCTTAAGGAGGTCTTGGATTTGTGCCCTAACTTTGGGGAACACTCACCAAGGTTGAAGTGGTCATTCAAAAAGTCTGGGTAATGGCCATCCTGGATACTGGCTCCCTGTTTAACATAATCTCTATGAAGCTTATCAAAAAGATAAAGCTGGCGCCTAATTTGGAGTACAATCAAGAGTTTGGAACTGTTGTCCCAAACAACACGTGCGCCATTGGGGCATATTCTTCCCTTCCCATTCATTTTGGGAAGCTTATCTTACAAGCCTCTGCAGTGGCTTTGCACAACAATGCCTATGATATGCCCTTAGGTACACAGTTTATGATTGAGTATGAGGGAAAAATAAACATGAAGCAAGGTTTCCTCTCGCTACTCAACTATGAAGTCCCTTTAGTCTTATCCAATAAAGAACCCAGCAAGCACGAATACTCTTGCCTGGTGGAATATCCCTTTTCTGCTATGACTTTGCATTATTTCACCTCTGGGTGTGACACCAAAAATTGCCTGATTCAGTGGATGGTAAGGATGTAATCCCTTTCTATGCAGCAGATGAAGTCATGATTAAGTCTGGTGAACAACGAGTGGTGGACACAATCAATCTCCAAATCCCACACCACTTCTTGTTGCACCTCATAAACCTTGAGGGCGTTAGCCCCCTGGAACCTCAGTATTACCTGGAATACTATACCCAGCCTACCAGAGGCCTATTACTATTCTGCTGGGAAACCTCACTGGCAAGGATATAATCATAAGAAAACACCAGGAGATTGGCAGAGGGCTGTTAATACCCGTGGAGGACATTGAACAAAATTACTATAATGCAATGACGAATTGGGGTTACCAATGGATAACTTAATATGCACCTTGCCCAACGTCCATATTTTGGATGAATTGACCCCAGATGAGCCGGAAAAAGTTCATACTTTATTAGACGACTATAGCTATATATTCTACAAATTTTATAATAATTATGGCCACATGAAGGGCTGGTGCCACTCCATTGATGTAGGTGATGCCCGTCCTATTAGGTCCAAACCTTATTGCAAGTCAAAGGCGGAGGAACAGCTTTTATTAGACGCGGGGTTACTAGTTCCTTCCCAAAGCCCTTGTTCTTCTCCCCTCTTGCTAAAAAAGAAAAACGGAGGTCATCGGATAGTCATGGACTACCGCAAATCAAACAATCTCACAAAAAAGGATAGCTATCCTATCCCCCACATTGATGATGCCCTAGCACAACTCTCCATATCTATCCTCTTCTCTGAAATGGACTTAGCTAGTGGCTATTGGTAAATGAACCTTTCTCCTCAGTATCAGGACAAATGCGTCCTTATTTGTAGTGAGGGTCTCTTCCAACCCACACGATCACCTCAAGGGTTGTGCAACGCACCTGCATCTTTCCAGCATTCGATGTACCATATATTACAGGATCTAAAATTGACTTGTGTCATTGTCTATCTTGATGACATCATGATGTTCTCAAAAACCTTTAACAAACATCTTGATCACCTGAAGGAGGTTTTAATGTTTACATGTGTCAAGCATCATGTTAAAACCTTCAAAGTGTACCTTCTTCCAAAGGAAACTGGATTTCCTTGGCTACTCCATTTTTCAATATGGAATCCAACCCATACAGGACAAGGTCAAAGCAATCTCAAAAATGCTTTCCCTAAAAAACTATGGGATATTCATGCATTTCTAGGGATGATGGGGTATAACCATCATTTCATCCCTAAATTCAGCCAACTCAGCGAGCCCCTTGTCCATCTATTAACCAAGAATTCCCCCTTTTATTGGGGAGCTGAACACAAGGCCGCCTTTGAGACGCTGAAGCAACTTCTACAACAACGTCCTATCCTATGGCACCCAGATTATAACAAACCATTTATTTTGTTTACTGACACCTCAGACTACGCCGTTGGGGCCACCTTAGCCCAATTGGATAAAAAATGTTGTTGATCATCCAGTATCATAATTCAGTAAAATACTTTCAAAAGTGGAATGCAACTACAGCGTAACAGAGAAGAGGTGCCTTGCCGTTTTGTTAGCTGTAATACACTACCGCTCTTTCCTACATGGGACCACCTTCACTGTAGTTATGGACCACGCTTAGTTGAAGTGGTTACAGAATATATAGGATCCTACTGGCTGGTTATCTCGCTGGGCTCTAAAGCTCAAGCATTACAATATGAATATTGAACACTGTGTGGGACCCATCACATGAATGTTGATGGGTTGACTCAGCTTCCAGTCCTTCACTTGGATATAGTGAGGCGGAGAGGTTACATGACCTCTTAATGACCCCCAATGAATGGGAGGATGAGGATGAGCCTGTCCAGAGGATGTTAGCCTGACACTCCCACTCACTAATGTCGATAATGGGAAGTTGTATAAAAAAGGTGGGGGCTAAATAGTTGACTTACCTTCAGCCCTCAGAATGCGTACTGCTATCCTAGAAGCTCATTCTTTCCTAGGTTTTGGAGGGGCAAAGAAAACTCATGAGTGGATTAAGGATTGGTACTATTGGGATAGAATGATGGAATATATTGCTGACATCTTCAAAACTTGCCTTACATGTAAGAAGCAATATGTTTTCAAGACTAGATACCAGTATTAACCAACTACCCCTCAACAATCGTTCCACACCATCAGTTTGGATATAGTAGGTCCTCTTCCTCAGACTACTGGTGGAAACAGATTTATCCTAGTAGCAATTGACTACTTCACTAAGTGGGTTGAAGCTGTGGCTCTCCCTTCCCAAACGGCCAAGGCCACAGTTACTTTTTTACATCAACACTTTTCACCAGTCATGGATGTCTTTAAGTACTACTCTGCGATAATGGTAAGAACTTCACCTCCAGAGTAGTCAAAATCCTGGCCACTTTCATGGGAGCCCAACAACTTTTCTTGACTTCATATAATCCCTCCACAAATGGGACCACAGAAAGAGCAAATAAAATCTTGTTTTCATTCTTCAAAAAATGGCCTTTTCAGATCCTCTTCAATGGTAGCAATACCTACCCAGTTCTCTTATGGCATACCAGATTAGCTATCACCAGATTTTAAAAATGTCTCCATTCCGTGTCTTGTATGGGTGAGAACCAGGAATACCTGCCCTCTTAGATAAAGATGTGTTCTCTTCTATAGTTGAGGAACCTGAGAAAGTCATGAGAAGATTGGCTCAGCGCATAATCCAACTCAAATCTGAAGCTATGACCAAATTAGCAAAAACAGTGACAAAAGAAGGGCAGGTTGCCAATGAGTTCTGAACCACCTACCTACATTCCAAGTGTCCAACATGGTATTATACTACCATAACTATATCATTCCTCAAAGCGGTAAACTTAGATCAATTTTGGAATGTCCCTTCACCATCACCTACAAAAGAGGCAATGAGTACTCCATAAAATCCTTGGCTACCGGGATTACTATCTATTGAGTACATGGCCAATTCCTACAGCCCTATTCTCACTCCCCCCAACATTCTTGAGGGAGATGATGTCAGAAATTTGCCTTCACAGCTGAAAAACAAGAATGTTTTGTGTCAAATATATCTGAGAAGGGGAATGTCAGCCATTTAGAAGTTTAAAACGCTAAATCAAAAATTTAAATGATATTAATGATAATAACGGCCAAAAGACCCTGGCTGATTCTCAGTGGAACCCCGCAATTTGGGGTAACACAATTTTAGGCTCTTCTTAAGAAATAACAATGAGATCAAGAAGTCAGATTTCTCCAACCACACAGCGGACTCTGGGGCATCTATTGGGTTTATTTCCTAAGCCACAACCAGGACCATATAAGCACCTATGCAGGGACCACCCTTTTTATAGGCTTGGCAGGGTCCCCCAAAGTGCAAAAGATTTAGTGATTGGGGATTGGCTGAAAAAAGTCAAGTCGTTCCCCAATGGGTACATCATAGCCAATAATGATTCCCAATCCATTGTACAGTCTAAGTGAAGCAAGTATTTTGAGCTTCAATAGGCTACAAATCCAAATTCTAATTTGGATGGTAGCAAGCTGTTCTGATTTTTTCTTATTTTTTTTACTGTTGAGACAGTTTAAATACTGATTGGTCTAATATTGAGGGGGTTTGTTTCTTTTCTTATCCCGCGCTTACAAATAAAACTTATAAACTACAGCTTTTTATTAATATTTACACTTTACATTTAAATAACCGTTGTGGAATCCTGTGGCGTGAAGCACCAGCAAGTGAGAACTCAGCTGGATTTCTACAATTATGTCAATAATGATTTAGAAATAAAATTACTATTAATACTTTATTGGGTCACCTCATCAACAAAGCTTTAACCTAAGTTATGCTTAAAATTTTGATAGTAACCTTATCTATATATTATTAAACCTCATTAACCCTCTAAAACTGCCCAATTTTTAGTAATTTGTATTTTCTTCAGCACCCTGGCCTAATAATTATATTCTTTTTATTTTAATAATTTTATTTTTACTTGCCACTGCGTCATCTTTCAACTGTTGCAAAGAGGGTCAATTATTTCAAATTTAAATTTATTGCAAGGAAGGCTGACCATACATCAATGAATCCCCCTTGGGTTGGGACCATATAGTACTAAAAAAAGGCTGGCCATGGAACGGACACTTCCAAATTTTACCCAAAAGAAATAAAACTTAGTACCAGGGAAGGCACCCCAGAGAAGCGATGCTATCTCTTGTTGCCAGCGGGAACGCCACTATGGGGAGGGGGAGGGAACGTGTGAAGGGGCTTTAGCCACAATCGAACACTTGTGGAGGAAAGGGTCTGATTTTATGAACCAAACTGGGAACCAGGAGGAGACCAGCTATCGGTGACGCGGTGGGAGATATCCAAGCATCCACGCTTGAAAGTGGTCCACCAAATGAAACCAGAATCTGTGGACAGCTTCTGGGAGGGTGGGGATGGAGCCTGCGATGGCATCCAAGACAATCGTGTGGATGGTCCACATGGTGATTGCAACCACCAGAGCACGGAGGGAGGGTGGAAGGGGGAGGCCATTGATAAAGCAAACATATCTATTGACAGACTGAAGGGATGTGTTTGATCCTGGCCTAGCAGACGTTGGACTTCGCGCCATATCACTTTAGAGGTAGGACACTTCTCCAGGCGGTGGAACAGCGTTCCATACTGGTCACACACAATGCAGGATGAGTGTAAAGCGTTAGAGTGCTCAGCTGTATGGTACACCCGCCTCAGGCAGCGCCACACATGGGAACGGATTTGAGGCTGCAACAGAGGATGGTGTGCATATTCTAAATAGCCTTCTGAGTCTCAATGGAGTAAGGGATGTCCATCATGTCCAGGTAGTCCACCATGGATAGTACATGGGGCCGTGTGGGGATCACGCCATCTTGGATGGGTAGCCCCTGTACCTCTTGTGTGAACTGAGGAGAGGGGCGGCCTCTCTGGGCTGTGTGTCTACTAATATGAATTCTCCACTCAGCGCTCCGCATGGAGAGGAGGATTTATTTGTAGTGGGTTTTAGTCCCGTGAGGACCTGTGGCTGATGGGTGTGAAGCCAGGTATTTCATCAAGGAGTGAGGGTTCAATGGATTGTTAAGGCCCAAGGCGCGGGAGAAGTTGGAGCAGGCCACGCGGGACTAGTGTTGGGAGGGGAGCGTAGGGGTGGTGACAGCCGCAATCCAGGTGCCCAGGTTCTTGGCAGCATGGGCTTTGAAGTCAAGCAGGTTTAATCCACCATGATGATTGAAGCCAAACATGACCTCTAGCCATACTGGTGGTGGGCGGTCTGACCAGAGCCACCCTTGTAGAAGGGCATACATAAATTTGAAAAAACCAGGGGAGAAGGGGATGGCGTGGGCTCCAAACCAGACTTTGGAGAGGAGCATAGAGTTGGCCAAAACAACCCTGCCAGTAAGGGAAGTAGGGTGGGCTCTGAGGGAGGCGATGCGCTTTGTCACGTTGTCTATAATATAACTTTCCATTACTGCTGATGCGTACCTGCCTGCCTCCACCCACACGCCCAGATGGCGGACTGGCCGTATGGTAGGGCGTGGCACGAAGGGGAGCACTAGTGGGGCGGTGTGGGGTGAGCTGGGAGGGCGAGCATGTGTGCAAGCAGATGGGCCGGGCTGGGCACTGGTCGCTGGGGCCCAGCAGGTTTGATACCAACCAAGGAGGATGATTTCGGTTTTGGAAGCGTTCAGTGCAGCATTACTTACCTTGGAATACTCCTGGATGAGAGCTTCAAGTGCACATGCATCTTTATCATTGGACACCCCAACCACACAGTTGTCTGCAAACGCCATCATCTTGACTGGGGATTGGCCTGGTATATGGACCCCAGTAAGTTGAGCATTCACGTTTCTAAGTAGTGAGTCAAGGCTGAAGTTGTGTAAGAGTGATCTAAGGGGGTCCCCTTGTCGTAAGCCCCTTTGAGGGCGGACTACTTCCGTTAGGAAGCCAGGGCCACGCACTGCCATTGTTGCAGATTCTGTGAGCAGCATTACCCAGTTGATGAAGAGAGGGGTAAGCGGAATTGATGGAGGCAAGCCCTGAGGTATTCCCAGTTTGCTCTATCATAGGCCTTCTGTTGGTCCAAGAATACAAGTGCCCCAGAGGCTGTGGACTGGCATGCATTAGCTACAGAGTGCACGTTGTCCCAAATCGACCTTCTGGGTATGAAACCAAATTGTTCTGGGGAGATGGTGGCAGATGCTACAATCCCTAAACGGTTAGCCATATTTAGTTAAAATTTTTGTATCCGTGTTAGTTAAAGAAATGGGGCGCCAGTTGGCTAAGTTTAGCTTGTCCCCTTTCATGAAGAGTGTGATGGTGAAGGCCTCTTGTCCTCCTGGTAGGAGGCGCGTTTCCAGAAGGCTCTGGTTAAGTGAGGCAAGCAGCAGTGGGGATATATATTTGAAGTACTTTTTGTAGAATTCATATGGAATGCCATCTGGGCCTGGGTATTTCTGATTTGGTGCACTGTGGATGGCTGTCCATAATTCGCTCAGAGTAATTAAATTCATTTTTTTGGGTATTTGGAAATGGTGCAGATGTGGGTTTGGTCAAAAAATTCTGCCATTTTGGCCAGCTGAATTGATCAGATCGGTATAACTCAGAGTAATACTTTTATATTTCGATTGCCACTTCAGCTGGCATATCTGCGACGGAATCATCCAATCTTCACACCTGTTTGCAGGCCATGCTCTGGCATGGTACAAAAAAAATTTTAAAAAATATGTGGTGCACTTGTCGCCCTCTGTAATGCATTTGGCCCTGTACTGAACACAAACCTGATGTTTGTGTTGCCTTTCAAGCGCGTTGAGGTGGGCGGCTGCTTCCACCCACTTCTGGCCCCATACAGGGCTGTAGCCTGTAGCTGGTATGTTGGACTCCAGGTGTGCCAACTCTGCCAGAGCGCGCGAAATGATGGCCAATGTGGCTCATGAGCATCAGGAGGAGAGGTGGCGAGAGTGGCGGATGGTATCCTCTTTGAAGGCTGACCATGTGGAGATGGGGTCCGCGCAAAACGGTGTAAAAAATCTTTTGCCAAAGTTTCTGATTCCACCATGTGGAAAATCCTAGCGACACAAGTTTGGGAGGGCGGGGTTTGCACCAATGTGGGGCCTTAGCCACTGTGATGGGTAGGTGGTAGGTTATCAAGACCAGCCGGTGGTCAGAGAATTCAATTTTTGTTTTTGGAAGTGGGAAATGTGAGGCTGGAATTTTGCTGGTGTAAAGATAAGGTTGATGCGGGTCATGGACCTTAATTGGCCGTTGTGGACGTGGGGGCGCATAATGTTTTTGAGCAGCGGGGCTTGCCACGGCAGTGCATCCATTAACCCAAGGGTGGCCTTTAGAACGTGAAGTTCTATGTGACCCTGGGAGGCATGGGAGGAGGAAGGCCAATGATCCGTGGGTGTGTTTAGCCAACAGTTCATGTCGCCAACTATGAAAGGGTCTGGGGGTAACAGGAGGGATTTGACTGATGAGAAAATTCCTGATGCTCTTGTGCACAGATTGGGGCATAGATGTTGACAATAGCATGCGCCATATCAGCCCACAAGAAAGTGACAACGAGGACTCAGCCATTGAGGAAGGATTCTGATGATAAAAATTTGAAAAAATTGTTTTTCCAAACTAGCACCCCACAGTGCTCTGACCAAAAGGATAGGGATGGGAGGAGCATAGTTTTCCAAGCATCCTTGGAACCTCGCGGACAGTGGGACTCCTGGATGGCCAGGATATCCATGGGAAAATTTTCGTGTAAAAAACTTATTTTCCTAGCCTGAGGTGGTGAGGCCTTGAGTCCGGCGATATTCAACATCCCTAAAGTGAAGGTTTCCCCCATCGCACCTTAGGTGTGAGGGGGTGGGCACCTGGGCCCACTAGCCTCCTCTAGATCCCCATGGGCCTTCATGGCAGCACAGGTGTTTGCAGCAACGCTATTGGTAGTTTTGTTAATTTTAGCAGAAAGGTTTGCGTTGGCTTTTGCCTTCACTTTTTGTTTCCCCGACATCGAACAAGTTTTTTGTGGTGTGGATGAGTTTGGTGCACCAACGATCAGGTCAAAAATATAATTTTAGGTAGGTTGGACCCCAACTTGGTTTCAACCAGAGCTTGGTTGCAAAGATCAGGTGATATTGAGTCACCCATCAGATTCTCAGATTGGGTGGCTAATTGGCATGGGCTTCCCAATCTGATAGGTTGAGGGATTCCCAAGTTGCTTCTGCCACAAAGGTTTCAATGTCCTCCTGGCGTTGGTAGTGTGGGATAGTGGTGGTGACTTTGGCCACTTCCTTGGCCGCAGCCCTGTGGGCCTGCTTGGCCTTCTTCCACTCTTGCGGGGAAATAGGTTTTACCAGTAGGTAGCAGCCTTGTGCTCCCCATGGGAAGCCTTTTTGGTGCTTACGGTTGGTTCATAGTGCACCTCTCCGCTGGCCATGGCCGCTGAGGGGTGCTCTTGGAATGTGATGCCCTCCTTGGTGGGGCATGCATGTGCCTTATGGCTGAATGCGTCACAGTGGGTGCAGACGGGGGGTGCGCTGTCCACGGTTACCCAGAAAGGGTGGGTGGTATGCCCTTCAATATTGATATATGTGGAGTGCGGGATCTGGGTTAAATCCTTTGCTATCCTTGGTTGGGGTCAGAACTGCAATGGCTTTGCCGGTGCACAGGTGTGGCATCAGCGTAAAGCATTGCATCTCAAAAGATTGTATTTTGCCATATATGGTGAGACCATCTTTCAGGATCTGCTCCAAAATGGCACATTTTACCATAGTAGACAAAAAGTCAAATGTGAGGAAAATTTGGTTGGATTTTGTCCATCTGGTGCGTTTGGTCTCAACAACCCATTGCCCTTCAGGGAGGTCAATCACTACGCGCACTGCAGCAGCTTTGTCTGCTGCCTCCTTGTTTTCAAAACTGAGGTCCAGCCAACTGCATGACATGGAGTGAGGTGTGACATACACCGCTGTTGGGAAAAAAGTGTGCACATTACCACAAAATTTTTCCCATAAAGCTGTTTGTTGGATGTCCAGAAACACACAGACTCCATATTCCACCGATGAGAGTGGTTGGGAGTGCGGCGTGTTGATGTACTGATTGCATCGTGCTTGCCAAGTGAGGATTTCTGGGGAACTATAGACCACCAGTTTTTTTTTCTATTCCGCCAGTTTCTTCGGGGCATTTTTGAATGTTTGAGGCCGCGGGCCTACCACCTGCTCCTCTTACCTTACTTGCCCAACTGCTCCCTGATATGGGCACTAATCTCCTCTGTGAGATTATCAAACTAGAATCAGACTTGAATTGAATAAGCTGCAAAAGTGATTGCAACAAAAGAGAAAATCTTTGCAAAGAGGGTCAATTATCAAGATCTTATTTATCGTGGTTCCTCATCCATATTAGCCCAAATACTAATAGATGAAGCTACCATGACCTGTAGGCATTAGTTTCTATGAATCTTCTTTATATTGCTTAAATTTATTTAATATTTCTCAGTGAAATAAGTCATCAATTAGTTGGACTCTCTGGAAATTTCTACATTGAAATAGCACATTATGGAGGGAGTCAAATTTTATGGGAATTGGCTACTTTGAGTATGCTTTTAAGCACCACCTGAAGAACACCCATATTGAGCCTACCGCCACTGTCAGAACTTAGAGTATATTGTGTGCTTCCCATTTTATTGCAATATTAACTCTTTTACAAATAATTAGGTTGCTTTCATTTTTTTCTGTTATTTTCATCATACAGCATAGCGTAGTTATGTGCATGTTTATTTAAGTCGTTGAAACCTGAGGTATCAAAGCCAATTAAATGGATATAAAAGCGCACCTCAGAGCCTAGAAGGCGTCCTCCAGTGCAGATGACCATGGAGGAGTTTTTCTCCACTTGCTTTATACAAGTCTGTAGAGACATTCAAATGATCTGGAGTGAACTCTTAAGGAAGATGTATTTCCCCATAAAGCTTCTCATTTCTTTAACTGAGGTTAGCACGAGTAGTTGAAACTGCCTTATCCTTATCTGGAGTAACCATATGACCTTTGTCAAACTTTATATTCTCAAGAAGTTGACCTGGGATTATAATAATTCAAACTTATTTTCAGTGTCATGTTTTCCTCTCTCAAATGTTTAATTACTTGCTGTAAGTGAATCCCATGATATTCCTGATCTGTAAAGAGCATAGAGTTTTACATATATGACACAGCAATTGGCCTAAAACTCTCTTTGACGCTACATCAATATGACTTTGAAAAAATATCAAGTGCATTCTTAAGACCAAAAGAAATGACCTGTGATTAAATCCTCTTTGGTACAAAATATTGTAAGCCATCCCTTCATTTTTGACGCGTTTCTGGTTAAAGGAGTTAAATAAAACCATACTAGAGAACAAATTGGCTTTCTCCACAAAAGTGGAGAAGCTGTGCCTCCATAATAATTTGGTACAGATTTGGTACAATGACATTAATTAAGTTAAACAATTTACACAAGGTCTTAGAGTACTGTCTGCTTTCTCCACAAAGAGAATTGGTGATCACACCAGAGAGCTACGCTATATAAATAGAATTTTTAGAAAAACTGTTCTCTAAAATTTAAACATCTAATGCTGCTTCCACAAAAAGTCAATTTGTAGATTAAAGAGGAAATGCAAACCAGGTGTTGAAAAATTCACCATTGTAATGTTTCAGGAACTTGGCTAGTGTGCCAGGATCAACAGTATAAGGACTGTTGACCCCTTATAATGCTGCCTTCATTAACACCAGGGGGAGTGGCTTGCTGACCACTCCCTAGATGCTTGACCCAGCATCTAATCCTTGGGTATCTCTTGCTATCCAGGATTTCTAGTAATGAATCGCTTGAAAAAAAGAAGAATAGGCAAATGTAGATCTTTTTTTAGACAAAAAGGTAGGGCTTTTATAGCTGACCAGCCCACCCGACTAAATTTCATATGATATGAAGTTATTTTGGATTCTGGGGTAGCATGAGGCATAATAAATTAATAAGGCTCCAACCTTGATTATCTTTGGCATAACTCGCCAGAAACTCATAAAATGTCATCGGTGTAACTCACCAGCAACTCAAATATATCCCAGTAATCATCAGCATTATCTGCAAGTAACCCTAGCATAAAAATCCTCAGCAACGTCAGCTGGCAACCATAAGTATAAAATCATAGCATTGTCCGCTGAAATCCAAAATAAAATATTAGTTGTAGATTGATCCTTGGCATAAGTCACCAATAAATCCTATTAATCAAATTAGTTGAAGATTGATTCTCAGCATTTGTTGCCAGTAAATCCTATAAAATCCAAAAATATTGTATTGAAATAGCTCAACCCAATTGGTTGGGGAGCATGATGTGAAGCTGCACCATTAAATTATCCTTTAATATCTATTGGTGATTTATCCAGATGCTTTGGGAATTTTTAGATACTTGGGAACTCATTTTGATGAGCTAAATTAAGACTGAAACAACCAAAAGTAGAAGCAGGTTCAATTGAGTAAAATAGGCGAATTTCCTGTTGTAGTTAACCGCTGAAATCCGCTGAACTCTCTAAAGTCAAACAAGGTCAAGTATTTAACGTTGCGTGAAGTAATTAACTCAAACCGCTGGGATCCACTAAACTCAAAAGTTGAACCAGCTGAGTTTTAGTTAGTAAGGGTGCTCAACATAAGGTGATCCATTGAATTCATTAAATTAAATAAAGTCAAAACCCTTAGATTAGATAAATTAATTGGCGTCGATGCCTGATTAATAAATCATAATAGCTGAGATCAAAAAGAGCCATTAACTGATTAACAATCTCAGCACCAGGTCAACTGTGAGTTTGAAATTACAAACAAACTCATAATAATCAATTTTAAGACTTTACAGAAGCCGCATCAAATGAAAAATCTAACCCTTCCAAACAGGAAGGTAAGGGAACTTCTGGAGTGTGCTTCAGCGGAGGCTCAAGGATGAGTTTATTTACATTGGTTTATTGGGAAAAATTGATTAAAGTGCTTACTTCAGTCAAAGAAAACCAAATTCTTTCAACTTTCTTAGGGATAAAGTCAATTTATTGCTTTCAGATTAGGTTTAATATGAAAAAATATTTCAGCCACTCCACTCTTAAGATAATTGGGTACAGCAGACTTTATTGACAGAGTGGTCAGCCAGTTGGTGCTTTCCAACTTGATTATCAATTAGCCCCTAAACTTTCAACGTGGGAATATCCTGAGAAGCACCTTTTCTAACCATTCCACCAAATGAGTATTGTAACCCAGGGTAGTGAGCTAGGTGTTGGTAAATAAAGTTCTCAAAACACTAGTATATATTAAAATAGTTGCCTTGAACTTCCCTAAAGGGGTATAAAAGAATAAAAAGAAAGCAAATAATGCCCAGAATATTCTTTATTTCAATACAAACAGTGGTAACAATTAGATATTGGAATCAGCTTCAAGAATTTTAATGCAACCAGGAAGTATTTTTAATTCAAAATAAGAAATGGTATAGTTCTTCATTATTACAACTAATCTTATGCCATACTGTAACCAAAATTTTCTCAGCCTCCTGAGTGCAGCAAATCATAGTGGTGTCATTTGAGGGTTCTCAGAGGTGCTTTGATAATGAAAATGAGCTTAATCTGAACACACAAGAGCTTATGAAGCGCATTTGTATTTACATATCAGTAAAGATGGAGCTTACATGTTTGAAAGGAAGACTACTTTATTCAATTGCCTGATGGACATTGCTATCCACCACCATCATGGCGTAATTTCCTTCCACTGAGAGTTCACATTGTTCCATGAAAAGCAGTTCCAGAACGGAAAGTTTATCAGATAACTTTTTAATTAACAAATTGGGGCTAGACCTCTTCTAACCTTTGAGTTCTTCTAAGAACAAAGCTGTGAAAATGGATGACAACTCCAATTAAAAATAAACTATTTTTCCAAGGGAGGTATTTAATGGTGTCTGAGGGTGAACAATTGTAGCTTAATTACCTGAACTCATAAATAATAACTTGGGGCTAGACCCCTTGTTGAGTTGCTTGTTTTTGAAGGCTGGGTCCTTCAAATGCTATGCAATCATTAGGCGCTATAAGCCCAGCGTAATCAATTAGCAGACTTCTAAGTCACTAGAACAATCTCTTGGCATCTTAGCCATAAACAAGGCAAATCCCTGTTATTATAAACAGGTAGATCACTAGTATTTACTAGGCAAAAATTTAGGCAATTTAAAGATCCTTTATTTTCAGAGTTAGGGTTATGCATAAGCTATAATTAATTTTTGGGGTTGCACTGAATATTGGGGTTGCCAGAGAGAAAAAGCATAATGCAAAAGATTTGATGGGGCAAAATCTTTCTTCAATTGTTTTACCTGGTCAAGACGATCCCTGATTGGCAAGGCATTTAGTAATTACCTTGGCAAATCTGGGAGAGGTTCAACCTTCAGCAGCTCAATTTTGGATTCAGGCCTTGTGGCAATTTTGGTAGGTTCTGCCCTGATAGTATCTCCAGAAATGAATTAAAAAGTATCAGCTTTTTGATTCTCATTAAATCTGTCATATAACCTATCAAGCCCAACACTGCCTCCACAATATCTTGCCTGGGAGGGACATAAGTCTGAAGTAACCTAGTTTGGACTCAATTTACATTGGAGCCTAACTTGACGCAGCAATGGAGTACTCTTGGCTCAGCAATATTACTCAATATGGCTATAATCACAACATATTAAGTTTATGCACCTTACCCCCTGGCTGGTGTCAAAAGAATAATACCAGATCCACTGGCTGGTACTTAGACAGGATTGAATTGAGGCCTTTTCTTCGATTTGCTTCTCTTTGACTGATGGTACCAATCAACTTAGCAGATAGATCTTGTATACAAAATAGTTCATCTGTCAACCTTCGCATTGTGAGCTTAGTGGTGTCAGTCGTAGAGGTCTCCAATTTGGGTTGAACGCTAAATGTATAATTTGCTTTCACCTGCATAGAGCTCAAAACGGTGACATCTGGATAACATGATGGTAACTCACGCGGTATGCTAATAGGGATACTGAGAGGTATTCATCACATTAGCCTGGGTCATAGTGAACCATTTTTCAGAGAATATCAGTGAGAGTCTCATTCACATATTTCACTGCTCCATTAGCTGTGGGGTGATAAGGAGCATTGAAAAAGGGTAAGTACCCATCAGGTTAACAAAGTCTACGATTACTTGGGAAACAATATTGGTGACATTGCCAGACAGTAGTACCTTTGGTTACCATGAAAGGTGAAGACATGTTTAAGTAAAAATAGGTGGTCACTTTGGAAGTAGTAAAGTAACATAGATGGTCTAACCCATTTGGTGAATTGGTCAACCGCCAGGATGATATAGTTGCCGTACATCACCATAGGTAGTGAACCAATAACATCAATGCTGAATGAAGCAAATGGGGCAAAAGGATCCACGACCTGATGTTGATATAGCGTTTTGGGATGCATCTGGCTAACACATATGAGAAAGGGTTCAAGGACGTCCTAAATTGTTCAATCATCCCCTCCCAGTAACAGCGCTCTCACAAAAATTGAGGGGACTTTTTGACGGCACCATGGCCTATCATCAAGTGCCCTCCAAAGTGGTCTCCTTCCTGGCCAACATATGGACATAAGGCAACCAAGAGGCGCTGACCTATTTGTACAATAACTCATCCTCAGTTTGGGTCCACTCAGCCATTTTATTTAACCAATGCTGAACTTTAGGGGTTTCTTGACTCCACTTTTTAAGTTTCTGGATGAGATCATAAAGTTGAACATTTCAGAGGTGTAGAGTGCTAATACAGGCAACTGGGACAACATTTTGGCATTTTGATGTATTGATCCAGTGTAATGAACAAAGTAAAAGTCATGCTTTTGCAGTTTGAGTGCTCAGTGGGCCAGTCGTCCATCTGGGTCCTTCATCTGTAGTAGCCTTTGTAGGGAAGCGTGATCTGTAACCAATATGAAATGATTTCCATATAGGAAAGGGTGGAAATTCTTGATGGCAAGTGGGCAGCTAAGCACTACCACTCAATTACACTATAGTTCCTTTCCGCCCAAAATAGGGCTTTGCTAAAGTATGCTATGAGATGATCCAATTTATTTGCATGAGTTGTGATAGGATAGTCCCAACAGCCATATTACTAGCGTCTGTAAACATAATGAACTGTTTTTC
The DNA here is from genome assembly GCA_022478985.1 of Massospora cicadina. Taxonomy (NCBI): domain Eukaryota; kingdom Fungi; phylum Entomophthoromycota; class Entomophthoromycetes; order Entomophthorales; family Entomophthoraceae; genus Massospora; species Massospora cicadina. The sequence goes on from JAKSZP010009279.1 coordinate 83,850, forward strand.
AAACACAGGATGGACTAATACAGGGGGCGCTCATAAGTGCTTTCTACAAAATATAGATCTTTCTATTGTGTCACCTCCCATTGTAATGGAATCTCTTTGTGCGGCAGATAGGTCAAGGGTTCAGTGAACTCAGAAAAGTGGGGGAAGAATTGTCAATAATAGCTGACCATCCCAAGTAACACCTGTATATAGCGTAGACTGGAGGGTTGAGTCATCCGCTCAATAGCAGCCACCTTGCTTGGTATCAGTGAAATCCCTTCCTGGTTAACCTTATGGCTGATAAATTTCATATCCATTTGGAAAAACTGGCATTTGGCAGGTTTCAACTCCAGAGCAATGAACGGAAGCATTCTTACACCTCCTTCAGATGAGAAAATTTTGGTCAAAGGTGTAAGAGAATATGATCATGTCGTCAAGATAAACTAACAAAAATGACATTTTCAAGTCTCCTTACAAGCTATTCATCGCCCTTTGAAATGTGGCCGGGGCGTTGCATACCCTTGGGGAATTATTGTGGGTAGAATAACTTTTTGTTGGCTAAAAGGGCAAATTTCTCCTGATCCTCTGGCGCAAGTTCAATATGTCAATAGCCACTAGCAAGATCCTTGTAAAGCGGAAATTGGGAACCCTCTAAGAGTCACAGTTAATCATCAATTTTTGGCAGCGAATAGCTATCTTTTGCATGATGGCATTCAACTGGAAGAAGTCCATTACTACTCAGTGGCCCTCATTCTTTTTCCGTATAAGCAGCAAGGGCGAGGCCCAGGGACTTTGGAAGGGCTTCAGTAATCCTGCATCCAAGAACTGCATTGATTACTTTGTCGCCTGTCTTCTTCAATTTTATATTCTTGTAGGGCTGAGCATGAATTGGAGCAGAGCTGCCCATCAATACTATATGCTGCACCCCTTTCATCATTCCAAGATCATCAGAGCCTTTTTTATATATCACCATACTCCTTGATAAGCACATCTGCTTGCCGCTGCTTCTCGGAAATGAGGGTGTCGCCTATTCTCACTTTGATATGGCGGATTGTAGTGTCCTTGTCAATCCCTAGGTTATAAAGATTCCCACTCCCACAAATGGATTAAATTGATCCACTGGTAATGTTCAAACATAGGCGACAGGTTGACTTCAAGTTATTTGCACAGGTTGATCCATGAAATTTGCCATCAATACAGTTAAGGTCCCCTGATAGGCAGGATCCATCAACTTCAGCCAGGTAAGGGGCTCACATATGGCTGGATTAGGCCCCTCACTAATCTCCAACAAAAGATCTATTGGAACCATAACTTAGATTACAGTGTCCACCAATATTTTGCGACTTTGAAGTTATAGTTTCCAAGTTATTGGAGTATATGGCCCATCCCCTCCTTAGCGTCAGCGCTGGGAGGAGGCAGTTTTGTTTTTGGACCAATGACACAATATTCTATCCACTTAGCGAAGGTCAGATGTTCCAACAAGCAACCTATAAGTTTTAATTCCCTTTCTCTTTAGGGATGTCTTTAATCATCAAGGGTATGAAGTATCTTAGGATAGAGAAAAATCATTATGCCTAATTTTGGTATGAAATTCAGTAAAGGAATTGTGTGCCAATGAGAAGGTAATAACTGTCATTCTCTAATACAATATCTAGGGATGTCACCACCAGGGATCAAAACTGAAGCGGTAGAGCAGAATAGGCACTAAGAGAGCGATTCCTCTGGGTCCCTACCATTCTATAGTCCATGGTGTGGTCTCAACTTGGAGAAATTTTTATCTTCATCACCAGACAAGATGAAATGACATCAACTGGTGACCTGTTGTTGACTATAGCTAGGATTTTCATCTTATGTACAACTATTTCAACATGAGTAACCTCAGTGCCAAAATGGGGGATTGATTATATAGAATTCCTTAGCATAAGTGGTCCAGAAGGGGCAACATAAGAAAAATTTAGATTTTATTGAAAAAATTATGATTTAGATGACCTCCACCTTTTTCATGTGGGGATAGGGCACAAAACTCAGTAAGAGAAATAACAGCAGCCAGGACCTGAGTCACAGGGTCATCATTGAAGGGTGCCTTGCGCCCTAAGCTGACTCCACTTCTACTATCTCTCAGCTTTTTCTTCTAACAAGTGGCTTCTTGATGCCCAAAGTAACCACAATATGTGCAAGGGTCATGGTAAGAATTAGTTCTCTGGGAGCTTTCCTACAGCATGAATGGAGGCCTGACTCCCCTTGTTAGGTGCTTAGCGCATTTAACGCTTAGACAACTACATGATGGATACCTTAATGTCAAGTAAAAACTTGTAAAACTCTTTTGTATTGTGTATATATAGTATGAGATTTTCATTATGTTGAAACGCTGAGAGGACTGTAGCAATGTCGTTGTCCAAGCTAACCAAGTCACAGGATTTGATATCCAGAGCTTCATTATAGAACCGCTCAGAAAACTCAAGGTTGATTTCACCATGCTTAGGGCGAATCCGCATGAACGCCAGATTGTGCTTTTGATAAGGATAAGTTAATGCAAAATTCTTTGAGGAGGGCATTCTTTAACTCTTCCCAGGTTGTACAATCCTTAAAGTAGGTCATCATGATTACCCAAGCCTTACTAATGAGGCAGGTCTGCATGTGCTGACATTTCTGGTGATCTGTAGCACCTTCCATTGCATTTTCTAAATTTATAGATAGGACTGGATTATTTCACTTCTGGGAACACTTTTCCAAAAAAAAGTGGGTTTAAAATAACCAATGGGTTCATTGAAAATGTGGATAGCAGGACGAGGGGACTGGCTAGCCTCAGAGGACTCCATTGTTTTTAGGACGGTTGGAGGGGTAGCCTCCTTAACTTCCCAGCGTAATTTGTCCTTGTCATCCTGAATGTTGAAATAGCATGTATTGACATGCTCAAGTGACACTTTAGTATCTATGTGTTGGCAATTTTTGATTTTGGCAGCCTGGCTCGCCACTTTGGCAGTCAATGAAATGACTTGATTATATAAGGTGATCAGGGTTGGATTTTCATCAAGGGACTCCACTTCAATATTCATACATGCTCCTTGAGCCACTTTTAGAAGCTGCTTTTTGAGGGCACTGATGAGAGCATTGTAACATTAAATAGCAAATAGTTCATTATAAAATAAATTTTCTCATCTATAATGGTAATGGTAAGGTTGCTGGGCTGAACTTTTTGAAGATATGTCTTCACCAAATAGCCTCTGAAGGAACTTGGCAGGGACCACCAGTATTGAGTTTTTTGTTTATTTTTAAAATCTGGGTGCTTTAAAGGGTATGCAATTATTAATTGCTACTAGCCAAGCGCAATCACATAGCAGACTTTTATGTACCTAGGGAAATCTCTTGGCAGCTTAGCTGTTAAAAAATAGAATATTTGTTGTCATAAACAGGAAGATCGCTGGTATTTACTAAACAAAATAAAAGCAAAAATGAAGATCCCTTTATTTTCAGAGTTAGGATTATACATAAGATTTAGTCAAGGCTTGAGTTTTTATTGAATATTGGGTTTACAGGAGCAAAATGGCAGAATGAAAAGGATTAATTGAGGCATAATTGTACCTGATTGGTTGGGCTAGTTTAGACATTCTTTGAATGAAAAGATCTTTAGTAATCACCTTGGTGGATTTGTGAGAGGTTTGAGCCTTTGTCAGATCAATTTTGGAATTCATGCTCTGTGGAAATTTTGGTAGGTTCAGCCACAATAGTTTTTCCTGGAACAGATTTCAAAGTATCCACCGTTCAATTCTTGTTCAATCTTCTAAAAACCCTTAAAGCCCAACACTCCTGACGCCCTTAATGTTCTCAAACAAAAGGTGGAACAGCATAAATCTCCTAAACTTTTTAAATGAAAATTGCTGTATTCAAGGGCGGTATCATAAAGGATCTATGCTGGTGAAATAATTGCGGTTAAATTACTAAACTACCTTTGTTTGGGTGGGGAATTCACTAAGAAGAGCACTGATTACATGTTTAAGGTCAGCAGACAGATCCTGCCACACCTGGGCAATCATTACTGAAGTATCTAAAAGCAATTGAAGAAATGACATTTTAACTAAGTCAAACAAATGTATGGTCTGGTCCAACTGCAAAATTCAAATATATTAAAGCCCCTACTATCTGAGTTGCCCTTGCCACCCAATTCCGCGGATAATCGGGGTTCTACTTTATTTTGACAAGCATATGTTATCATGAAGGTAATAAGTTTTTCTGTAATTCACAACGGTTTGCTAATGCAGCGGCAGAATTACAGTAAAGCCCCAATTATCCACGAAATTGGGTGGCAGGGGCACCATGGATAATTGGGACTTTACTGTAGTTAGGACACCAAGTGGCATCTCAGCTTACAAACTGCAAAGAGCTTGTAGAAGGTCTAAAAGAAAGACAAGTTAGGGCGACGGGCTTCCAGAAGACGTTCTTAAACCTCTTATTGAGTATCTAAATGCAGTTGAGCTCTAAAAAGCTGTATATACTTAGTTAGCTGCACTAGGGGAAATTTAACACATTAAGTTGATGCCACCTAAGATCAGATGAGATCTTTTGATAGGGGTATTGATATAAACTTCTGAAAAAATAAAAGCTAGCACCTTCTTAATTTCAATGAATTGCTCTGAGGTAGGTTTCATAATAATTACTGAAGGGCTTAAATGGGTCTAAAATTAACCAGGTACATGTAGGAAAAGCAGGAACCCTTCAACTGATGGTAGTAAAAGAAACTCAAAGCTGTGAAAAAACCAAAGCAAATGATACCAACGTGGTGAGGAGCGCAGTGACCGTTAAAAAATCCAAAGCACCATGTTACTGTTAAAGGATAGTCCTTCATGTAAAAAACCTCTTTAAGTATAATAAGATGGTTGGTCAACTAATGTTAGGAGATTTTCTGTATCTTTACTGTTCCTGGAAAGGTGATGGAAATATACACCCAGACACTCAGGGAATAGACAACTAGTACAATAGAGAATAGAACACTTCAGAAGGTGCTGACATCTATATGAATAAAGACCTCCTAGAGAAGGTCTTCACAAACCATACAAAAGATTCTTGATAAATAAAATATGTTTTTATTAAAAGTTCGACCAACAATGATTTTGGTCTTGTATAAATGAATATAAGGAAATGATAAGAGGTGGGTCATGGTCATTTCTCTGTGGATTGAGCTATATCTAGCAATAAGATCATATTACTATTAACTTTGATACTGTAACTTGAGTAAACCCAAGCTTTATTTTATATTGCAGTTATATATTAGCAAATTGGGTAACATTATAATTTATGGTGGGATTCCATATTTCTTTTTTTAATCAAATGGAACAGCTCAATTTATATTAATTAAATAACTAGTAAATCTGAAAGCTGATGATGAAATGATGGTGACATCATCATAGGAACCCTTAGATCAAACTTGGGCATACTTGGCCCTTACAAAATGTTGGTCTAGGGTATGTCTTAGATCAGGGAGGGCAGCCAACTTGATCCTTTTGGGTTTAGTAAGTTCCTTATTATACTTACGTTTTGGTCCACAATCATGTCATGGTACATTATAATGACATTCAAATACCAAAATTTAACTCCGTTCTGATGATGTGGGATTATGAGAGCTGGGTGACAGGTAGGGAAGTATTGATTTAAAAATATTGTTCCTGCTTCAAACACTAGGCTCAATACTTGAAGCAGCCAGCCCATGCTTTTCCGCACTGAGGCATTAGTGTAGGTTCCAAATGGTGTTGTTTGTATTGTGGGAAAATCTTGTTCCTAGCTGATGTCTAAAATTATAGTTGTAGTGGCCTTGTTATTACAGAGCGCTCAGTGATGCACCACCATGTGAATCTCCTAAGTATTTTACAGCCTCTATTTCCACTGTGAGTTCCTCATAAAAGTAGTTGTAGGCGTGGAGGGGTGTGTTTTCTTCATAAGCAATGGCATTAAAGTAGGGGTAAAAGATGGCATGATTATGAGCGGGCGCTTTCCACCCTCCCTCCATGCTCTGGTGGTTGCAATTGCCATGTGGACTATCCACACGATTGTATTGGATGCCATCGCAGGCTCCACCCCCACCCTCCAAGAAGCTGTCCACATATTCTAGTCTCATTTGGTGGACCACTTTCAGGTGTGGATGTTTGAATACCTCCCACCGCGTTGCTGACAGCTGGTCTCCTCCTGGTTCCCAGTTTGGTTCATCAAATCAGATCCCCTCCTCCGCACGTGTTCAATTGTGGCTACATCCCCTTCACACGTTCCCTCCCCCTCCCCACAAGCGGCGTTCCCACTGGAAACAAGAGATAGCATCGATTCTCTGGGGTGCCTTCCCTGTTACTAAGTTTTGTCTCTTTCAGGTCAAAATTTGGAAGTGTCCATCCCATGGTCAGCCTTCCTCACAATATATTTAGAATTTAAAATTATGAGCGGGCGCTTAATTGAGGATCCCTCCCTATGCTCTTTGGGCTTCTCTTCTAAGAGTAGTAATCAAAGTGACAATAGGGAGAAAGCTACAATCCTTACTAAATCAATCAAGCAAGGACCACCATAGTACTAAGCATGTTGTTGCTGGAGGTGGAATAATGGAAAAATAACTCAGATCAATTAAATGATAATGATATTGGATTCATTAAACATAAAGAGCAAAATAACCCAGCACCCTACTATTGACAGGGCGCTAAATACCTATACTAACGTTGGATGATAAAGGGCTTGGGAATATTTACTATATGTTTAAAAGGCGCCTATTCTCATAGAGTGCTAGAATTGATCCAATATTGTTTTTTTAGTACTAGATGGTCCCAACCCAAGGGGGATTCATCGATGTTTATTGAATTACGCCTGGGCTCCTAAGAGCCTGAGGCGAGGGAAGGGGAGGGAGGAGGCATCGAGAAAGGGAGGGGGGTTTGCGCACCAGAGCCGTGCTGCAGTGACAACTGAGTGGGGGAGGGTTGGCGACATAGTGCAGACCTTCAGGGCCATCTCAAAGTGTACCTGAAAGTGGGTGATCATGTGTGGAAGGGTCCACACCCGCTGGTCAAAGGCAGCACGAAGGAAGGAGTTATGGATGGTCCAGATGGCTGTGGCATAGGCGAGGACACGGAGGGGTCGGTGGCAACCAGGCAATGTCTGCTCAAACATGAGGTCTTGCACAGGGTGTCCAGACCAGGGCTGAGCATGGAGGAGCGCGCGGGCCTTTGGCCAAAATGCGGCGACACCTGGACAGGTGAAAAAACGATGGAGGTGGGAGTCAATAGGCTCCACACAGTGGGGGCAGCTTTGGTGCTGGAAGGTAGGGCCAGTCCGGTCCCCTGTCCTGTATGAACAGTGGAGCACCCTCCATAAGGTGTTGGACACCTTTGCTGACAAAATGGGGTGATAGACGTCCTTCCACAATTCCTTAAGGTCAAATCTCACGGAGGGAGGGAGGAGCTCAAGGAGTATTGGGCGGATGGGAGGACGATCTTGGGGGTTGAGGCGAGTTGTGACAACTTGTCCATTGTGCACAATTGCATGGCGACGGGGCTGAGGCCAGGGCCTTCCCTTCTGTATGGGAAGGCATGGTGGATCCGCGCGCCTACTCGTTTCAGGGCAAGGAGAGCCTGGTTCCAGTAGGGGGATGAGGATGGTTTTAGGCGATGGCCTGGGTGTTTTGTGAGCCACTCCCCTAATGAGGTCAGAGATGCTCTAGGAAGTTGATCCAATATTGTTCATTAGTGATTTATTGTTTTCATCAGCACGTAGTTAGCACAACATATGTTTTCTCAGCTCTTCAATTTGAGGCCCTTATATATTTTTGGGGGTGTAAAAAAATTTTCTTTATATTTACATGAGGTTGCCTCTGTTGTGAAGTGATTTCATTTAATAACTTCTTCAGGTGGCAGATCTGTTCACTTGAGGGGTGCCTTATTTTCGCTGTGGCTGACTCATTCATATTGTGACTCTCCATTTATTTGTAGGGTGTTTATCAGTCTGACTCATTTATATTGTGACTCTCCATTTATTTGTAGGTATATTATCAGTCTGAGTGCTTCATCTCTAACTCTTTTGATGTTATCTAAATAAAATTCATCATATTAGTTAATAATAGGCTTTCTAGAAGCTTTCTTTCCGCTCAATATCACTTTCAAGAAAATGTTGAAAAAGTAAATTTAATCACTGCTGAATTGCCATGTTTGTTTTATGTTGATGTCCTCAGATCCGCCGCCTTCTGCCCCACACTGGGGCAGCGGTGATCCATCACCTAGCATTTTCTGCCTTAAGGGGAAACGCGTTTGGAAGGGCTCAAATAGTCCACCAAACTCTTCTGGACAATTTGTCCCTCCACAGGATTTAGTTCTTCATCTTGCATGCATCCACCTGGCTCTCCCCCATCCTCTTGCCCTCTCTCAATCCACCATTTAATTTTGCCTCCATGTCAACTATGGGCGTTTATTCTCGTATGCCAATAAAGCAATAACCAAACTTTCCTCTGCTACCTTTGCACCAGCTGGTTTTATTTATTTCTGCCCTTTTAAGGGCTGTTTGACATAGGCTTTCAAACAGAGGAGGATGCTGCATCAGCTTTGACCCCTTTAATTTATAGAAAATAACCATTCATACACCCATACTCAACTCCATTCTGACATCACACTGATAGTGTCATTTGCAAACCTCCCTTTACATATTCCACTCCAGATTTTATATGAAGAATTGATGTCAGGTCTTTTAGCTTATGGCACTTAACACAACCTCAGCTTCACCATTCCTTTTGCGCAGAGCGCCTTAATACCCCTCATTCCACTGCCACCATCATTAAACACCACTCCACTATTACCCAACAAATCCCCTTCATGATCACATCATTGTGGCGCTGGAGCATTTTTCTAAACTCATGTCAGCAACAGTTAACATATTTTTCCCCTCTATATTGTTAGACACTTTAAAAGTCCTGCCCCATGCCACTAAAACTGTTACTATTTCTGATCCCTTGCCAGCAACATCTGAATAATGTGTTTTGCTGCCACCTCCCACCCAACAGACTTGCTTACTGGGCCAGCATGAAAAATTATCTCCACCAAACCCCCAACCATAGACACCAATCTGACTTCACCCCAACCAATCAGAATCATACTTGGACTACTGTTTGCGCCCTAATCAACTCCCTATTTGCCTACTGCCACACACCCTAATTCTGCCTCACCTATTCATGTGAATTAATATCCATGGGCCTTGTTGGATGAGGTTGACAAATCAGGTAAAAATCTAGCATGTGAGGTTGATGAATCAGGTGAAAATGCCTTTAAGGATATGATTTGACTTAATTTTTTTATTCTGATTTTGACAAACCTCTCCCACCAAGACGTTATTCTTCTAAAACCAATACCAATCCCTTCTAAAGTGACCACCGCTTGCCTCAGCAGTGTGATCTTGTCCCATTGTCACCACCTCCGCAAAGCATTGATGAAATCAATCTGTGAATTTAAAAAAGGGCTGCACAAACTTTACTTTTCCCTTAATTTTACTGAAGAAGCATGGGCCAAGGACATCAAATCAGTGACGCTGGCAACGCCGCTATCTTGCATGTTTCTAAACTAGCAATATAGATCCCCCAAAGACTATCATCACCTGAAATTATTGTCAGTTTAACCCTACTCCCTGAAACCTGACTTCAATATAAACATCATGTAAAATATATTGAGGCTATCATCCAGGTTGGTATTGAAGTGATTAATTATTTTGTTGCATTAATTGACCCATACCATGCTGATGCCCCAACGCCCTTGCTCTTGGATTTAATCCGCCTCTTTAACCCTAGCAGGTCTTTCAACAATGCTGTGCCTGAAGATGAGCTTCATGACACTCCCTTTACCTCTGCCATGGTGTTTTAGCAGTCCTCCGCTCACTTCCTGGTAGAAGAATTTAGTTTTGTGACGTTCTATTTTGTTTCTGTTCATTTTTTATTTTTTCTCTCTTTGAGCATTGGTAATGTCTGTCAAGAGAGTGTCTGTAACTCTCTCGTTCCCAGCAAGGTGATGTGGGATGCAAACCCACATTGCTAGGGAACTAGCCGTTAAGAAAAAGGGTAAGACACCTCAAATGGTGCCTGTGCCAAAGGTACCCCAGGCAAGGGTGTAGAATGCAACATATAAGACCAGGTAAGTTAGGAACATAACAGCCTGAGTGGACCCTAGAGGGGAGTCCATAATCAAGTGTAACTTGGCGTCAGGGAGCTTGGGTGCCTCGATCTGGAGGGGATCTGGGCGGCCCAAGGGAGCACCTGGGATTTTTGTAAATTGTGATAAAAGGTAGTGGCCCACATAGTTGCAGACCTTCCCAAAGAGGTCCACCACCAAGTTAGCCCAAGGAACCATAAATAAACGTAAAATAACGGGTATTTTATTAAAAGAAAGTTGACCAACAAGTAATGTTGGTCGCAAAAACTATATTTAAAGTGGGTTGGGTGAATTCAGGTTCTGCAGAAGTGCGCCCAAGCCTTGACGCTCCAATAAACAGACGCTTTTGTCCATTTTTGTAAAATACACTGAAAGTGCCTTCACTTGAGTAATCAATTGAAGCCATAATTTACCCAAACTCAAACTTTCAAAACTTTAATGAGATTTGAACCCCTGTTCTCCAATTAACCGGATTGAACCATCTTCATTTGAAACGTAAATTGTTCATTTCAGTGCCTGGGCTGAGATAAGAGGCTGGGCATTTTGCACTCCATTAGTATCAACCTGGGCATGCTTGGCTTGCACCCAGCGTTGATCTGAGGTGTGTTTCAGGTCAGGAAGAGCCTGAAGTTTCACCTTCTGGTCATCCTGTCGCCCAGCCTTATCTCTAGAATCAGTTCCTACTATCATGTCATCCAACCATGACAATGTCCATAACATGGTCTGCTTGCCTCAAATATTAAACATTTAAATAATAAGCTTTTTTGGCCTGTTGATTTTGGTTTATGATGGGTAAATATGGGGGGCAGCGGCAGCCCAGAGCTCATCAAGTATTTGTCCTAAGTCTGAAATCTTAGTTAGGGGTAAGACCCATGGTTTAGCACCTCTATTTAACTGAGAGGTGTCTATGATTCTATCAAGCTTGATGTCCACAGCTGGAACACTTAAAAACTCTTGGTAACCATTATCAATTTTTATTTATTCGATATTTAATCAAGGTAAGCTGACCAGGGGATATATATTACCAAAACTAAAATTAGAGCTAAAAACAACGTAATTAATTGGTTCAGACAAAACGCTCAAATGAGCGAATTGAGTGAAACACTTTAAACAAAACAACCAACCAGGTGGGCAGCAGAAACCGCTTATATCTCCATGGCGGAAGGGGAGGGGGATCAGGGGGCTCATCTTCAGCAGCAGCTTCCTCCTCCCAGAGTAAGGTAAGTGTCAAGGCAGACAGTAAGGGCGTCAGGGTATTGGCGGCATGTAGTTCAATATTTCTAATGATTGATATTTTATGAAAATTGCCAGTTAGGAAAATGGCACTGATATATTTGGCCAAAGCTTTTTCAGCTTTAATACGGGCATCTGGGAGTTTAATGAATGTGGCAATATTGGTTTGGGTAATCTTAGCTTTTAGATTCAGTGCTACAGTTACCACGTTCTGGATAACATCATTAACATTTTTTAAATGCTTCACTGTGATTTTACTCTTTTGAGTAAGACTTTTGGGGATAAAAGGAGGTAAAATTCCTCCTGTGAGTATCGCCACTGATTTGGCGACAGCTTTATAAAGGGGATGACAATCTGGTGTTGCATCTGCTTTGACTGCAAGCTGGTGATCACTGAAAAATGATTTGGCATTTGGCTGTGGGGTATATAGTTGAGGGGGGTATTTGGCATCCCATTCTGCATTAATGAACCGCTCAATTTTTAGAGATGGTTCTTCAATGAGCTTACCTGATTCTCCAATTTCAGCCAATAACTCCCATGGGTTCTAATTGAATTGAATTGAGGAATTGGTGTATGATTGAGGTTAGGTTAATTTGTTAGAGAAAGCATGGGATCAAACAGGGGTCCAATCTGATTCTTGATTGGAGGAATCATGTGTGGCATTGGGGCGAGGAGGAGGATGATTGGTGGCTGCAGGTGCAGCGGCAGCTTCAGGTTTTGGGGGAGGGGGAGGTAGGATCATACCCCATGCCAGAACTTGTACGGGGTGGGTGGCATATTGGAGGTTGGTGGATGAGTAGTGTAATCCGTTGAAGTGGCTAAAGAGGGCACTTGCATTTCAAGTGGTCCAACTTGAAACATGACAGACAGATCATCTGCTCACCCTTGATGTGGGCCCAAAATTGGTGGTCAGGTGCTGAAGGAATAATGGCGTGAGGGGGAATCCACATGGCAATTTTACTAAATTCAGGGCTGATTGTGGCATATTCCTGAGGCCCAGTAAGTCGTGTGGACCCATTTGGGACCACAAATTGTAAGATGGTGTTGTAGCCATAGGTTGCCAAACCGTCCATCAGCTCCTGGTGAAGCACTGCAGGGGGAGGTGGGTGGCAAACCAGCAAACTGGACCACCAAAGTGGTGTCCGCTGGGAGTCAGGTCCAAGTTGTGGGAAGAGGGGTGCCCTGGAATACCAGGGGCACATTTGTTGCAGTGTCAGCATCAGCTTCACAGGTGAAGCTGAGGTCAAAATACTCCTTATAGGGGCGGAAATCTATAAATCCAGCAGGTGTCATCACTGCCTGTGCCATTTCAATAATGGCTTGGTCGTGGTATGTGAAGATTTTTCTGTAATTGACCCTTAGGCTGTAGCGCATGTTGCTCTGGGGGAGCAACAGGAGGTAGTGAGGTACCGCTTGGGTACAAGCAAGGTGAGTTTTGAGATCCTTAGGAGGAATGAATTGTCCCATGGGTTTGGTATGACTAGGCGAGCCAGTCTGAGCGTGTTTTTCTGCCAGATAGAAAATTGGAAGGGGGAGCTTTGCCATTGCCCCACACTGGAGCAGCCAGTGGAGAATCCGAGGACACTGGAGAAAAACTACAACAAGCGATCAAAATTTACTTTCTTATTAATGTATGTAATTTTCTCAGAAAGTTACACTGAGTGGAAAGAGTAAAAAACCATTCTTGTTATTAATTCACAAGTTTTACCAGAAATTTTGTAATACTTTGTGGCCTTTTTCTAAAATTAATTGAAATATTATGGTAAGACTGAGACTTACTTATCACAGGTCTAAATATGATAGATTAGAACATGGGTACAATTGACTTGGATTATACCCTTTAATCTACGTTATGGGTACCTCAATCCCTTTATCAGGGTCACAGATAAAAATTGAGAGTGACAGTATCATTTTGGATTAGAGATGAGGATGCAAAACTGTGGCTCATAGGGTAGATTTATAGGCTATGGGTGAGGCCTTTCAAGCTTATTTATTACATAAAAGTATCATATCTTTTTTATCAGAAGATCTGACTACTTGGCAACTTGTCTAGGTTATATTTTCAGGTTTTAGCACTTACCCTATCTCCTTTCCAGAGTGTGATACAGATTTTGGTTCTTTTTCATTTTTTATCATGGGGTCAACCTTTGACAACGTGGCTGGTCAGTGCATCTGGGACAAATGTTGTGGTGGAAAAATAAATGTAGAGTTTTATACCCATAGGCTATAATTATGGCTTAACCAACCGCACCTCATTAATGAGAAACCCTTGTGACATCACTAAACCCTCCAATAAGTTATATTCTCAAGGATCATAGTGAAATTAGCTTTTATAAACTTTTTGATCTGATAGATCTAGTCCTTGATATTATCTAGAAACGATATCTATGGATGACCATCTTTGGGTAGGTTCATCCAGTACCCTAGTAGGATGGTAAATAGATGAACAGTTGATTTTTAGTCTTTAATCTAACTAAACTTTAAATGGGTGAAGATTGACTTTATGTAAAAAAACTTCTCTTGTAAACTACCTTGGCGACAACTAAGTTATGGCAAACTGAATGGCTTAATAAATCCCTATTGTGGGATGCTGACTTTTAGCCTAATCAGATATACTGTGACTGGGTGAGATAGTGTAGTTATCCAATAAAGTTACATTGTCAAGATTAAAATCATTAGCTCTTTCAGTCCATCTTCACTGAGTACTTGAGGTTCATATTTATAGATTTAGTTTAATTTTAAGATTTGGACCTCAGGGTCAGACAAGTCAGATCTTTCAACATGGCAACTTTTATAGATTGAATGATTTTTATAAAACTTACAACTAACAATCTTTGCAGATCATCTGATGAATTTTGGAATACTGAGAACTCTTGAATTACAGTGCCTTATACAGTATGCATATGTAAGGGAATCTACTAATTCCATTAAAATCCCAGATTATCATTTATTTGAGGTGGGCCAAACTGGGACCTTTCTTTTACTGCTAAATTTTCTTTTCTAAAATTACAACCACCTGGAAATTTTATACTTATAAAATCAAAATGAACATGATGGTAAAATCACTGAGAGCTCATCTGATGCGTCAAAATTCACCAAAACAAACCCCAAATTACAGAACCCTCAGTTTCCAACTTGTGTGTTAACCCGTACTACCCACTCTCAAACTGCAGCTGCAAAAGCAGATGCAAACCCAGATTTATCAACATAAGGCGGAATCACAAACGATCCTGCCATTTAACTGCCTACCTCAGTCAACCCAGAGTTGACTGAGGGTAAACAAATTGGTGCACTCCACCCTGGAGGCACATTTAATGAATTAACTAAGGTAGCAGGAGGTATTACCATTCCCAATACCGCGCAGGGGGTTCAGGAGGCTTTGCAGGACACCACCCCTTTGGAAATCAACCAAGGTGGCCAAAATGAATTGCTAGTAATTTTTGGATCAGTTGGAAATAATTTACACAATTTGGAAAGCAACCAACATACCCAAACTGAATTGATGGTAGATGTTAAATTAGTTAGCCGTTATTTTCATGCTTTGGAAGGCAGCCAACACGCCCAAAATGAATCAGTATTGAGTATTGGATCAGTTCATGGTAATTTCATCAAAATCAAAATCAAGTTTTAATTGGAACTATCCAAAAAGCCCATCAGACCACAGAAAAATCCCAGACAGCATCTGCTGATGGTCAGAAGAAGGCTGGAGGGGTAGATTGGTGTGAGGATGAACCTGAATCTACCAATTAATTGGTAGGAAGTAATTCCAAGTCAGGTAAGGCAATCCAACCTAAAAAAAGTTGAGTACCAACTGGGAAGGACCAGCAGGTGTTAGCGCATAAACCCAAAGGAATGTCAGCGCCTCTATCCAGGGTCCCACCCCATAGGGAATTAGCCAAACTAAATTTAATTTTAAATTGGAATATAAACAAAAATAAGCGAGTTAAGGATGCATCAGGTGCATGGCGGAAAGCTAGTGCCTGCACCACCTACCATTGACCCTCATAAAGCTGCTTTTGTGGTTGAAGTGAGCAAGAGATGGGCAGAAACTTGCTCACATTGTGCACTCACTAGGTCCACTCTGGCTTGTGCAATTAGATTCTATTATGGGCATAACCCAGTTGAGTTTTATACAAGAGATTATTTTACCTATTTTAAGCAATAGCAAGAGCCTTTCCAGTTAATACCACAATTCATGAAGTAGTGGAGAACCACTATATTGATGTAGGTTTTTACAATTGCAGCAGAGGCAGACTGGGAAGCTTCTACTATAATAGAGATTACAAATGGATCTCTTCATGTATCTAGAATGTGATCTAATTTGGAGAAAGTTTCTTGTATAACTTTCTCTAATCTCCAAACTACATTGGACCCAGAATCTTTAAAGCTTGCCCTGCATCAGGGTTTGATGGAATTTTGGTCTGTTTTAACAGTAGACCTTTGTACACCAGCCTAGTATGCCCCAACCCAAAGGGCTCATATTGCTAGAACATCATATATCCCCAACCCTATGGTGACCCATAACTCGGAGGTTATTCCATGTGTGGCAGTCATTGGATCATGTTCAGAAATCTTCTTTGTTGATCCTGACCAGGCGCGACCATGCTGCTCATGGCGTAATGCTTTGGGCCATTTATATAATAGTTGCACTGCTCGTAAACAAGCTCTCTCATCCAGCATCCAAGTCCCTGTGACAGATAAGAAATGATCCCATACAGCAGCAGCGGAAATCCCACAACCTACCCATTGGGTACTTGTACAGGATCTAACCCCTGCTGTCCTTTTTGTGGAAGTTGAGCAGGCACAACCAGTAGAACAGTTTTATTTTCTTAGTGCTGAAAACCCCCTGCCAGTTGGCACCCCTTCTAAGTTGCCAGACCCTTCACCAGCACAAAATAAGCACAAATCAGATTCACATAAAACTAACCCAAAGGAAGGTAGTCCAGGGGCAGCATCTAAAACTAATTTAGTACCACAAAAAAACTCAAAGAGTGGAGCAGATATGGTGTACCCCAAGTAGTGGAGGAGGCTCAAAGTCATCAACCCCCCACCATCTAAGGGGATTACAACTTAGACTTAATTCTCTGTATTAAAGGAGGTAAACATGGACTCTGATACTTCAGAGGATGCCCAAATGGAAGAGTCCATGGAGCGCCATCAGGATAATCCCATGCAATGCAGTGGGGTAGTATCCTGGGCTGGCTTACAGGATCCTCAGGCCCTTCAGCTCAGAATAACCCCCTCCTCCAGGTTTATCTGCTCAGATTGCTACTAAAAGTCAGGCTCATTGACTTAAATTGAGTAGCCTTATGGATGCAGGTTTAAGCTCTGGCAACCCCACGGGATATGGGGGAGATAGCTATGAGGCCCCAAAGGGGCACCCTGTCCCTGAAGTCCATTAACTCTAATGGGCTGCAGGATTACAAGTGGAGATCCCACCTTCTCTGCAACTTCAGGTCAATTTGTATGGATATCGCAGCTCTCCAGGAGCCCCATGCCCCCCCTCTGAAATAGAAGCATGGAATGACCAATTTGGAGGTAACTCTTGTTGGAAAAACTATGTATGCCTTATTATCCTCAACCCACAGGTAAAAACCCACCAATTTCTTAATACCTTGATGATCACTTTATCTTGGCTAAATTAACTGCCCCTGAGTTTTCCTTCATTGCTGCAAGCATATACCTGCCAAATGCAGGCAAAGAGAAGGACCATCTTTTGGAGAAACTTTCTCAACTACAAATTATACACAACACAGTGCTTATGGGTTATTTCAATACAATATTAAGTCAAGTGTGGGCCATATTTCCTCCTGCAACACAAGACAGATGAGTTACTGCTCAGCTTCAGGATTTCCTCAGGTCAAGTGGATTCACAGATGCCCTTCCCCTATCTGCATCTGGCCTTGGCTGTATGTCTCGGATCTAAGGTGCAGGTTGGTAATTCATATCAGCTTCAAGGATTTATATTGCCCTAGTGGGCCCCTTTCTGGTAGGTCAAGTTTCCTCTCCCATAACACTAGATAACACTATAAGTGACCACAGATCCCTCACAGTGATCTTGACAACCATCCTCAGATCATCAAGGAGGTTTTGGCCAAGGATTGCTCCAGGGCCCATGAACAACCAGTTTACAAAGGAGAAGATAAATGCGGCCATTGGTAAGCCAAAAACCTGAAATCTCCTCATTTGAGAACTTTGCAAGAAAAGTGTATAGATAAAAAAGCAAGGTTTTCAAAGTTAGCATACAACTGTGCTAAGGCTCAAATGATGGCAGCTCAGCTAAAGTCAACCTGGCTGAAGCTAGAATACATCACCGTGAGGGAATTGCCAACTTGTGCTTTTTCTCAATGTTTGGAGGCGTGGGGAGTGGCCCAAGAGATGTACCAGAGATAACTTATTGAACAAGAGAAATGGGCAGCAAACTTCACATCATCGCGTTACTACACCCAGTGGGAACGCCCCACCCATTTCTCTTACTAGAAACAAAAAGCTCACTCAAAGGATTAGGATATGGCAACCCTTAGGGTGGGGATCACAATCACCACAAACAGGTATTAGATCATCAGTGAGATCCATCGTTACTATTCAGCCCTCTTCAAGGCTTTCTGGGTAAACCCAGCGTAAGTTCAGGAATTCATTAGAGGGGCTCCAGAACCACTGATTAATTTCTTAGAAGATGCTGAACTTCTTGTGCCAATCACGCATTAAGAATTAATTGACATTCTACTCCACAGTCCTCTCCTGAAGGCCCCAGTCCCAGATGGTATCCCATTTGAAGTGTATCTAGTGATTCCGTCGCAGTTACAAAAGCCCTCCAGCCCCTCTTATCAGCCTTCTTGGAAGAAGGGGGAGTACTTACTGACTTGAGAGAATCAATTATGACCCTTATACATAAGAAAGCAAGCCGTGAAAACCTGGAAAACTGGCGACCAATATCACTATTGAACACAGACCACAAGCTATTTACTAAACTTCTAGAAAACCGCATGACAAAGTGTGCATCACCACGCCTCAACTCAGCTCAGCATGGCTTTATCCCAGGGAGATCGCTTTGGAACATTTACAATAAGCTGCTGGTAACCCTGTCAGCTAACTCGTGTCAAACGCATGGTTTTGTGGCACTTCTGGATATGGAAAAATTATATGATCAGGTGAATTGGAATTTAATTAACGCCTCCCTAACCGTCCCCACATAGCTCCACAAGCTAGGACATGGCTATCAGCGCTTAATGCCCTTCTTCACACTGAGGTATTGTCCTCAAAGGGATTTACAGCTGTGATGATGGTTAAACAGAGTCTCCTTCAAGGGGATCCACTGAGTCCAATTTTGTTTGACATAGCTTTGGATCCTCTTCTGGTCCTACTTCAGGAACAACTGGTGGGTATTTAGCTTCCTGGGAAAAACCCCCCCACCTGCACTATAACCTTTGCTGATGACACAGCAGTGGCAGTTGGATTTAAAAAGGGCTTAGACCTGGCCATGGAGGCCCTGGATCTCTACTCCAGGGCGTCCAATGCAAAAGTTAACACTTCTAATACCATTATAGTGCAAGTTGGTACCCCATCTTTTCAACCGCCTTTTGATCTGGAATCTACCTGGAACACCTTTGGGCACCTAGGTGTCCTCACCACACCACAAGGGGTCACGATCAAGGATAATGAGGACCACTTGCTGGATGCGATAAACTCTCGTTTAGCCAGCTGGAACCGCCGTCATATCACCTTCAGGAACGCGCCCTGATGGCGAATGTTTTTCTTCTATCAAAGGTATAGTTCCTAACTCATGTCTGCCCCTTTACATACAGTTTCTACTTGAGGTTTCATATGATAATCCGTTTCTGGATATGAAGATCCAACCACCCACCCAAAGCTCTAACCACTTTTTTCCTGGCCCTACAGTGAAGGGGTCCTAGGTCTTTTGGATGCTAGGTCTCATGCCACTTCAATACTGATGGGATTCCTTAAGCCTATCATTTGCTGGGTTATGGTCCAATGCCCCAGTGAGGTCCAGCTTTAAGCCAGGGTTTAGTGGCCTCTTTAGGGCTCCCATGGGCCTCTCCAACAGCTGTTGGGGAATGTCTAAAAAACCACCCAGCCACCGCCTCAAACCCTCAAGCTTTTACTGGAAATAGGCTCTCCTTGCACTTAAGAGGGTAGAGGTACAGGTGTACCTTGCCTTCCCTCATAAAAGGGGGACCCCGAGATCAGCCCCCAGCATCACACCCTGATCCACAGTGGGAGGATTGTTATCCCCCGCCTCCACCCTTTGAACAGACCCCCAATGCAGCATTGTCTCCTTGAACTCCTACCCCCTGCTGTGGAATGGAATCTCAAGGCGCTTTGGAAGGACTATATCCACCCTATTATTTCAAAAAAATGTCAAATACACTGTGTTGAGTTCTACAATGTTCATACAGGACAGGGGATTAAACGGGTCCCACCTTTCAGAACAAGAGCTTCCCACAATGCGCAGAGCTGATAGAAACCACATCCACCGCTTCTTTACTTGCTCTCTAATAGCTCCTTTATGGAACAAGGTCCGCGAACTCCTGAGAGAAAAACCCTGGATAGGGCATGCTGTTCAGGACTTCATGTTCAACTTCTCACTTCCCAATTGCTCCCAATCATTAAGGGTCTTAGCATTGGGCGTAGTGATATAAACTATTCATAATTCATATCTTTGCACCACTTTTGACTCCATTCTGTGGACGCTGCGCCATAGGGTCACCCACTTTCAAGTTCATTTTGAGATATCCTTAAGAGTATTTACCATGTTGCCATGGGCCAATTGGTCAGTTTGAGTGGACACCTGCCTCTGGCAAAACTTCCCTCCACCCTTTCTCAACACCTCCTCTTACCCCTGCCTTCACCTCAAGCCCTTAGGAGCTCAGGCATGATTAGTAAAGATTGGTATATCCCCCATTAGCTTGGGACCACAAATTGCTAAAAAAGGAGTTGGGTTAACCTGTGGAAAATACCACACCAAGTAATGTGGGGAAATGGGAATTTGAGATTATAAGGAAAGGAAGATAAATCCCAGTAAACTTCCACATGCAGCATTCTGATAGGTCAGGAACTCCATGGACTGACTTACTATTTGTTGTGATTTTGCCCATATTACCCAGCTTCACTGATTACAATTAATATGCTGGTCAACTAGGGGATCCATCCCGCTAGTGGATGTTGAAGTTATTGATTACTTATACAATATTTATTTTTGAAAAATATTCTAATAAATATTTATTAATATGCAAGATTACAAATTGCCTGATTGCTGAGTGTTTTATTATGGATGATCCCCAACAATAAGCAAGCAATTAGGGGGTTAATTTAATTAATGATGACTTAATTGACTTTTAGGAGTTGATCAGTTTTAGTTGTCTATCAACTAAGGGGTTTATGAGTTGCTGGCAAGTAATGCCGCCTGTCATAATGCAACTTCTAAGTTAACCTTTCTTGGATCACAATCTGATATTTATAGGTTGTTATAATTTTGTAAAATATATTTGAGATATGTCATGAGAGTTGCACGGGGTCAAGCCCACTGAGCAGCAGACAAACAATATGAAGCTCGTTGGTTAGCCAAATAAACTTAGTGAACTTTATATCAGGAGACAAATTGCTTAACCATACTACTTTATTTAAAACAATATATTTAGCAGACCATTATGCTTGCTATTCCTTCTTGTTACTACAAACTCTCTTTCTTCATTCCCTTCTAAAAAAACCCCTTCTTGTCTTCTCATCCCATTCGTATCTTTGTTGGATTGATCAATTTTGACCATTATGCTTAGCTATTAGTTATTTGGCAGAAATCGTCTGTTTCTGCATCATCATTGTGGCTCCAGCGGAATTCACTCTATTTGCTGAATTGACTACACAAGTTCAAATCCCCCTTCAGCAATTAAATTACAATTTTCTGAACTAAATAAGACTTAAAAGCCAGTCATACCAATTTCTTGATATATTTAGAGACCCATTGCCTAAGCAGCTTGTTACTAGATAAGGGTAAATTTGATGATAATTGAGTGAAGGCGTTGGTACACGGTCTCATTTCAGCTCAGGAGAGGCTTTGGTCAATTAGGGAATAGAGTCAAGTATATTTGATAAGGAAGATCATTGTTTTGAGCATCCCTGAAGGGCTAATTCATCAGCGACAGCTGCCATTCCTGATTGGGGTACCAACTGAAGAGTTGCACATGGAATTTCCTATAAAATCCCTTTAACTTTTTTAGAATAAAAGTGATAAAATATGATCTAATTGAATATACAATTATTATTAGTTTAATATAGAGACTGTTTTCTCTTGTGATTTTTGAGGGAGGACAAGAAGATCCTATGTCTATATTATTATTACTCTGCAGACTTCATGTGATGAGAAGTAAGAAAAGACTCTTAAACTTATTCTAGGTTAAGTCCTATTGGATGGAATAGGAAAGAAGTCCCTTCCATTTCAGAAGAAATCAATATTAGGACAAACACCAGTTTGGCGCTGTACCTAATCACTATTCTAGCTATCAGCTCAACTAGAATAGTAGCTTTCATACTACTATTGCCCATTATATCATATAATCATATTGAACAAAGCACATATAAGGAACCTGTGCAAGTTAAACAAGGGAGCCAAAGCAAGTATTATTCATAATGAGGAATCAAATACTGGGTTTACCAATTGGTACTCATTTCATAAGTGGAGTTGAGTGCCATGCTATTAAGTTTTACAATTGGTGCTCACTAAAAGGGGTTGTTGAATGTAGCCAAATTTAATAAAAAATCAAATTAATATGTTTTACAATGAAAGAACTATGAAAGCTCTCGATGGAACTTGAAATTGTCAATAAGGACGTGCTTAACTTGACGTCACAAGCCAACTTAACTGCATTAGAAGAATGGGTGATGAAGGCTAAGGAAGAGGTCAACTAAGTGGGAAATTTAACAACAACCCCTATGGAAAAGTCAAATCCTTGAAGCGTAAGAAGGGTGAACTGATCAAAGAAGTACTATTTTAGAAGACCAAGTGAGAGTCAGATAAGAATGCGTTTGTCAGCTTACTGTAGAGATAACATTACAATTAAAGCATATAGAAGAACTGGGTGACCATGAATGCAACTGTGCACAAATGGAGGCAGAAGAAGCCAAAAATGAAATGTCTGTCATTCCAGTTGGAAATAATATCCACTCAGAAACATGCCTGGTTTATTTGGAGCAATTTTAGAAATGACACCCAAGGTCACTTCAATGGCCAATAGAGTCATTGGGCAGGATACACCTGTTAGTGGAGTCATGGATAAATTTTGAAACAAACCAAAGTTACCCACGTTCCATTGGGATAGCGCCCCTGCAATTTCTGGCTATCTGAGATTATGATGTTCATTTTCAATGACTGAAAGAAGGCAATGACCATCATAAACTTCATAAACACAGATTGTCAGAACCTAATGTTAAACCATCTGTATGGTAACAACTGGTCTTATCAGGAGGCTAAAGAATCCATTGTGCTAGAATTTGGAAGCCCAGGTGGATGTCTAACTGCAAGAAAGAACTTATGAGGATCCAGTTCTAAAAAGATGAAACTCTAGTAGTTTTTATAATTCAATTCTATCATGAATCAAAGATCCTGGCCAGTGCAAAAGTTTTAATGAATTTGCCGCTTAAATTTCGATTTAAGCAGCATAAAGCCCTATTTTGATTTGCACAGAACTATGGCTTTAGCGTTAGTAACACAAATGACCACATCTCAGATGGTGGATCATTTGAAGATGTTGTGGGTTACTTTTGAGGCCCCAAACAGAGCTTTTAAAGTAATTCATACTTGAACTCAAAACACTGTGAAATTCTCTGAGACAAATAAGGAGCAAGCAAATCAAGTTGTATTGGTATATAAGCCTAAAGTATTAAAGCAAGCTGACAAGATGCTTTTCTGCTGTCACCAGTGTGGTAAATATGGGCACGTAGCTGCCCAATGTTGGAGTAAGAAGCTCAAGGAACAGATAAATCTAATTCAGGTGAAAGAGAAGGAAAATTGTCAGGAGCAAGGAAAAGGTCCTGTGGTTTAGATATGAAACAATATAGAACTGTGGTTAAACTTGTACCTCCCAATATTCTGAATGATTATATAGACGTTTCCAATCTCTTTGTAGATAATGAAGCAACCAATCCACTATATTGGGTGTTAATATGGACGTAAACGCTATCACTAAAGCCAAAAACAAAGGGTATCAATCCCAAAATCAATAAGCAAGTAGCTTGAAAGTATGCTCATTGGCTATCAGACAAGATTAAATCTGCTGAGAATTGAGAGGAGTTACTAAAATAAGATTAGATGAGAAACGTTTCCATTACAATTAGTGCTATAAAGGAATATTCCCTGATTTTTTCAGCACAAATAATTAATTCTCTCAATTAAGTAAATAACGCTGCAATTAACTCAGTAAATAGTTATTACAATATTTTGATTGTACCTATGCAGATATATATTATTAACTGAGTGAAAGTGAGGGCAATCAACAGTGGAGTGCTCATAAATATTTCTTGACCAGTTGGTGAAATGAATGAAGATTTTGCTGGACCTATAGCACTAGAAGGAATATGGAACAGATAGACCAGAGATGACAATCTTGTGGATTGTACAGTGCACTGCCACTCCAGTTTGGTTCACTATTGGTATCAGCTCCCACAATTGTGTTGGAAAACCAGAAATATGATATTCTGATTAGTAAAGAGTTTCCAAGAAATTATGGAGTGAAATGTAATCAAGGAGAATACCCTGATCATTTTGTGGCAGACCCTGCCTTTGGTATATCAGCGGGAAGGAGAGTCACTGCTGACTAAGAAAAACAATTTTGCAATATATTTTATGATGATGACACTGTTCCCATCCAATATAAGTTAATTGGGCGAAAATGGAGAGAATTGCCAAAGGATATCCTGGAAAAATGTGGGATCCCCTGAGAACAAAAATGATGAACACTCTATCACCTGGGACACAAATAATCATTAACACAGGGTTATTGCTCTAGATTCCAGAGCAACTATATGGAGTAGTTGTTGGCCCATGGAGGAAATCAAGAATCTAACCATAGGTTGTGCTGAGGATAATTATGTCAGGACAGAGAGAATCAAACGTGATACTGGCTAATCTGGGAACAAATATAATTGATGATAGCAAAAAATCAAGTTGTAGCATTTCTCCATTTAATTCTGATGGCAGTGATCAGCAAATTCTATGATTTTGTAATGTTAGAAGAAATGTAATTTCCAGCAGAGACTGCTAAAAGTTTCAATTTCTTAGTAGATCAAGAGAAGATGTCTGAATTGACTGTAAAGCAGCAAGAAGAAGTACTCTGACTATTTGAGAGCTACTGGGAGACATTTTCCCAAGCAACCATGACCTGGGATGTGTGAAGAACATGATATACAAGTTGATACAGGGGAGTACTTGCCAAAATGGATGAGACCTATTAGAAGGTCTAGAAATGCTGAAGCTGTGGTCAGTAAAGAAATTAGCAAGCTTGTCAAGCATGGTTTTAATCCCATTTTTGTTTCCATGGGCAAGTCCAATCCTTATATTAAAAACTGAAGATGGACATTCTTGAGTGGTGATCAATTTATTACCAACTGAACAAAATCACTAAAAGGATTTGTATTCATTGTTGAGGATTAATGATGTGCTCAATTGCTTAGAGAATGTCAAACACTTTTTTGTTGATGGACTTAATTACAGGGTATTGGTAAATCTAATTGCCAAAAGAGGACTAAGAAAAATGTGCAATAATTACCGCATAGAGACTCTACCAGCCAACCCAAATGACCAAGGGATTTTGTAATGCGCCAACCATCTTTTAAAGAGCAATGTACTCTATCCTTAAAGATCTGAAGTTATCCTGTATCTTATTATACCTGGACAATATAAAAATTATTCAGCAGGACCTTCACAGACCATTTGGAGCACTTAAAAGAAGTGTTCAAGCGCCTGGCAATGTCAAACTTAAAGGTCAAGCCTAAGAAATGTCATTTTATTTAAGAAGGATCTTGAGTACTTGGGGTTTGTTATCAACTACAGAGGGCTGCAACCCCAGCAGCAGAAGATTATGGCAATTGAACAAATGTTAATCCTGAAGAGCATTCAGGATATCCATGTATTTCCTGTGATGGTCAGCCACTATTGCAGATTCATAAAGGATTTTGAAAAAATTGTGGAGCCTTTGCTCCACTTATTAAAAGATCTGAAAAAAGGTTTATGTTAAATGAAGAAGCTAAGAGTCATTTGACAAAGTACACCAATATATAATGACCAGTCCTGTTTTCATGTACCCAAATTTTTATTGAGAATTCATCCAAACTGATGCATCATTGGTGGTGACTGGAGCTATTTTGAGCCAAGTGGATGAAGATAGGACAAACATCTGGTGTCTTAAGTGAGTTGAACACTTATGCCAGTGGAGAGTAATTATACTGTGATGGATCATAGATGCTTAACAATGATCTAAGCATGCAGGTACTTCCAAGTGTACATCCATAAAAAGTGCTTCAAACTAGTAACAAACCATTTGTCCTTGCGCTGGCTCCATAACTTAAAGGAGCCAGAGGGGTGACTGGCCTGATGAGCTTTAAAATTACAAGCCTATAATTTTTGAGATACTACAAGCCTGAGCAGTGCATCAAAACACTGACAGATTATCATGATTGCCTGCAGCCCATATTTTCCAACATTAAGTGGATGAATTAATTCAAAAGATGATTGAAGGCAATGTCAGGGATGAACCCTGAGAAATTCAAAGTGCACTGAAGAAAGTGATGAATAACATCAAGATAAGAAATGGACAACTATTCAAAATAATTGATAAAAAATGCTTTGTATTCCTGAAGCCATCAGAATGAGCAGAAATAATCTGAGCTGCACACAAACTCATCAGCCATGGTGGCCTAAGAAAGACCATAAACCATATTCACCATTACTACTATTGGAAATTAATCAGTTATGCTGTTGCTGACTATTTTTCCTGTTGCGTGAAATGCCAACTCACAAGCCTCATAAGAATGTAACAGGATACAGGCTAGTAAGCCATGAATTCACATGACATACTGTGTCAATAGACGTGATGGGACCTCTGAGTATCAGCACATGAGGTGCAAAATATATCATAGTGGCAATAGACCATTTAACTAAATGGATTAAAACCAAATCCATGAGCAAAGTGGATGCTGTGAGCACAACAAAGTTCATTTTGGATAAGTGGTTTAATGGCAGGGATGCCCTCAAGCAATCTTGAGCAACAATGGAACCAACTTTACCTCCTATGTTATCCTGAGGCTCAATGGTTGATGGGAAAAAGAGGAGTAGTTATAGTTTCTTACATACCATAAAAGAATAGAATGGTGGAAAGAGTTAACAGAACATTAGCTGTGACATTAAGAAAATTGGTCACAGAGAAAACTTTCACTTGGGAACTTACCTGAGTTTAGTTACCTTCACCTACATATAAGTCATCATATGGTGACAGAAAAACGTCATTAAAATTACTTTATTGATAAAGGGCAGCCTTGACACCAATTTTGTATTCTGTAATAGAGTCAGCAGAGGGGATAAGTAATAATCAATACCTGAACTAACTGGCCAATATTATGATCAAACTGCAATTGCAAGAATTTGATGTAACCTTAAGAAAAAGGATCCAAGTGAAGTTGACAGAAGACAATAACTAATCAGTGATACAAAAGTATTGAGTGAGGGGATAGGGTAGCCTATTGTAACACCCATAGTTTGGTTGGAGAAATAAGCTGATGCTTTGTGGTCAGGTCTATTTTAAGTGATCGCCAAGATGGCAACTAATTCCTACATGATTAAGGACATCTTGGATGGTCATGTAATGATCCAGGTTCATATGAGATATCTTAAATGTTTGATCTAGGGGAGAAATAAGTGCAATGTTTCTGAAGGACCAATGAACCTTGAAAAAATAGGTCATGTTCAGAATTGGTCAAGTCCCAGGTGGGAGCCTCTGTACCATGGTAGGTAGTTAAGTCTCAAAAATAGATCTCTGAACCACAATAGCTGGTTAAGTTCAAAAATGAACCGCTGAACATAATAAAGGAAATGAAAAGATGGACCTCTGAACCTAATAATAGCTTAACTCACATTGCAAAAAATAACATGGAAAAATACTAAAAAAATAATATAAGATAAAAACAAAAAGAAAAATATAAAATATAAAGATAAAAAAATATTAAGTTTGTTTTTACTTATCATCAATAAAGCATCAGGTGATGTCCCCTTATGTTATCAGTAAGACTAACTCAGGTTAAAACTGGGTCCTCTATGAGTAGTCCTAAGGTGCTGAAAGAAGCAACACACATTGATAGAATCAGGAAGGTTTGAAACTGATTTGTCAAGAGTAGACTCTTGAGAACTAAAGCCCATCCTGGGGGAATACAGGGAACAAGGAATTGGATAAGCCACCTACAAATATCCTTCAAACAATGAGGTGTCATATAACCCCAACCTGTGGATAAGCAGGTTTTCTAGACCTGTGTATCAGTAAGAACACCTGAATTAGGCTGGCACAGCATGTGGCCATGGGAACTATGCTCTGCGGAGGCAGCAGCAAGGAGGACATGAAATATAATCGTGGAAATAAAAAGTACTAAGCCAATATGCATCAAGCAAGGAATGTAGATGGACCAAGAGTACTCTGAATTTAAACCATGCTGGTGGACTCAGTTAGAATTTACATGTTGTACGCCCCCCAAAAATCTTCATCACTGGGTAGTCTGGTCAAGTGGGGGGATGTCAGGGAAACTGGAATGTAGGAGGTAGCAGAAGGAAAAGCACTAGGCCAAAGGTGTAACAATAAGGCCAAATGACCCAACAAAATGAAGCAATGTCCCAAGCGCTCTGAGTTATGTTTCCATATAAATTTGAATAGCAGAATGCACACCAAACTGACCACAACCATCAAGGACAAGAGTCCCTGAGATCTGGAAAAGGTGACATTTGAATTGTGGTGAAAAGCGGTGAAATAGACACAGTGGAGTTGGTGGAATAGGCCAAGGAGTGGGCAGAGGGTTCACCTCCCATTGGGGAACCAAACCATAGCGAGAAATGGACTCCAGCCATCACTGAACTTCTAACTGATGTATTCTTTTGAAAGATGATCATAAAAGTATGGAAAATGTTCACAAAAATCCATAGACTTTATTAAATGCATCTGAGTATCTGAAAAAAGCAAAGCCTTTCTGAGATGGGGTCTAAGATGTGAAGGGAAAGTCTGCAATAATTACCCAATGATTAAAAATAACTTTGATTATCAAAATACAATCTGAGCTATAAAAGCTCCACTTTTCAATGAATCAAAATTTTACAAATTTGGCTGAATTCTGTAACTTCATATAACGTGATTTTCTGGATTCTTTGGTTGATTTCTGCCAGATTTTCCACCTCAGATAAGCTATTAACTCAGCCCTGGCAGGCAAAGCCAGAACCCACTTTCTGCCAATAACATTAGAGAGGTCATCAGTGACTTTGAGAAATTCTGGCCTTGGCTCTAAGGGCTTGTTTGACCTTTATTTAAAGGGGAATTTGATACTAGTAAATATGTCACTAGCTGTGACAGGATGTGTTGGCATTTTTGCCCAAAGTTTCTAGTTTCATTGATTACAATTAATTTTCTGGTCCACTAGGGGATCCATCTTGCTAGTGGATGTTGAAGATAATGATTACTTATATATTAAATTATTGTTTGGAGAAATTTTCAATGAAAGTTTATTAATCTGCTAGATTACAATCTGCAAGGTTGATGAGTGTTTTGTTGGGATGATCCCCAACAATAAGCAAGCAATTAAGGGGTCATTCTATTTATTGATAACTTAATTGACTTGTAAGAGTTGATCAGGTTTAGTTGCAATCAAGTAAGGGGTTTATGAGTTGCTGGTGAGTAATGCTGCCTATCAGAGCAACTTAAGAGTTAATCTTTCCTGGATCACAATCTGCTATTTATGGGTAAGCATCCCATTACCTAAGTGGGTTGTTGCCAGATAAGGGTAAATTTGATGGGAGTTGAGTGAAGATGCTGGGACACGTTCTCATTTTAACTCAAAAGAGGTCATAGTTGAATAGGGGAAGAGAACCCAAGTAAATTTAATGAGGAAAATCATTGCTTTAAGCATCCCTGGAGGGGAAAAACTATCAGTGACAGCTGCCATTCCCAATTGGGGTGCCAACTGAAGTGTTGTACATTGAATTGCCTATAAAATCCGTTTGATTTTTATAATAAAAGAGATAAGATTAGACCTAATCAAATATACAATTATTATTAGTTTGATATAGAGACTGTTACTCTTGTGATTAGAGAAAGAAGGATAAGAAGATCATATGTCTATATTATTATTACTCTGCAGACTTGGTGTGATGAGAAGTAAGAAAAGACTCTTAAACTTACTCTAGGTTAAGTCCTATTGGATGGAATAGGAAAGAAGTCCCTTCCATTTCAAAAGAAATCAATATTAGGATAAACACCAGTTTGGCGCTGTACCTAATCACTATTAAGGCTATCAGCTCAACTATAATAGTATTCTTCATACTACTATTGCCCATTATATCATATAATCATATTGAACAACGCACATATAAGGAACCTGTGCAAGTTAAACAAGGGAGCCAAAGCAAGTATTATTCAGAATGAGGAATCAAATCCTGGTTTTAACAATTGATACTCACTTTAGAGGAGGAAGTTGAGTGCCAAGCTCCTAAGTTTTACTACTATTTGTTATCTCAGTTTGGGGCACTGGTGCGCAATGCCAACACACTCATAAATTGCCCCTACTTAAGTTCATCTACCAGGATTGAACTGGGGAGGCTTTGGTCATTGATTCCATATTTGATCACTAGAACCCTCCCCTAAAATAACAAATCATCCTCCCTATATGAAAAAACTAAGATTTCAGTACTTATAAGATGAGGCCAACCTAGAGAAACCTTAAGCTAGCCTAAAAATTTCTATAGGTTTGGTTCTAAGATAATTATATATAACCCTTCTAGCTTATTACTATTGGTACAGTTTCAATTACCAGATGCCTGGGTGGAACCTGGGCTACCAACTGTCCAAGGCCAATTACCACCTTTTAACCTGAACTGCATGTTGAATTTTTTGAGTGACTTGCCAAGTGGGAAATCTTCCCCAAACCCTGAATAGCCCACCTGCCATGTACCATCATACCACTTCCTGTTAAGGTATCTTATGCCTTATGTGGTCTTTGGCCATTCCAAAAGTCAGTGTTACTCACCACTTGCCCACATTACCTAAGCCCTCAAGGTAAGAGTTTCCAAGACCACCCACCCCACTGGATTCAACATCTGGGTTCTACCAATCCATCACTTGATGTAAGCCACCGTTGGTCCAGTACCTTACATACCTGGATACAAACTCATTCCCCTCAAAAAAATGCATACCTAACCTTAAGCTAGTGCAGATCATGTACCTTATGAGGAAAGCTGATATACCCAATATCAATTCCCCCTTAAATATCTATAATAAACCTGAGCTCAATTTGCCCCCAAGGGGAAGGTATCTTATGGTCAATTCTTTATGACTGACTTGACACTTTGATCGACTTACTTAGTTTGGCCTACCCAAAATAGGGCCCCACCTCTGTACCCTCCTACGATTCTGAAAATTTGCTGGGTTGGGGTGGATACCCGCTTGATCTTAACCATTTATCAAAGAATTTTACCACCACGCTTTAATCTACCCACTTAGCTGTACCAAACCCTAACCTCTTTAAGGGGATCTAGGCTCTAGGATCGCGTAGTCCCCTCTACCAGGTCAGCCGTTCCAACCCCACCGGGCCTAACAGCGACTCCGCTTTCAGGTGGGGTGCGTAACATTAGATTCAAACCTTACACCAGCTTCGAAAAAGATCGTAAATTTAGGCAAGCTGAAACTAACAAAATTGAAGGTCATTCAAACCTTTAAGGGGTCGAGTATCGGCTCGCCACTCACCTCAGCTACCCCTCAATACTAGGTTGCTTACTATACCATACCCCTCCTAAACTTACTTTACAACTTGTTGCCGATTCTAGTTTGCTGATAATGATTTTGACCCAGTTGGGTCAAAGTTGGTCCTAGGTTTCGAAAATCGCTGATAGGAATAAGAGGGGAGGGGCTTTCAGAAGCAATTACATGGAAGAGAATAAACTGGTAGGCGGATGGACCTTGCAGCTGGGTTAAAGTAGGAAGGAAAAGCTAAACCTATTTGGGATGAGATGCCAACTAACGGTCGAGTGGGCGTAAGCTGCCGCTGTGAGGCTAGCCATAAGCACTATGTTGGATGAGACACGTTTAATCAGCTTTAAAAATGAGCGATAGCCAGTTGCTGGTGTGAAAATCTAGGGTGTAGGTGGTAAGTCTAGCTGTAGTCATCATCGAGCTCGGCGTGGGGCCTGGCGTCAGGCTGACTCAAGCTAGACGAGGAGGCCGGCGAAGATTGGTCAGATAGCTTGTCTCGGACGTCCGCGTCGCTGCCGTCGGGGCTGAGAGGTTTCAATGCCCTGATATGACCCTCCTCTAAGCAAGTTAGAGCAGCTAACCTGCGAGTGTACCTGAAGGAAAATTCTCCTCGAAGGCGGCCAGAAAGGCTTCCTAAATAATCAGAAAAGAAATGGGGGGAGGTACCTCAAGGAGGCCGGCGTCGGAGTACACCTCGGAGGTCTCCTCGTTGTAGGTGCGGGCGTTGCTGAACATCAGCATGCAGTCGGAGTAGAGCTCCCTCGCCGCCTGGTACTTGCAATCCTTGATGCGTTGGCGTAGATTCTTGATGGAGACGGGGGACTTGATGATGTTATAATAGTCGGGGTAGTCGCGGCGACTGGGCAGGCGCTCGAACAGATAGCAGATGCGACGGGCGGGACTTTCGTCAGCTGCGTAAAAATCGACAACTTACACTCGCGGGTCGCGCAACTCCTCCATGGCGATGACGCACTTGAGCATCCGCTGGTTCAGGGAGTGGCGGACGTGCAGCGGGAGAGTGTCCTCAGGTTTCGCCCGGCGGCTGCGAGCCGAGGGGTCGGCGGGCTTGCGGCCGCGCTTGCGCGGGGGGGCTTGGGCCGGCTCGTCAACTAGGTCAGGGGCGTCCCGAGGGTGGCGGCGCTCCTCGCGCCTCTGGCGCTGTAATCGCTTGCGCTTGCTGAGCTCCTCGACATCCTCCTCGTTCTCGACGGCCTGAAGGTATTGTTCCTCGGTGAGCCCGTCGTCATAGATGACGGTATCTTTTAGGCGGCGGCCACGGCCAAAGTTCGCTGGGTCGTCGTCGGGGTCGTCACCGAGGGTAGGTTCGACGAGAAGGCTGGGGGGGAGCTCGTGCTCCTGCATGAGGCGATCGACGCCAGAACTGGACGCCTCCCGAGCTCGGTCCATCTCATCGAAGATCGTACGCTCCTCCTCCGAGCGGGCGATCATCTCGTTCATGTCCTCGTCGTCAAGCTCCTCCTCGGCCCCAGCCGAGTCGCCGTTGTCGCCTTCAAGGAGCGAACGCTGAAAAGGTGAGTGGGATAGTCGGGTTTACCAGAAGGGCCTCGCGCTCCTCGGCGGTGCTCTTGTTGTCGAATTTGCCAGCCTGGATCACCTTGCCGTCGATGTCGAGTTTGAACTGGGCGCGCTCCAGTATCTTCTCTTCGACCGAGTTGGTGGTGATGAGGCGCAGGATCAGCACCTTCTTCTTCTGGCCGATGCGGTGGGCGCGATCCTGGGCCTGGAGGTCCTGGTGAGGATTCCTGAGGTTTAGGCTGCGCGGGCGCGAGGCTTACCAGTCCGAGTCGAAGATGATGACGGTGTCAGCCGTCTGGAGGTTGAGGCCGAGCCCGCCGGCGCGGGTGCTAAGCATGAAGAGCTTGATTTCGGAGTCGAGGTTGTTGAACTCGGCGAGCTGCTTAGCGCGGTCCTCCTGCTTGGTGGTGCCGTCCAGGCGGAGGTATTTGACCTGGCGATATGCGAGGTAGTCCTCAAAGATGCTCATGATGCTGGTCATCTGGAAGAAGATGAGCACCTGAACGGTTAGGTCGTGCTAGCCAGGCTCAGCTTACGCGATGGCCGGTCTGGAAGAACTTTGGCAAGATGCGGTCCAGCAGCTCAAACTTTCCCGAGACGCGGAACAGCGCGTCGGTCGCCAGGCCATACGACGGGTTCACCGCACGTTCCACCTCGGGAAACACGAAGGGGTGATTGCAGACCTTGCGCAGCTGCATGATGGTGTTGCTGAGCGAGTGGCCGCGCCCTTTGCTCTTGACCTTTCCGGTCGTGGGCGCAAGCAACGCGACGTGGCGCTGGATGCGGTGGTACACCTTGAGTTGGAGCGCCGACATCTTGCACTTGACCACCTTCTCGACCTTGTCAGGTAGCTCCGACTCGACATCCTTCTTGAGGCGCCGCAGTAAAAACGGGCGCAGCACCTTGTGCAGGCGCTTGATGATGAGCAGCTGCTCCTCCTCGTTCAG
The DNA here is from genome assembly GCA_022478985.1 of Massospora cicadina. Lineage (NCBI taxonomy): Eukaryota > Fungi > Entomophthoromycota > Entomophthoromycetes > Entomophthorales > Entomophthoraceae > Massospora > Massospora cicadina. The sequence continues at coordinate 117,699 of JAKSZP010009279.1, forward strand.
CTCGATGCGGTCCTGGCCGCCCGCGCTGGAGAATGGCGTGTTGAACCATTCGTCAAAGGTGGTGACGGAGTTGAAGATGCGCGGCAGAACAAAGTTGAGAAGCGACCATAGCTCGGGTAGGTTGTTCTGCAGCGGTGTGCCGGTGAGGATGAGGCGGTACTTGAAAGTATAGTATCCGTTGAGGGTCAGCGACAGCTTAGAATCACTGTTCTTCATGCGGTGTCCCTCATCGATGATCATGTGCATCCAAGGGATCTTCGACAGCACCGATTTGTCGCGGATGATGTACTCGAACGTTGTAAGCAGGACTTGAAACGAGTTGTGCTTGAGGTGGGTCCTCTGCAGCTCCTTGCGCTCGGCCGGCGACCCCTTGTACACGACCTTGGTGATGGATGGCGCCCACTTGTTAAACTCCTGGGCCCAGTTGGGGATGGTGCTGAGATTTAGTGAAGTCAAGCGGCGCTTACGATAGCGGCACAAGCACCAAGAAGGGGCCATTGAGATGCTTGACCTCGATAAGGTAACTGATCAGCGAGATGGTCTGAATTGTTTTGCCGAGCCCCATCTCGTCAGCCAAAATCCCATTCAGGCGGTTGTTGTAAAGCGACACCATCCATTGCAGCCCTCGGAGCTGAGGGTTAGCTAGCAGCTAGCCGAAGGTGGTTACCTGGTAGTCCTTAAGCGTGCCCCCCACGAGGAGGGAGGGCTGGCGGGTGATCTCCTCTTTAATGCGGTGGGCGATGGAGTAGTAGTCGGCGTCATTTGCGTCGCTTGTCTGCAGCGAAGTGTCCGCCTGCATGGCGCTTCTATCCTGGGATCCATCGTAGTAGGAATGGTCGTTCTGCTGTTCAATGACGGACTTTGTCAGGGACTTGAGGAAGCCGTCGGTCTGCTTGAGAAGCAGGCTGATCCGAGTGTCCTTGGCCTGGTCGATCAGCTTAAGGTACTCCTGTTCGTTGCCAGTCTAGTTTGTTAGCCGAGGCTCACCCTTTTCGAGACTTACTCTCAGCAGCTCCAGGCGCTGCTTCTGTAGGCGCTCGACGCGGCGCTGCTCTTCTTTGTCGACCTGACTGTGGAACTGTAGCACCAGCTTGCCGATGCGCGATTGCTTAGCCTGCTGGTTCTTGTGCCACGCGAGCAAGTCTTTGCCATGTTGGATGATGCCGGCGAGGAATTCGGCATGCTTCTGCCTTTCGCGCTTCTCGCGCTCGACCCGCTGCTGCTTTTCCAGCCGTTCCGTGTGCCGCGCCTCCCGCAGCGTCTGCCGCTTCGTGCGCCGAAAGTTGTTGCGGTCGACGGTGGCCGCGAGCGCCGAGGAGCGGGAAGCCCCGCGCAAAATTTCCTCGCGTAGCTTCTTCTGGAACCCCAGTAACTTTAAGGCCTTCAGCTCGATCACCGCCTTGAGCTTGGCGGAGTGTGGTTTGCCGTCGTGCGGGAGGTCCTCCGAGAGGGGTCCGTTGGAAAGGTTGCTGGGCAGGGCCTCGAGCTCCTTGATGCGCTGCTGAATCCGAGCCTTGAGCCGCTCCTCGCGCTCCAGAGCGATGGCGTAAGGGTCAAGCCCCTGGGGTGTGACGCTAGGGACGATCACGCGTTGTAGACGTGCCTGGGAATCTTCCAACACTTTAAACGGCGAAAGGTAGCCCAGCACTTCGGTGGGTTCGGGTGAGCCTGCCCTTGCGGCATCCCCTCTTAGGTTGGGCTCTTCGCGCCGAACCGCAAGGATGGTGTCGACAGCGATCTTGGTCGGAATGGGATCTGTCTCACGGAGCGTCTCAAACACATGCAGCGTCTGAGCGACCGGGTTGGCGTCTTGCTTTATCGAAATTGGGCTCGCCTCCGCAGCGCTGGATGGGACCGGTAGATTCTTCGAGAGATATTTGAATTCCGTAATCTGACGGGAGAGCTCTTGAAGGTGGCTGGCGTTCAATGAGAACTGAGTATCCGCCTTGGGGAGCGCGCCTTCGGCGGTGGCTAAAGTTTAGCTGGATGCAATCGTCGCTTACCTTGGGGTAAAATAGGAGTAGGCCCCGGCATTGGCACCAGAGGCCGAGGACCCCCCTGGGCTTGAGCCAAGCTTCGCAGTTGCGAACATTCCTTCAGAAAGCCAAGCAGCATGTTGTACTCCTGGTTGTTACTGGCGGACGCCCCTTCCTTCTTAAGCTCCGCAAGCCGCTACCGCTAAGTATTAGCATAAAGCCACCAAGGACAAACTTTAAAGATAAGTTAGGTGGAAAGCAAACATTAAGCTAAACCGGCGTTGAGAGCCGAGCTTACGTAAAAATAATGCGGTTCAAAACTTACTTGGAACAGCTTCCTTAACTGGTCTTGCGTAAGGTTGGCCTTGGGAGCGTCAAGGTTCCTCACATTCGGAGAGAGGTTGGTGGTGGCAACCCCACCAGGCCGAATAGCCTCCATGCCAGCCGCATTTAGAAACGGGTGCTGGGTCGGGTTTGAAGGCTGGTTCGGGAAGGCCAAGTTGGCTTGGTATTGAAGCTGTTGCTGTTGAAACTGCAGGTTTTGGAATGGGGACAGTATTCCAGGCAGCTGGTGCTGCTGCTGTTGGATATGCTGTTGCTGCAGCTGCTGTTGTAAAGCCTGCCCGGGAAAAGTATTTGGCAGACTGGCTTGCAGCTGAGCTTTTAAGTGAAGCTGTTGTTGCAGGGTAGGATTCTGGAACCCCATACTAGCCCCAGCCTGGATCCCGGGAAAGAAGTTGATGCCGGAGTTTGGAAGCAAACCATGGGGTGAAGGCTGGGATTGTACCTGAGACTGAATCTGAGCGTGACTCAAATTAGCAAGCGAGACGGCAGCTTGATGGATCTGCTGCTGCTGTAAAAGAGTAAGAGGCTCCAGTGTCTTGGAGCCATTATTGACATAATTACTGCCAACAAAAGCGGTGGTGGAAGTGGAAGCATTTTGGTCAGAAGGGACGCTCTGATCAGGTTGAGAGTTTACGCTACCAGTTTCGGTGGAAGCGGATGCTACGTTTGGACCAACATTGCCGCATTGGTTGTTAAAATAGTTTCCTTCCATCTCGCTTTAGCATCAAGCGGTCGCGATTATTTTAGCCGCTAATTTCTTAGCTTATTGAGATGGTGGCGATAGTTTGTTTCAAATAATTAAAATGGTTGATAGATTCCGCCAGTTGAAGCGTTGAGCTCTGCTCCCAACTTCTATTTACATTCCTTTCAATTCCCCTCTTACTCACATGCCCAGATGTTATTGGTTATCTTCTTTATTTCACCAGACAGATCATTTGTTCTTTGAATTTTACCAAGGCCAATCAAAGTTTCTCTCTCATCAGCTTCACATTGGGCTAGCCTATGACCAAATATCTTGACTCAAGATAAAAATCTACTTAATAAAACGCATTCACTGATGTACTGAATGACTGAAATCTGAAACCTTTGAGTCTGATAGGTTCAATCTATTTAGGCGAGTGGGTAAGAATTGGCGAATATTATCGAAAAATTCACCAAATTGCTCACCCGAAACTAAACAAAATTCAGTTAGTTTTAAGTAATTACTAGCCAAGTAGCCCCAGCTTTGCTTGGGTTTGCAATTTACCAGGTGATTAATCAATTGTTTTTTTATATTGGTAGATGACCATCAATAAATTCAGAAACCATTAACTATCGGGTATTCCAACCTCCAACCATTTAGCCAAAGTTAATTAAGCCTGCTAAATTAACTAAACCATCAATCACTTACCTGAAACTATTGAGCCCATCAAATCAGACAAAAAAACACCAACCACTATTCATCAAAAACCAATTATTGAACTTACAAAATAGCAAAAACTACTATCTAGTACTAAAAAAAAATAAAAATAGCAAAAACTACTAACTGCTTATCAAAACCTATGAAACAATTGAATTAAATGAATATCAAAACGCTCTGGCAAATTGATATATAATTACTATTATAAATATATACTTTTTAATCTTCCTATATAAAACTGATATGTAGATGAACTTTGGGTAAGGGACAATTATGACTGTGTTGGCGTTGAGCACCAATGCCCCGAACCGAGATAGCAAATAGCAAGGCGGTCCATGGAGTTACTGGTCTATCATATGCTGCGCATAGAGATTATCGGGTTTTATCCTCCTTTCCTATTAATTCGAATCCCCTTAATCGGTGCGGTATCATCCCAGGTTGGCCACCCTCGAATAAAATATATAAAGTTTGATATAATTATTATACTTATAATTTTATTATAAAACCTATAAACATTCCCAAACTTTATAGAGTACTTGTGCTAAATTTGGTGATTTTTTGTTCATTTGTTTATGAGATGATCTATAGTATATAAACAAATAAACAAAATAATATTTTTAAGAAGAACTTTAGACTAATTCTCATTGATACCCAGTTTTACCTGAATTTATTTATGGGTATAAAGTTTGCCAGGTTCTTAATCAATTCTTTTTTATATAGGTAGATGGCCATTAATAAAATTAAAAAACAAATTCTATCGAATCATTATAAAATCACTAACCACTCAGCCAAAATCAATTGAACTATCAAATTAACTAAATCATCAATCACTTACCTGAAACTATTAAGCCCATCGAATCAACCTAGATCCACCAACCACCACTCAACCAAAACCAATTTTTGAACTTTTAAATCAGCCAAAAACTACAAACCGCTTATCAAAACCTATAAACTTATCGAATTAAACGAATAAAACCAAAACGCTCACCCGAAATGATATACGATAGCCATTAGAACCAAATACTTTTCGACATGATAATGTCTTTTAGCTGGACATCGTTTGAAACTTCCGGTAACGCGTGACGCTCTGACGTCATCATCACTATTGCCTTTGACATGATTATGTCTTTTAGCTGGACATCGTTTGAAACTTCCGATAACGCTTCATTTACCACACGCTGTATGACATCATTGTGTCCACTCTTTCAATTCCCCACAGTCTATAAATCTTCGATCTCTGTCGTTAACATGATAATGTTTGTTATATAGTAAATATATTAACATGATAATAATTTATTATATAGTAAATATATTTGTTATATAGTAAATATTAGTTATATAGAAAACATGATAATATTTGCGCAAAAGAAACAATCAGTAAGTCATTAACCATAATAATGTTGCATTTAGCTGGCGGCTGAAAGATATTATCATGCTCTTAAGCTTTTACCATTTGGTAAACGGTACTTCCAAATTTTTTTCATTCTTATATATAACTTTTATATAAAATTGTGTAATTTTTTTGAAAAATAGTCTATGACTGTTCCCTAAATTTATAGTTTTTTTTGTGCCAAGTTTGGTGATTTTTGGTTTATTCTTTCAAGAGATAATGTGTCTTCTACATACATACAAACAGATAAAATAACGTTTTTCGCTCTCGCGCGGATCAGTTTTTGAATTTCAAAAAAATCGAATCAGTCAAATCAGGCGAAAAGTTTAATAAAAATTTAATTTTATTCGGATGTCGAGTTTGCTGCAGCCATCGTCCGAGATGTCTGTGCCGGCTGCTGGCCCTGCGTGGGGTAGTGGTCTGGCTCCACCAAGCATTTTTCGTGCGGCGAGAAAATACACCAGGGTTGGGTCGACCAGCCCTCCAAACACAATCAGGCGCTTTGTTCCTCCGAAGGACTTGGCGTTACACTTAGCTCAAATGCAACCTATTTGAGTTAATAGTATTGAATTACCTCGCTCGGCTGTTCGTTTTTGCCTGCGGGTGGAGTACAGCTGCCTTTTTCCATACGCCGATCGCCAGATCCTGGAGCTGGCAATGGAAGCGTTTGCTTCCTCTGGCTTTGTGGATTTTCGCCCTTTTAAGGGCTATTTTGATTTGGGGTTTTCTTCCGAGGAAGCCGCAGCGGCTGCTGCACAAATTCAACTTATTTATAAAAATACACCGATCCCAGTAACCTGGACCCGCTTGCCATCTGACACGACTATGGTCGTGAAGCTGGTGGGTCTTCCTTCCCATCTTTCCCCCCAGCAGCTCTACGAGGAGCTGATGACTGGCCTTAGCCAGTATGGGGGGAACCCAATTATTGAAGTTGTGGTCTCACAGGGCGCAAAGCGCTGTGCGGGACCTCGGGCTGTGGCGACAATCATCCCGCATCAAGCGGGAATTGCCCAGCTGATCTCCCCTCATGCTATCATCCCCTCAGTGCCTGACTCACCCTTCTGGGCTTGAGTCAAAAACGGCCGGGCAGTTTGCCCGGTTTGTTTTGAACTCGACCATTCGAAGGCAAAGTGCCCTCGAATGGTGGCCCACGATGCCGCGGACCTGGCGGCTGGGGCTGCTGGTAATTTTTTGCCAGCTGCGATCCCCCAGTGGGGATCAATTTTGCTACCCCTGCCAGCTGCTGATTTTCAGAATCAGGAGAGAATTGGGACGTCGACCCAACCAATTAAATTTAATAAAAATTTTGAAAATGCCGGCAAGTCAGTGAGAGCTTCAGCCGGGGCCAATCAAGAGGCTCCATGGATGAACGTTGGAAGTTCAAAAAATCTAAAACTGACCCAATCAATTATCTATACATTATCAAAACCTCCTCCATCAATGACTAATCCCTGGAGTGTTTTGGAGGAGGTCGATGAGTCGGATTGCCCAGTTTCTGACCATTTTAATTGTCCATCACCTTCTAGCTTTTTTGAGCTAGATTTTGACAATTTCGTGAGCTGGCGTTGTAAACCAAAATCCAACAAAATAAATTTCAAGCCAACCCACTCAGTTGCAATAGATGCAACATCAAAGCCAACTGATATCCCTGCAAGAATTTACTTAAATAAAACTTCAGAAAACCTTTCAAACGGACTTCCAGAGGTAAGGTTTCCAACTGATTTTGAGGAGTCAGTGAAGGAGGATATCCAGCAAATGCACCAAAATATGAGTGTGGCAATTCAGGTGGTTGCCAGAGCATCCCAATTTGACCCCTCAAAGAAGCCCACTCCTAAGGCTGAAGCAGCCTTTAGCAAATTAACTGAATATAGGTGTAAGGCAGAAGAAGAAATCACTAATTATGTGGCCACCTTGGTATCTGCTAACATCCTCCATGAAAACACTCCCCTAGATCTCCTTGATCCACAACCCATGGATCTCTCTACTGCACTGTTAGCAGCAGTGGAGCGAGTATCCTTTGGGATCCAATTGGAGAAACCTCCCCCTCAAAAACCATCTTCCCCCTCTGATATGTCAGGATAGATGTGAGCCTATCTTGATATAACAGGAGGTTAAAGTAGGTTTTTAGCTTATTGCTTTTTTACCTGCCTTTTTATTTTATGTCAGCAAGAAGGGTCCCCTGGTCCCCTTGCCTTAAATAAACATACATAAAAAATCTTTATAAAGGTGGTTAGCCTGGCAGTTAAAACTGCTTCTACCCTAGTGCAGATTTCAAGTTCAAAACATGTACTGGCTAGAAAAATTCTTGGTGTGGTATATTTGTCCCAAGGTCAACCTACCTCAAATATTAAAATAATTTTTATGGTGGTTACCCTGGCAGGTAAAACTGCTTTCACCCTAGTGCAGGTTTTGAGTTTAAAATCTGTACTGGCTAGATAAATTCTTGGTGTAGTATATTTGTCCCAAGGTTGACCAACCTCAAATAAGAAAATGATTTATATATATTAAGCTTAAGTAAAATTTAGGATAACCAGCTCACCAACCATGAGGGCAACAGCAAAGCTGTTAGTCCGAGTGGCTCAAGCATAGTACTGGCACAGCCTATAGGCTATGTCAGTGTAAGCTTATAAATAAACCTAAGCAACACCAGATGACTCCACTTGTACAAACTAAAATAGTTTTTTAGATAGTTATTCTTGGGCTTGCAATTGTAATCAAATTGTATGATTTTGTAACAAATAATTCTATCATTTGCTGTGCTATAGACCTGTCTGTTAAGCCTTCTTAGCCTTATATATTTTTAAATTTTTTTAAATTTATTGCGGGGAAGGCTGACCATGGGATGAACACTTCCGAATATGACTCAGGAAAGACAAACTTAGTACCAGGGGAGGCACCCCAGAGAAGCGATGCTATCTCTTGTTGCCAGCGGGAATGCCACTTATGGGGAGGGGGAGGGGACATGTGAAGGGGCCATAGCCACTATTGAGCACGTGTGGAGAAAGGGGTCTGATTTGATGAACCAGACTGGGAACCAGGAGGAGACCAGCTGTCGGCGACGCGGTGGAAGGTATCCAAACATCCATGCTTGGAAGTGGTCCACCAAATGAGACCAGAATCTGTGGACAGTTTCTGGGAGGGTGGGGTGGATCCTGCAATGGCATCTAAGATGATCGTGTGGATGGTCCACATGGCGATTGCAACCACCAGAGCATAGAGGGAGGGTGGAAGGGAGGAGGCCATTGATAGAGCAAACATATCTCTTGACAGACTGAAGGGATGCGTTTGATCCTGGCCCAGCAGACGTTGAACTTTGCGCCATATCACTTTAGAGGTGGGGCACTTCTCCAGGAGGTGGAACAGCGTTCCATACTGGCCACACATGATACAGGATGAGTGTAAAGCATTAGAGCGCTAAGCTGTATGATACACCCACCTCAGGCAGTGCCACACATGGGAGCGGACTTGAGGCTGCAACAGAGGATGGTGTGCATATTTTCAGATAGTTTTTTGGGTCTCAGTGGAATAAGGGATGTCCATCATGTCCAGGTAGTCCATAATGGATAGGACATGGGGCTGAATGGGGACCATGCCATCATAGATGGGTAGCCCCTGTACCTCTTGTGTGAACTGAGGAGAGGGGCGGCCTCTTCAGGTTATATGTCCACTAATACAAATTCTCCACTCTGCACTTTGCATGGAGAGTAGGATTTATTTGTAGTGGGTTTTAGTACATTGAGGACCTGTGGCTGATGTATGTGATGCGAGGTATTTCATCAGGGAGTGGGAGTTTGATGGATTGTTGAGGCCCAAGGCTTGGGAGAAGTTGGAGCGGGCTGCACGGGACCAGTGTTGGGATGGGAGTATAGGAGCGGTGATGGCTGCGATCCAGGTGCCCAGGATCTTGGCAGCATGGGCTTTGAAGTCAAGCAGGCCCATGCCACCTTGATGATGAGGGCCAAACATGACCTCTAGCCATACTGGTGGAGGGCGGCCTGACCAAAGCCATCCTTGCAGTAAGGCATACAGAAATTTGAAGGAGCTTGGGGAGAAGGGGATGGCGTGGGCTCCGAACCAGACTTTGGATAGGAGCATAGAGTTGGCTAGAACAACCCTGCCAGTGAGGGTAGTAGGGTGGGCTCTGAGAGAGGCTATTCACTTTGTCACGTTGTCCAGAATATGGCACTCCATTACTGCTGACGCATATCCGCCTGCCTCCATCCACACGCCCAGATGGTGAACCAGTCCTATGGTAGGATGTGGCATGAAGGGGAGCACCAGTGGGGTGGTGTGTGTGGAGTTAGTAAGGCGTGGGCATGGGCAAGCAGATGGGCTGGGTTGAGAACTAATTGCTGGGGCCCAGCAGTTCTGAAACTGACCAAGGAGGATGATTTCAGTTTTGGAGGCGTTCAGTGTTGCATTGCTTACCCAGGAATATTTCTGGATGAGGGCTTCAAGCGCGCATGCATCTTTATTATTGGACACCCCCACCACGCAGTCATCTGCAAATGCCATCATCTTGACTGGGGGTTGGCCTGGCACATGGACCCCAGTGAGTTGGGCATTCACATTTTGCAGTAGTGGGTCAAGGCTGAAGTTGTATAAGAGTGGGCTGAGGGGGTCCCCTTGTCGCAAGCCCCTTTGAGGGCAGACTACTTCCATTAGGAAGCCTGGGCCACGCACTGCCATTGTTGCAGATTCCGTGAGCAGCATCACCCAGTTGATGAAATGGGGGGGTAGGCGGAATTGATGAAGGCAGGCCCTTAGGTATTCCCAGTTTACTCTATCATAGGCCTTTTGTTGGTCCAAGAATACCAGTGCTCCTGAGGCTGTGGACTGACATGCATTAGCCACAGAGTGCACGTTATCCCAAATTGACCTTCTGGGGATGAAACTGAAGTATTCTGGGAAGATGGTGGCAGATGCTACAGTCCCTAAATGGTTAGCCATGATTTTTGTTAAAATTTTGGTGTCTGTGTTTGTTAGAGAAATGGGGCGCCAGTTGGCTAAGTTAAGCTTATCCCCTTTCTTGTAGAGTGTGATAGTAAAGGCCTCATGTCCTCCTGGTAGGAGGCGCATTTCCAACAGGCTTTGGTTAAGTGAGGCAAGCAGAAGTGGGGATATATTTAAAATATTTTTTGTAGAATTCATATGGAATGCCATCTGGGCCTGGGCATTTTTGGTTTGGCGCACCACAAATGGCTGTCCATAATTTGTTTGGAGTATTTAAATTCATTACTTCCAGGTATTGGAAAATGGTGCAGATATGAGCTCAGTCAAGAAATTCCGCCACTTTGGCTGGCTGAATTGGTTCAGCTCAGTATAACTTGGAGTAATATTTTTGCATTTTGATTGCCACTTCAGCCGGTGTGTCTGCAATGGAATTATCCAATCTTTGCACCTGTGTGCAGGCCACGCTCTGGCATGGTACAAAAATTTTTTTAAAGAAATATGCGGTGCACTTGTCACCTTTAGTGATGCATGTGGCACTGTATTGGACACAAACCCAATGTTTGTGTTGCCTTTCGAGTGCGTTGAGGTGGGCAGCTGCCTCCACCCACTTCCAGCCCCATGCAGGGCTGTATCCTGTAGCTGGAATGTTGGACTCCAAGTGGGCTAATTCTGCCAGAGCACATGAGATAACTGCCGATGTAGCTCGTGAGCATCTGGAGGAGAGATAGCAATAGTGGTGGATGGTGTCCTCTTTGAAAGTTGCCCATGTGGAAATGGGGTCCACGCAAAATGGTGCAACAAATGATTTTGCCAAAGTTGCCTCTTCCACCCACATGGAAAATCCTGGCGATGCGAGCTTGGGGGGTGTATTTTGTACCAATGTGGGGCCTTAGCAACTGTGACCAGTAGGTGGTAGGTTATTGAGACCAGTCGGTGGTTGGAGAATTCTATTTTTGTTGTTTTGAAGTGGGAGATGTGGGGTTGGAATTTTGCCGGCGTTAGAATAAGGTTGATGCGGATCATGGACCTTAATTGGCCGTTGTGGACATAGGATGCATCATGTTTTTGAGCAGCGGGGCATGTCATGGCAGTGCATCCATTAACCTAAGGGTGGCCTTTAGAACGCGTAGTTCTACATGACCCTGTGGGGCTTGGGGTGAGGGGGGCCACCAGTCCATTGGTAAGGTTAGCCAACAGTTCATGTTGCTGACTAGGAAAGAATTAGGGGGTAGCGGGAGGGATTTGACTGACAAGAAAAATTTCCAACGCTTGTGTGCACCATTTGGGGCATAGATATTGATGATTGCATATGGTATGTCAGCCCACGAGAAGGTGATGATGAGCACTCGGCCATTTAGGAATGTTTCTGAGGATGTGAATTTAAAAAAATTATTTTTCTGAATTAGCACCCCATAGTGCTTTGACCAAAAGGATAGGGATGGGAGGAGCATTGTTTTCCAAGCTTTCTCAGAACCTCATAGACAGTGGGACTCCTGGATGGCCAGGATATCCATGGGTAATTTGTGTTGTAAAAAACTCAGTTTCCTAGCCCAGGACAGGGAGGCCTTGAGTCCAGCGATATTCAATATCCCTAGAGTGAAGGTTTCCCCCATCACACCTTAGGTGCGAGGGGTGGGCCCCTGGGCCCACCAGCCTCTTTTTGGTCCCCACGGGCTTTCACAGCAGTGTGGGTGTTAGCAGCAACAATATCAGAGTTTTTGTTGATTTTTGCAGAAAGAGTCACGATGGCTTTGGCCTTCACTTTTTGTTTTCCTGACGTCGGACAAATTTTTTGTGGTATGGATGAGTTTGGTGCACCATTGAGTGGGTCAAAAAATAATTTCAGTTGGGATGGGTCCTAAGTTGGTTTCAACCAAAGCTTGGGTGCAATGATTGGGTGAGATTGAATCTCCCATTGGATCCTCAGATTGAGTGGCCCACTTGGCATGGGCTTCCCAATCTGATTGGATGATGGATTCCTGAGTCGCTTCCACCATGAAGGTCTCCATGTCCTCCTGGTGTTGTGAGTGTGGGATAGTGGTGGTGGCCTTGGCCGCTTCCTTGGCTGTGGCCCTATGGGCCTTTTTGGCCTTTTTCTGCTCCTGTGGGGAGATAGGCTTTACTAATAGGTAGCAGCCTTGTGCTCCCTATGGGAAAGCCTCCTTGGTGCTTGCAGTTGGTTTGTAGTGCACCTCTCTGCTGGCTATAGCCACCGAGGGGTGCTCTTGGAATGTGACGCCCTCCTTGATGGGGCATGCATGCACCTTATGGCCAAATGCATCACAGTGGGTGTAGATGGGGGGCGCGCTGTCCACGGTCACCCAGAATGAGTGGGTGGTATGCCCTGCAATATCAATAAAAGTGGAGTGTGGGATCTGGGTTAGGTCCTTCACGATCTCCTCAGTTGGGGTCAGAACTGTGATGGCTTTGCAGGTGCACAGGTGTGGCATCAGCGTGAAGCGTTGCATTTTGAAAGATTGTATTTTGCCATATACGGCGAGACCATCTTTCAGATGTTGTTTCAAAATGTCACGTTTTACTGTAGTAGGCAAAAAGTCAAATGTGAGGAAAATTTGTTTTGATTTTGTCCATCTGGTGCATTTAGTTTTGATGACCTGTTGCCCTTTGGGGAGGTTGACCACTATGCGCACCACTGCAGCCTTGTCTGCTGCTTTTTTGCTTTCAAAACCTAGGTCTAGCCAACCGCGCAACATGGAGTGAGGTGCAATGTACACCGCGGTCAGGAAAACTTTGTGTACATCTTCACAAAATTTTTCCCATAAGGCTATTTTTTGGATGTCCAGATACACACAGACTCCAAATTCCACCAACAAAAGTGGCTGGGAGTGTGGCGTGTTGATGTACTGGTTGCATCATGCTTGCCACGTGAGTATCTCTGGGGAAATTGTGACCACCAGTTTTTTAAGATTTTTGTCTATTCCGCCAGATTCTCCAGGGCGTTTTTAAACATTGGAGGCCATGGGCCTTCCACCTGCTCCTCTTACCTTGCTTGCCCAACTGCTCTCTGACATGGGCGCAGACTAATCTCCTCTGTGAGATTATCAAACTAGATTCAGTTTTGAATTGAATAGGTTGTAATAGTGATTGCAACAAGAAAGAAAAGTTTCTTCTTAGCCTTATATAAGTACTATACTTATTCTTTTTTACCAGGATGGTTAGCCAGGTAGGTAAAACTGCCTCCACCCTAGTGCAGGTTTTGAATTTGAAACCTGTACTGGCTAGAAAAATTCTCAGTATGGTATATTTATCCCAAGGTTGACCTACCTCAAATATTTTTTTATTCTTTTTTATTCTTTTTTTACCATTAAAAAGCTTAGTATAATATACTGCACCAATAAATATCTTTAGCATTAGATAATCCCTTTGCACCAATAAATATCTTTCTACAACAATCTCACCTTTGTCTTGCCACCCTCACTAACCTTTGATTTTATCTTTGCAAGGGTTAAGCTATATAATCAATGTTTAAATATATAAATATAATAATGGCCAGACTTTCATGCTTTGCTAAGGTGTTTATGATTTATCAGATGGTTTGAATTGATTGTTTTGGATTTTATATTATAGATAACCATCAACTACTCTGCCAAAACTAATGAACCTATAAAATTAACTAAATAACTATAATTACTTAGAAAAACTAAATTTTAAAGTAAATATCTAGGATAGCAGAAACCACTCTAATAGATGACCACCTTATTTTCCTTTATTATTAAAATATTTTTCTCTGATTGCCATGATATCTGTCAGGGTGGGACCTTGCAATTAATTTTTAACTACCTTCTAGACTAGCTAGAGCTTTAAAATTTGGCACACTTATATATCTTTCATAACAATACAACAATTTATTAAAAATTATGAAAATTATATTTTTATATAAAAAATATTAATTAAAAATGTTAAAATATTTTACTTGTATCTTTTTTAATAGTAGCAGGAATCACCCTGATAAACAACATCTTAATTTCCTTTATCTTAAAATATTTTTCTTCACTCACTGTGGTGTCTGTCCATGTGGAATTTTGCAATCAATATTTCTTACCTTTTAGGCTAGCTAGAGCTTTGAAATTTGGCACACTTTTGTATCCCATTATGATAATATAATAATCTATTAAAAAATAGTATAATCATGAATTGTTTAAAAAAATACTTCTCTCAAATCAAAATGTTATCTGTTATTCATTTTTATTTTTATCTCCACATCTTTATTCAGTTTTTGATATGAGATAATAAGAGGGGAAGGGAGAAAATAAATTATGCTTTAGCCAGTATATGTTTTAAATCTGTCATAACATAAACCTGCACCATAGTAGTAACAGGTTTCACCCTGCTAGGCAACCATCCTATCTTTTTTATTATAATATCTCTATTCAATCTTTTTAGATAAAATAATAAAAGAATAAGAGGGGAGAAAATGATATTTTTCCTAGCCAGTATAGGTTTTGAATATGTTCTGAATCAAACCTGAAGCAGATTGGTAGCAGGATGTACCATGTTAAGCTAACCACCCTTGCATAGCAAATCTAATGAACCTAATGAAATAATCAAATACAACCAATTTGCTAGCAGAAATATTATCAATAAAATGCTATCACCTGGCTATTGAGTAGATACTCTATCTATCTTACTATATAGTTTTTAGTAGGTGTCTATAGACTAATAACTGATATATTAAATCTTAATTCCTAGATTATATGATTTAGGAGATAAGAAAAAATAGCTTTTATATATTGAGTTAAAGTTATATATATATATATTTAGTTAGAAATTATAATATCAAAAACCCTTTTTTACTTGAGAACTTAACACTCAAGAGGCATATTCACACCAAATTTTGTGTAGTAGGTTTTTCATTTAAAAAATAATATTTTTAATAATATTTATAATTTTAAGTTCTTTTTAGTACTAGATGGTCCCAACCCAATAATTTTAAGTTCTTTAATAGACATTTATTACTTTTTAAACCAGATGTTAAATATAATAAGTAATCAATTTTATAAATAGTTTTATAATAGGTATCCATAAACTAAAAATTCCTTTATTTCAAATTTAAAATTCAATATTATATAGTTTAGGATATTTGATAAAAAGTAGCTTATATAAATTAAAACTTTTATAGTTTTTATACTTATTTTGTAGTTAAAATTGAATATAAACTCCTTAATTACTCCATGCTCTAAACTTAACCTGCTATACATAGCAAATTTATAAATGTAGGTTTGTTGATTGTAAACTAATTTTGTATATAAATTTTTTAGATTTGAAATTGCTTTGGAAGAGAAATTTATTATAGTAAAAAGTACTATTTTTTCATATATTAAAAATTATAGAAATAAATGCTTTTAGATATATACAAACTTAGAGACAAACATCCAAGTCAAATTAAAAATTCCTAGCTTTTGTGATTTAAGTGAAACCTGAATTGATAGTATCTTTTAAATATTATAGATTATAGATGGATGTTTGCTTTTTTTCTTTCTTTGTTTTAACATATGTTTCCATACCATTCATCTAATTGCAATGAAACTTTGGAGAGTTGTTGTGCACATGCCCACAAAGGTTTCTGAATTAGCCAACTATTTTTATAGTAAAAGGAAAATTTTATATGTAATAAGTGAAAATTACTTATGTTTTTAATGGTAATCAGTATATAATTATGGCTGAGCAGTTAGATATTTGGTTGATTTGATAGTTAAATTATAAAACTTACCCATAAATTTTAACCAATCAAATCATATTTACTTAAGCTCTACTAATAATATTAATGTATTCTATTACTATGGATTGTATATTTGGTGCTTTTATCAATATTAGCAACAAGTAAATAGTATTGCATATTTAAGTAAGTTATATCCAACTTTAAAAATAAGCATAGGTATTATACTAAAAATAAAGATTTTATAGTACTAATTATCTTAGTGATTATACCCTCACTTAAACTGCTTAAAAACTGCAGAATTATAATTTTAACACAAAGGTAAGCACTTTAGTAGCTTTTGGTTATTTTGTAAAAGCATTCACTATATAGTTATTTTATTATTCCCACTTAAATTGCAGAATTATAATTTCAACACAGTGGTATGCACTTTAGTTTTGGTTATTTAGCATAAAACATTCACTTTCATTATTTTATTCTAGCAGTAAAAAGTAATTTTTAATTAATAGTCTTATTAGATGTTTGATCCTAGCATGACATTCTTAAAAATTGAAGTGTGTTACTTAATCTTATTTAGGTAAGCTTTTTTAGTTATTTTGTTTATTTTTTACTTTCTTTAGCCTTATATTGTTAAAGTTTTTAGGGTTTTTTTCAGTATTATCATCTGAGATTTGATTTGTTTATCAGTATTTTACCAAAGTAAGCTTCTTTGATGGTTATAATTATTTTTCATTGGATGTTTATTTTAAGTATGATCATCTATAATCATGTTAAATGGTTTCAAATATTTTTTAAATTAAGTTTTGATTTTTATATGGCAATATTTTTTAGTAATTTTAATGATTTTAATTTTAGCATAAACTATTATAATTGTCTATATTTACTAATATCACCAGGGTAAGTTTTAAAATTTTATATCAAATTAATAATAATAGTAATTTGGTGAGGAGTGGTAGCATAGTGGGGTGGTTCCTACTCCACTCTGGGTCAGGTTTTGATTGACAGGTTCAAAACCAGCACAGGCTAAAAAAATCAGCATGGTATATTTATCCCAAGGTTGACCCACCTTGTTTACTAAAATAGTAGTAATTTTGTAGATTTTGCTTTAATAAAATACTGTTATCATCTTAAACATTTGCTGATATCAATTTCAGGGTAAGTTTTGATCTTTTCTATATGATCTACTATAGTATAACATGGTTATTGCTTATTTTAACAAGTGACATATTGGTGACAAATAATTATACTTAGTTTTCTCCAGGTTTAAGATTATAAATAATTTCTCCATTATCAATGACTAGCATTCATTGCCCATGCTTTGCTACAGTGTCTACAGAATTTTAGATATTCAAATGATTTAGATTTTATATTATCTATTACCTTAAAAAATGCCAAAAAAGTAAATAAAATTATCCTTGAAACTTGAGTTCAATGCAAATTCTTTATTATATTATATGAGTGACAATAATTAGCTGGTAAATATGCTTTGAATCTTTAGGTTAAATCAGAGAAGTAAATTAATAATATTATTAAATGGTTTCAAAAAATGATTAAGATGATAAAGTCAAACCCAACATCAAGGATTAATGAAAGGAATACTTGCCCTGCAAAATAGTTAAAAATATAAATTTGGATTTAGAATAAAGTATAATTAAAATTTATTTTTAAGCATTAAGAAACTTAAAAGCAAAAAGTATATAAAAATATATTTTAGAATAGTGTCAAAAACAAAGGGAAAAACTTACCCTAATATAATATAACTTTAGAGAGAGAAAATAAAAAGACAACAAAATACTAAATAAGCTTATATATCAATATAATTACAGTTATAATGGTTTTCAGATCTTAGAGTGTAAGAGTTGATGCTACTTCTAAAATAAATATTTAGTGCTTTTTTATTTTATATATAGATTAAAATTTTAAAAGTAGTTTGCTTACTAAAAAAATGCGAGAGCCATCTTAGTTACTTTGTTAATATAAAAGAAATTAGTAAAGGGTCCCATTTAGTTTCTTATAATAGCTCGTCATTGAGCTTATTTATTGACTAGCCGATTTACCCGTGCTTCACTAAGGTGTCTATAGAATCTCAGATATTCAAATAATTAATTTAGATTTTATATCATAGATAAACAATAACTTAGTCAAATCTAATTGCTCAATAGAATCAACAAAAACCACTAACCACTCAATTAAGCTAACTGAACTTATCAAATCAACTAATAACTAATCACCCTCTAAACTAAACTGTGTCCTATTGATTCAACCAAAAGCCATTAACCACTCGGCCAAACAAAATAAACCTATCGAATCAATCAAATAACTCCAAACTGCTACCCGAAACATTTCTATATTTAAAATCATTGTGTATGTAACATGCCTTCCAGACTAATAAATCAAGTTCTACTTAACCTGCCAAAAGTATTTATTAACTAGGGGAACCAAATTAGGCAGGGTTTAAAATATATAAACCTAATATCCAGATACCCGTGCTTCGCTACGGTATTTAAAGTTTATCAGATGATAAGCTCACAGACAGCCTATAGGCTGTGCTAATGCTAATCTGGAGCCACTTGGACTAACAGCTCCGCTGTTGCCCTCATGGCTAGTAAGCTGATCCTAACTTTACTTAATACTTAAAACTCTACCATTGATTTTTGTTTAGTTTCAGGTGAGCAATTTGGTGAATTATTCGATAATATTCATCAATTTTTACCTACTCGCTCAAATAGTTTGAACCTATCCTACTTGATAGTTTCAGATTCGATATTATTTGCCAATTCTCACCCACTCACACAAATAGATTAAACTTATCATACACAATTAGTTTCAGGTGAGCAATTTGGTGAATTATCTATATATATAAAACAAAGTTGTGTTAGTTATACCATTTATAACTCAAGAACGGCTGGACCGATTTTTATGATCTTTGCTTTGTTGGATTTGTCTCCGCCCCGAATAGCAGAATAAATTTTAAAAATATTATTTTAATAGTAAAATAAAAAGTGTTATATGTAACAAGTGAAAATCCTATATATACTTCGATGGTATTCACTATATTGTTACAGCTGAGCAGTTTGATATTCAGCTGATTTGATATTTTAAATGGTTTTGTTAAGTGGTTAGTGGTCATTCGGGTATTTAATAAGTTTAACTAAATCAAAACTTTGAATCAAAAGTCCAATTGATTTTAAAAATACCTCCTCTAACATAATCAGCTCTCTCTCTCACAAATATCAGTTTTTATAACAAAAAGTGAATTGAACAAGAACTGAGAGCAACCAACTGCCATACCGCACTGCAATTTTATAGACAGTGAACAAAGGCCAACCAACCAAGCATAGGGAAGGCAAGCCACCCGTCTGTGCACAGCACATAGAAATGGATGACTTGCCCACACCAATAGTGAGTTTTATTAATAATAAAACCAAGGCTGTTGAGATGGATGAACCATCTGCTGACCTTCCTACCAGCCCAAGCCCTGACACGACTAGAAAAGGGGCTGGGCATTCCACCATATATATATGCCAAGTAACAAACTGGCAACATGAACAACTACAAAATAAATGAACATGGAGATGGGTCATGGAGCACTAATGAATAGTACAAATGATGGGGTTGACTCCTTAGGATCGATGCCCACCAACACCCAGATGATAAACACAACCTTCTGGGAGTGAGGGCTGACACCAAGAACAGCGGAGTTAGGAATATTCCCCAGTGAACCTCAATCAGCAGGGGGGACTGGGGCCTTGCAGGGTGAGAAAACTCTTGCCAATAAAGCAAAAAACCTGGATGAGGTATTGGTAGGATCCAAAACTGACTCAGATTTAAATAATAAAAATCAGTGATTCAAACTAATGGAGTCAAGCAATAAAAAGTTTTCTACCAACACAGAGAAACTTACTGAATCAGCTTGGGGTATTCGGGCAAAGAACAAGTTGGGTGCCAACCCCAAAACAGCCCAGTTGGGGGGGGTAAATGGTCCCTAACCAAAATTGATTCGGTAGCATGAGTAACTCATCAGGCGGAATATCTGATACATAATCATGCACAATTCCTGATGAAGGTATTCCAACAGGGGGCCATAGCTCAATAATACATTGATGGCCGATCCCAAATATCCAATCACCAAACTAAGATGATCCATTGAAGACCAACCAAGGTTGGGGTAACTCTATATTGGTGACCGAACCAGAAGCAGACATAGCATATCACTATTATGAATGCACCATGTTCAAAAAATACTGGTCCATGATATAATATATCCTATCAGGCGATCATTTGCCTCAGGGTATACATCTATCACAGGACCTGTTCTTTACAAAAACCCTGAGAATGGCTCAGATCCAACTATGAGCCTTCATTTACCAGTATTGTGTATGGGTAATTCACTGTGCACTCATCACCAAGGTTATGAGCAACAAGTGCCCCTATCATAGAGATTTGGTATTGAAGAGCATTCAGATTATCTCTGATCAGCTCCACCAGATCTCAAAATTCTCGTGCATAATCCCCGGGTGTTATAAGGCCATACATTTGGCTTTCCCTGCCAGATCGCTCATTGCATGCAATGAAGCTACTACTAATCATCTTAGAATAGTATGGCCTGTAAGCCCACCGCTGCTAGAATTGTGGCTAGCAATGGCGATCGCCGATCAGCAATGGTCGGAGGTACTAGAACTCTAGCAGCCCGAATCCCCAGTCTTTTTTTACCCTCAGCCAAATCACCTGTATTCTGCCCTTCTTCTCTTACTTTCCCTTAAATTTATTCAATAAAGTATGGAGTTTTTTTAAAAAAAATATAGCATAATCGGCTCAGCTATTGGCTCTAAACTTCAACTCTATAAAAGGTCAGCTGTTCGAATCCTGGCGTAATCTATATATATAAAAGCAAATTGTATGTGTACACAATGCCCAGCCAAAAATAGAGCATGTAAAGCTCTGAAAATTTGGCTATAGGTGGACGGGAGGGGGTCCGTGTGCACCTCGAAGCCGGATTTTTAATTTTCATAGTAAAATAAAAAGTTTTATATGTAACAAGTGAAAGTTTTATATATTTTTAATGGAAATCGGTATATTGTTACGGCCAAGAAGTTTGATATTCGGTTGATTCGGTAGTTTAAATGGTTTTGTCGAGCGGTTGGTGGGTTTGTGTTGATTAATAAGCTTAACGGTTTAAATAAAGTTAGTGATTGGTTGATTTAATAAAGTTGATTGGTTTTGGTAAGTAGTTGTGATTTTGGTTGTTTCGATACATTTAGTTTTTGGTTTAGAAGCGGTTGGTGATTGGTTGATTTTTAATCTAATGGCTTTAGCTAAGTGGTTTAGTTAATTCGATAGGTTTAATTGGGTATGGCTGAATGGTTGGTAAATTTATATTGATTAAGTATAATTTGATTACTTCATTTTATCGATAACCATCTACAAATATAAAAAAGATAAGATTATCAGATGAACTTTAAGCCCACAAACAAATCTGTGTAAACTGGGCATCAACAAGAATTAATCTTAAATTTTATTTACAAAAGAATCAGTATGTTAATTTGTTTATATAGATGCATTATCTCGAGCAAATAACCAAAAATCACCAAACTTGGCACAAGTATTTTATAAAGTTTGGGAACGGAATGCTAATACGTAATTGTTTAATATAATCTATAAATTTAAACATCAGTTCTATATAAGATCTAGAACGTATATTTCTAATGGTAATTATAGCAATTTGGCTGTGTATTTTATTCGAGGTGGGCCGACCTGGGGACGATACCGCACCGATTAGGGAAGTGAAGAAAATGGGAAAGGAGGATAAAACCCGGAAAACCTCCATGCACGGCGTATGATAGGCTAGGAACTCCATGGACCGCCTTTGCTATTCGCTATCTCGGCTCGGGGCATTGGTGTGCAAAACCAACACAGTCAAAATCGTCCCCTACCCAAAGTCCATTACCGGGATCGAACTCGGGGAGGCAGCGGTAGAGGGTCCATACTCTACCACTGGGGTATCCTCCCTTTTGGCTGTGTATTTTATATTCATTTAATTCAATAGTTTCATAGGCTTTGATATTTAGTTGGTAGTCTTTGACTGTTTTGTAAGTTCAATAATTGGTTTTTGCTGAGTGGTGGTTTATTTTTTGGTTGATTCGATAGGCTCAATAGTTTCAGATAAGAGATTGATGGTTTAATTAATTTGGCAGACTTAATTGATTTTAGCTAAGTGGTTGGAGGTTGGAATTTTTAATAGGTTTAATGGTTTCTGAACTTATTGATAGCTATCTACCAATATAAAAGCTAAAATAATTTAGAATCTGATTGATTTGATAAGTTTATCTTATTTGGCCGAGTGGTTGATGGTTTTTGGTCGAATCGATAGGATACAGTTTAGCTTTGGAGGTGATTAGTTATTGGTTGATTTGATAAGTTCAGTTAGTTTTAGCTGAGTGGTTGGCCTTTTTGGTTGCTTCGATTGAGCAATTAGATTTAGCCGAGTAGTAATTGCTTAACTATATATAAAATCTAAATTAATTAATTCGAATCACCTGAAATTCTGTAGACACCGTAGCGAAGCACGGTAACTCCGCTAGTTAGATAATATTTGCCAAATCTCACCCACTCACCCAGAGAGATTGAACCTATTATACTCGATAATTTCAGATTCGATAAGATTCGCCAATTCTCACCCACTCACCCAAATAGATTGAACCTATCAGACTCGAAGGTTTCAGATGTCAGTCAGTCAGTGAGTGAGTGAATGTGTTTAAGTAGATAGTGGTGTTAGCTTGACGTTGTTCAGGTTTAATAAACAAACGATTTGAATTGAGATTTTAGATTTTTTATCATAGATAAACCAATACACTGCCTAGCTAAAACCAATGACCATACTAAATCAACCAATCACCAACCGCTTCGTAAACCAAAACTAAATGTATCGAAACAACCAAAATCACCAACCACTTATTAAAACCAATTAACTTATCGAATCAACCAATCACTAACTTTTTTATTAAAACCGTTAAGCTTATTAATCAACCTAAAACCACCAACCGCTTGACAAAACCATTTAAACTATCGAATCAACAAATATCAAATTTCTCGGCCATAACAATATACCGATTTCCATTAAAAATCTATAAAACTTTCACTTGTTACATATAAAACTTTTTATTTTACTATGAAAATTAAAAATCCGGCTTCGAGGTGCACAAGGACCCCCTCCCGTCCACCTATAGCCAAATTTTCAGAGCTCTACATGCTCTAGTTTTGGCTGGGCATCGCACACACACATTTGCTTTTTTATATATAGATTAATTTAAAGTTATGCTAATATTGCTTTTAATCTTATATTGCCATTGTTAAAGTGTTTGCTCTTTAATTGTTGACTTTTACAGAAACCTATATATTTAAATTATAATATACTTCATTAAGTTTTCGTCCAAAAAATGGGTTTCCTGTTTATAAAAATATCAACGATATGGCAGTTGCAGCTGCCCCAGCCAACACCCTCCTCCACCAGCAACTCCATGGGGCAATGGAGCCCCTTGTCAAGGGTATTCCTATTCCCAATTTTCCTCATGATTTTGAAGAAGATAAAAAGTATGAAATTGAGGAGCTTGCTTTCAGTGCTAGCCATGCTTGCATCAATGCAGCAAAAACTTCTCTTTTCAACCCCAATTATCCCCAAACCCAATGGCACATCAAGTCATTTACTTGTGTGCCAGCTCTCATCAATTTTGCTGAGCATCAACTTGCTCAATACGTTGAGGTGATGGACACTGCCAGCCTCATTAATGAAGAAAACCCCCAATTATACCTCCTTATGCCTCATGTCACTGATGCTCCCACCCCAATGCTGTCCGCCATAGTCTGCCAGCTAAAGCGAGCGCAGGACAAATGCTTCCCCAAAGCCTCCTTGCCATCTGAAATGACTTCCTAGGCTGATAAACTAGGGGCTATATTAAGAATTTTTTTAATTTATGATAATCCCTTTGTTTAGCCCAATTTGTGAATAAAGATGCATGGTGGCTCCCCCTTTGGGTTGGGCACCACTATTACTAAAAAAATAATATACTTCATTAAATCAGATATCCTTGACTAATTATATTTTTATTTGTATTAAAGCACTTAACTATATTAATTATATTCATTTTGCCTGAGTTTTTGTACTTAATTATATTATAGAGTTTTTAAATGGAGTTGTGCTAACCTTTCTCTGGCCAAAAGGGCAGAAGTAATACTGTTAGTCAGAGTGAAATAAACAATAGTTTCATGTTATTATACCATCTATATTTATAAATGAATGTTTCTTTATTTCTTTGTTTGTTTTAATATATATGTTCCTATACTATTCATCCAATTGCAATGAAACTTTTGTGAGTTGTTGTGCGCATGCCCACAAAGGTTTATGAATTAGTACAACCATTTTTTCATAAAAAATAAAATTAGTATATATAAAAAGTGAAAGATTTATGTTTAATGTTAATTGACATTTCATTATGAGTTAGCGTTAGATAATTTTGTTTAATTTGATAGTTTAAATGGTTTTGCCAAGCATTCAGTGGTTTTAGTTTGATTAATTAGCTATATAGTTTTAGTAAGCAGTTAGTGATTGGTTAATTTGATAAGTTATTTGTTTTGGTAAGCTGTTGGTATTTTTTGGTTGTTTTAGTAAGTTTAGTTTGGGTTTACCAAGCAGTTTGTAATTGGTTGATTTGATATGTTCAATGGTTTAGGTAAGCAATTTAGTAGTTTATCTATATGTAGATACCTAAAACTGATATTGCAAGCTATATTTAAACATAAAATAAAATGACAAACCAATGTAGTTAACAAATTTATCTAAAAAGTAAGATGTATCTGAGTTTACTTTGGCTTTGCTTTGAATAATAAGATGTTAGGTTCTGCATTTTTAGTAGTTTTCAATTGATTTTAATTTTAGCAGTTAAACCTTAATATGTTAGCTTGACTATTATTTGTACATTCATTTTTTAAAAAAACTCTTTTATTTGATTTTTCTCGTTATGACTTTAAAATACCTGTTTAAGTTGTTCCCCCTAATTCATAAAATATCTGGGCCATGTTAGGTTAAAATTGGATAGTAGTTTAAAAATTATATATTATATATATATACATAATGTTTTTAAAATATATAGATGTATTAGTTAACAGTTTGGTGGTATTTAATTGATCTGATATGTTTAATTTTTATTGGTTGAGTTATTGGTGCTTTTTGGTCAATTTGACAGATCCAATGGTTTTGGGTAACTGGTTGATGGTTTTTTTTATTAATTTTATATTTAACTTAAATTTAGCTAAGTAATAGTGATTTTAGTTAATTTGATAAAGCTTAATTTTATTTGGATAGATATTTAATAAATTTAGTTGTTCCTCATATTTAATTGGTTTTTGCTGAGCGGTAAGTATATTTTGGTTATTTGATAGGTCTTTTGGCTTTGCCAAGTGGTTTGATGGTACTAGAGTAATTTGATAGATTCAATTGGTTTTAGCTAGATGGTTGGTGGTTTTTGATTAATTTGATAGGTTCAACTGTATCATATAAGCAGTTGATGATTAACCAGTTTGATATGTTTAATGGTGCCATGGATGAGACCATGAATGTTTTACAGATCATTCCTTAACCAGTGGAATGACTAGATTTCACTCCAAACCGGTGGAGGTACAGGAGACCAACCCACTATGTTTGGGGAAAAACAAGGCTCTAAAGATTTTGGTAACAAACAATTTTCACCAAGAGCAGAATAACATCATGCAAATTTTTTTTGCCTTAATGAGCCAGAGGATTCATTTAATGAAGATGATAACTTTACCTGAAATAAGTATAAAAATTGACCCACATTTATACCTTTGGGAGCCAAAATAATTTGCATTCCAGATGATGATGTGATAATTACTCAAACAATTACCCCAACAAGAGCGTATAAGGCTCAAAGCTGAATATTATCAAATCAGGAAATCATCCAATTTTGTAAGTCACTTAAACACAATTTGAGGTAAATTGTAGAAGTGATATTGATTAAACTTGAATTCAAGAAGCATATTATCAGATTGATAATAAACCTATATTTGAAGAAGATACAACAACCTATAACCAAGAAGCAGAAACTAATAAAGAGGCCACTGGACATCCATGTTCTGGGATAACCACTGCAAGAAGGATCTCACAACTAAAGGACTGTCTCAAATGGATGAGACCACTAAAATAGTAGTTAGATGCCATTTAACTAGATGATCCTGAAAATCATCATATCAATACCAATATTTTTACTCTATTGAACTATCATTTAATTTCTATCTTGATTAGCCATTGAAGTATAGAATTCTTTGCTTTTTATCTTAATAAAAAAGTTCCCCAGAATTTCAGTTTTATTTTTTTTATTTTTTCTTATAGTTGTCTAAGTGAACTAATTTCCAGTATCCGGTATGGGGTTAGCCAAATATGCAGAAATCAGTAAACAGTCTGAGATTTGCTCTGTTTTAAAAAGTATGCTCACTATTTCAGATACCTTAGAGCTGAGCTACTAAGGGATAGGTTGGATTGGCTTCCATTGAATCTTGAGGGCCAACATATAACAAACATATATAAGAGTGTCTACAAGAGATTTGTCATGGGTGCAAACAGGCTAACAAAGAGATTGATGCTATAAAAGGTAGCATCAGTGGATAATCTGCTTTATAAGGATGATTGTGATCTAAGCAAAGGTTGTCTGTTACCTAATCTGTGCAGAGTAGACCCCCTGAGCAGCAAGCCAGCCTAACATGTTAAGTGAGCCAAGGTTGGCAAGCTGACTGTGGTGCTCACTACAGGGGTGGTATCATCAAGCCCTAGTGATGATCATGAGAGTTATTGTGAGAAGTTCAACAATGATGTGGATATGGAAGTATATCATTGAGAGGATTCCTCTGAGCTCCTGGTGAGGGAGGAGGATACAATCTGTTCAAGACTATGTACCCTGGAATCAGAAGTGCATGACATATGCAATAATCTTGGCATGTAAAGGAGACCTCCATAAGATCATAATTGCCTTACTAACTATTAATAGAGGGCCATCACCTATTATAAAACTAGAATCTATGCTTTTATATATAGAGGAATAACTTGTGTTCTATAGAAAAAGAATGGCAAAATTATCATCGCTTTGAATGAATACTGAGAGCACTTGGAACAGCATGACAATATGCTATTTGCTATTAACAAAAGTATAGATGATTTGAAGGCACAGATGTGTACTATAACAGAAACTACCTCTACTTGACCTATAACCTAAACAGAGGCACCTAATGAGTCTCTCAACAAAATGTCCCACAACCAGTTAGAACTGATATACAACTGACCATGATAAACGCCAACTCTTCTTAAGAAAATCCTAACTCAAAACTATACTTTAAGACCATGTACACACCTAGAGAAGGAACAATTGCAAGTTTTCTCTAGATGTATTAGAACAGCATGGACGGCGCTAGCAATATCCAAAAAGCTCACCACATTCAAGGGTGTATGAGCTGAGAGGCTCAGGAGATCCTTAGCATGAGCCTAAAATCTGGACTATATTGGACCAAAGTGAAGAGTACCCTACTTTCAGAGTTTAGTAGTGAGTAAGACATTCAAAATATTAAATAAGAGTTCCTCCTGATGAATATGGGAAAGAATGAGTCAGTCACAAATTATGCCTCTTGCTACTATCTCAAGGTTTAACAATTGTGGACTACAGGAACTATAAGTTTACCTACCACAAAAACCGTTTTGTTGAGTTCATTGGATATACATTTAAACTAAAAGATGCATATGTCTCTAGCGGTTAAGAGTGTGACGTCTCTCAAGGTGCTTAAGGAAGCGCTACTTGACATACAAAGGACATATAAAGCTGAGTACAATGCCATAGGACCAACACCTCCCCCTCAACGAGTTTAATAAGGCTAACTGTGTCACTAATGATAAGGGTTACAAAACAACTATGTACTTGCTTTTCTGAGAGTTAACCTGCAATAAGTGCCATCAACCTGGTCACATTTTTATTACTCTTGTCCATTATTTGTTACAGAAAAGAAGGAAACAACCCCTAAGAGGATACCCCAACGCAGTGAACTGGGTGGATCTACACATTGAGGGTGAAGATGATCACAAGGATGATGATTTAGCTTGTTCAGGATACCGCGTGTTAGGGGCACCTAGCATGGTGGCTGTTTCTGCTAGATTGAGAGTTCATAGCATTGACAGATCAAAATGAGCAATACCTATTTAGCACAAGCAAATCAGCCTACTCAGGTCATTGATTTAGTTGAGGAAGGAGAGTAGTTAGTTATGCCTACCTATAAAACTTGTCACTGGATGGTGAAGATACTGTCAAAGCTACCGAGTGCTTCTGCTTTTAGACAGTTTGAGGAATTTACTACTGATATACTGACCACTTGAAACCCTTTAGGCAAGAAAGCAAAAAAGTGGAATTGATCATCCAGAAGGTGCGCGTCTTAGTAGTAACAGACACTGGGGATCCAGTCAACATCATCCCATTTAAGCCCAAGAAAAAAACTGAAGTTCATGCCCAAAATTAATTACAATGTGAAGTACCACACTGCAGGACCAGATGTTACCCACAATATAGGAGCTTATTTAGCGTTGCACTTATTCATTGGGCGCATTATTCTAACAGCACCAGTAATGGTTTTAAACAGCCACTATAATTTTTTAATTGGGATGCAGTTTCTCTTGGAGTTTGGAGCAAAGATTGATTTCACAACCAGCACAGTGAGCATCTAGAGCTACCAACTTCTTCTGGCATTTAAGAATGAGGACATCAAACTTCAGAAACAATGTACGTTCTTGGTGGAAATGGACTAATATATCTATTCCATGCACTATAGCTTGACTGAGTAAGGTATAAAGCAGTTACCGCCTACCATTAATGCAGAAGAATAACTCCTGCTGAACACTAGAAAACTATAGAGATTTGACCAGGAGACTAATGCAGGATAATCCTTTCAATTAGTTTAAGGATTCTGCCTGATACCATATGGATGTATACAGCTGTGATGGAATCTGCAAGCAAGAACCCAGAGTACTACCAGGATTCTATGACACCACCTAATATGGAGAGTTGAACATCATTTTGGG
This sequence comes from Massospora cicadina, assembly GCA_022478985.1. Classification (NCBI taxonomy): domain Eukaryota; kingdom Fungi; phylum Entomophthoromycota; class Entomophthoromycetes; order Entomophthorales; family Entomophthoraceae; genus Massospora; species Massospora cicadina. Next base: position 146,562 of record JAKSZP010009279.1, read on the forward strand.
AAAAATCATCACTTAACCTAGCAGGGTCAAAAAAGGATAAGTTGTTACACTGGCCCTATTGACCAGTTGCCAGGATATTGAATTCATATATGCAGTAGTGAATTTCAATGCGCTCAGGTTTGGGATTGTGAAATCTAAGCAGCAGAAGGAGCTCAAAAAGCTGTTGGACAAGTTTAGTGACATCTTCATTATTGAATTCGATTATTATGGCCTATGCAAGGGTGAGTTCCACAAAATGGATACTGGTTTCACTATAACATTTAAATCTAAACCCTACTGCCACTTGAAGGCAGAAGATGCAGTTATCATGTAAGAGTTGAATCATCTAGCAGAAGCAGGGCTAATAAGACCGTCAAAGAGCCCATGGGCATCTCCTTTGTTGCTTGTATGAAAAAAGTATGGAACTCATAGAGTAGTCATGGACTACTGCCATTTGAAGGAGATAAGCTAAGAAGGATTTGTAACCACTCCCACACATCAATGATGCTCTGAAGAGCCTAGGAAGTTTAAAATACTTTTGATGATGGATCTGGCCAGCAGCCACTATCAGATGGAGCTCTCACCAGAGGATCAGGAGAAGTGCGCCCTGATCAGTAGCCAGGGGTTGTTTGAGCCCATGACGATGCTGCAGGGGCTCTGCAACGCCCCTGCTACCTTCCAGCGCACAATGGATTGCATTTTTGGTGATCTCAATGTATCAAGTGTGCTAATATACCTTGATGACATCACTGTATTAATCCAAACATTTTGAGAGCATCTGAAGCACCTTTTGGGGGTCTTAATATAGCTGCGCGCATCTAATATGAAGTTAAAATAAGGCAAGTGCACCTTTTTCAAGAGACAGTTAGGATTCCTTGGGCATAAGATCAACCCTAGTGGGATTAAACTTCAAGATCAAAAAGTGAATGCCATCATGGCTATGGATCCACCAAAGAGAATGAGGGATATCCAAGTGTTTCTTAGAATAGTGGGATGCTAACAACAGTTCATCCCCCATTCATTAACTTGGCGGCACCTATCACATACCTGCTCATTAAGGAAACTAAGTTTGAGTGGGCCCTGGAACAGTAGTAGGCTCTCAAGGAATTAAAGACATAATTGGTAGAGACACCAACCTTGGACTATTCAGACTTTAACAAAACATTTTAACTCTATAATAATGCCAGTGACATAGGACTTGTACAATCTTGGCACAGTCGGATGAAGATGGGGTGGATCAACCAATCAAATACTACTCAAAAAATTTCAGCAAAGAGAAAAACTATATGGTCACTGAGCGTGAGTTCTTTATGGTGATCAGAGTAATCAACCAATTCAGACCTTATTTTGTATGGGTAAATTTTAAGGTAGTAATAGATCACATGTTGCTCCACTGGTTGTGAAACATGAAGAGTCCCAATGGACGCCTTGACCGCTAAGCTGTACTCCTCCAAGGCTATTATTTTGAGCTCATACATTGAGCAGGAGATAAACACCTCAACGCAGATGGCATATCCCAATTGCCAGTAATCCACTTTCAAGCACCAGAGAGAAATCACTTCTATGACCTAATTGGGTTAACAGAAGAATCCTGGTAAAAACTAAATAGAGGAATTTGAGAGCTTCCTAAGGTAAAGTTTCAAATATATCTGGCGTGTCAATGGAAATCTGCAAAGAAGATACAAAACAAGTGTTACTACTATATTTGGCCTAGCGACCTCATGGATTTGGTGATGGAGGCCCATAAGTATAGGGCCATGAAAAATCCAAAAAACACTGGCATACCTGAAAAAGAGGTTCTACTTGGAGTGGATGACAGACAAAATGCACCAAGATTTGTAGTTGTTCATAACTTGTTAAAGTTTTTGCCTGCTGAAGAAGCAATTCAAGTTTACTTCAATCCCCCTACAGCACCCTTCAGCAATTTCTCAATTGATGTGGTGGGACCTTAAAAACTGCCTCCAGTGGATCAAAGTTTATCTTAGTAGTGATTGACCACTTCACCAAGTGTGTTGAGGCCTCTACAATCAAAATGTATACCAAGAACTTCACCACTAACTTCATGTATAATCAAGTCATTATAAAGCACGGTTGCCCTCAAGCTTTACTTTCTGACAATGGAAAGAACTTCTTCTTGGACGTAGTGAGAAAACAGATGACCTAGTTTGAGTGAAGCAGCAGTTCACTACGCCTACACTTCATCCTCTAATGGAAGTGTCAAGCAAGTTAATGGTCCCTTGTGAGGGATTTCAAAGATGGCTCTCAATTACAACTTAGAATGGGATCAGTTGCTGCTCTCAACATTGTTGGCTTACCAGTTGAGCCACCACTGAATGATTGGAATGTCCCTTTTCAAAGCCCTGTATGGGCAAGAAGCAGCTCTGCTGACCCTTCTGGCACCAATCACCTCAGAAAGACTAGAAGAACCTGCCTTCTGAAAGCTATCAGCAGGAGTTAACTGACAAGCTTATAAGAATTCAAAAAGGGCTTCAAACAACATTGAAGTGATTATCCCTCAAAGTCAACGAGATTCAGAGACAAAATAGGATACTGGAGTTTGGCCTAGGAGGCAAAGTTTTATTCTATCATTTGCAAATAACACAACTTGAGAAGTTACAGGCTATTTGGACTGGGCCTGCTACTGTTTTAATGAAGAGAGGAGCTGAATACTCCATCTGAAATGATGCTAAAATTGTGTTATTTAGAGTACACGCCCAGAACCTTAAATCATTTCTCAGGTATCATATTGTGAGAGGAAGTGTTTCATATGAGGCTGCAAATGGTTTGGCAGGTCATTCCTTGACCAGTGGTATGACTAGAGTTCACCCCAAAAATGGTGGAGGTACAGATGACCAACCTACCACAGATGGGGATGAATGAGGCTCTTTTATAGATTTGGACAAGAATTTTTTTTAGTGAGAGCATAATGATATAATGTGAAATAATTTTCTCCTAATGACTCAGATAATTTATTTAATAAGGATGATGACATCACCCAAAATTGGTATAAACTTGGCCTCTTTTATACCTTCAGAGGGCCAAAATAATTTTCATTCCACTGATAATATGAAAATTTCTAACCAAATTTCCCACCAAGGGCGTTCTAGGCTCAAAGTTGAATATCACCAAATCAGGAAATCATCTAATTTTGAGATTTGCTTAAAACCACAGTATGTGGTGCATCATAGGAGTGCTATTGCTCAAACCTGAACTTAAGAAGCATATTGTCAGATTTGTTAATAAACCAATGTTATAAGAAGATACAATGGCCCACAACCCAGAAGCAGGGACTAATGAAAGGGACCCTTGACATCCAGTTCAAGATAACCACCATGATAAAGAGCTCACAGCAACAAAAACTGGCCCAAATGGATGAGGCCACCAAAACATCAGTTAGAATACATTTAACTAGTGGATCCTGAATATCCCCCATATTGACACCAATATTTCTACTTTATTATTTAATTATCATTCATTTTTATATCTTGATTCTACCTAAAAATATAAAATAATTTTTTTTATCTTAATAAAACCTTTTCACAGAATCTCAGTCTTAACCTTTTATTTTCATTTATAGTGTTTTAAGTGAACTAATTGCCAGTATTCATTCTGAGATTAACCAAATATACAATATAGTAATCAGTCTGAGATCTGCTCAGTTTGAACAAGGATACTCTCTATCTTGAATACCTTGGAGATGAGCTGCCAAGGGAGAGGTTGGATTAGCTTCCTTTGAATCTTGAGGGTCAAAGTATAACAAACGTGCCTAAGAGTGTCAACAAAAGATTCTCCATGGATGCAAACAGTTACCAGAAGAGATTAATGCTACAGGGGTAGCATCAGAGGAGAATTTTCTATATGAGGATAATTGTGATATAAGTGAAAGTTGTCTGGCGCTTAGTATATGTGCAAAGCAGACCCTCTGAGCAATGAGTTGGCAGCACATGTTATGTGAGCCAAGGCAAGCAAGATGACTAATGGGTTTGAATAAGCGGTTTTGTGATATCTATAATACAAAATCTACATTAAGCAGTTCAAATTGTTTGGTAATAAATAAATTCTTGAAACGCCAGGTAACTTCACTTGTAATAATAATAACCTATCAATCTATCCTTAGCATAAATCACCGGTAGATCATAATATTCAAATGCTAGTGAGAGCAATCCCTGACAGTTTTAGGAACAATTTATTCATCAAAATAGCTCAACTCAAGCAAATGAGAAACACAAATCAGCATTCTCCAATAACTATATATTAGTGAGTTGTGACCTTAGTTTAGAGGCTTCACCCTGAGCGGGGAAAATCCTGAAAAGACCATGCTTAAGGTTAGTACTATTCTGACAAAATAAAGCTCATACCCTTTAAATTTATACAATATAGTACATTGTTTGCAAATGTTATGTTTAAAAAAGTAAGTCAATGTTAGTTATTTTATTGAGTTATAATAAAGGTTTCCTCATTATCAGATCTCTTTGACTTAATAAAAACTGCTTATATCTACTGTTTGTAGTTTAAGGTAACATATTCTTTATCATAACTGCTACCAAAATGCAGGTGAAAAGTTTGAAGATGGCCAGCATACATCTATTGAATAGTACTCTTTTTGTTTCCAACTACAAGTTAGCTGAGAGCTAAACAAACGTATACTTAAAGGCGTTACACCTCTGATTAATCCTTTCAGTAGACCCTGTATATGTGATTTGCTTTAAGTATATTCTTTCTAATAAATTAATTATCGTTAAACTTAAGAGAAAAATTAAATTATGTATGAATTTTTGTGTTTTTATTTAATAAACAACTTGACAGCAAATAGCTAAGAAATTTAGTTATTTAAATATAATTTTAATAATAAAGATAATTAAAGCAAAATAAGCTTTTCTTTCCCATAACAATCACTTTAGTTACTATGATTTGATTAGAACAGCAATTTTTGATAATCACACAGGAGAGATGGGCAATTTGATTAATAAATATAATACAACCTAGGTGAGCGTCACATCAAGAGGTGTTCAAAACGGTGCACCTAAGGGCAAGAAACGCCCTGGAGGGGGACCAGGAACCCAAGCCGCCAAGAAACCACAAACTCAGACACTGTCCAGTTTATGGTATTTACTATAAAACAGGATCAATACATGTATATCCAATGTAACCAACCCCTTTTAAAGGTGGAACATGGGCTCCAACTCTTCCTTAGGGATGAGTCCCCAACCCTGTGGGAAAAAACATGTGAGTCACAGCCCTCCCTTTCCCCCACATGGTATGTGTTGCCACCAACAACATGGGCCACAGCTGGATCAATATTGGTTTTGAAACAGCCAAAGAAGTGGAAGCTGCAGCAAAAGTCTGCATCAAAATTGCCCTTCCCAAGGGCAAAAAAATAGTGTGCACCATGCACACCAGATGGAACAAAGTGAAAACTTTGTTCATCTCCTTTGACTCACTCTCTACCAACCTTCCTTGTAAGGTAATTGAGGTGGAGCTTTGCAAAGGGCTCATAGCCTATGGAGAAATTATGCAACTCAAATTACAACAATTTTGCCTGATGCCAACCCTATGCACAGGCAAAGCTATTGCCATGATCAACCCATTCCACAAAGTGGAAGATGACTTATCAAGAATCCCCCACACAGCAGAGTTTTACTTTGCAGATGGGGGACAGTCTTCCACACTTTGAGTTACATTGGAATGTGCACCACCTATATGCAACCACTGCAGTTCATTGGGACACAAGGAACACACATGCCCCGTGAAGGAGGGCTTAATGGAAGCAGACTACTGTGAGGAAGCCATGGATGAAAGTAATGAAAACTTTGCCAGAATGATCGACAGCCACCACCCATTCCGCTGGGGTGAAGATGGACTTTACTCCATTGTGGACCCAGTTACACATAACAACGCAAAGTGACACAAAAAGCCTGCAAGCGGGCAGCAGCTGAGGTGGCAGTGCATGAGGAATCATCCATTGACCCTGGACAAATTCAAGAGGATATTTTGGATATACACTGAGCCAACCAATCAGAACAATATGCCCAGGTTGAAAATTTTCACAGCAACCCAACTGAGTTACCAAGTGACATCAATTGTACACACTTTGAGGAACAATTCAGCTGTAATATGGGCAAAAATGCGGTGCACAATTTTCCAAATTTGAACCCTGAAAATTACAGAACCCAATCAGCACCCTGCATTGAACCATCATGAGATACGTGCAGAAAAAGATGATGCAAATTCCAAAACTGCAATTCCCATAAAAAATTGAGTCAGATCAAGGGAACTGACATTATCACTGAGAGAGTTGGAGTACAGACGTGGAGCATGGCCAAAATGAGCCACGGTAAGTTAAGGCCAGAGGGCCCTCCCAACTACTCCTGAGGCGCCATGGGCACCTCAGTGTCAATAGGGATGCTAAACATTGCAGGAGCCAGGGCTCAAATGTCCCAAGCCAAAACCTGGACTTTCTGCAAAAACCCCTTGTAAACATCTTGGCCATCCAAGAAATCCACTGTCTACAAGGGGAAGAAGGATCCTGGTCATCCAGGGTCTCACCATCACAATCAGTAAGGACGTCTTACTGTGGGGTAATCATCCAAAATAACAAAAAATTAAAAATCACAAACTCCTCGTCATACCTTCACAGCCGCGTCCTGGTAGCAACAATCACATGCCAAGAGGAAACAATCTCAATAGCATGCATCTATGCACTGTGCACCACAGCTGAGAGAAAACAATTTCTCAAAACTGTTCCAACACTCACCCTCCCACCAGATACCATACTGTTGGGTGACTAACTGCTGGGATAACCCCAACACGGAATGATGGCTGAATCCCCAGGGAATACCCACTGGGACACATCAAATTCCACACAATGAAGGCATCCCTTGGCCTACAGGATGCCCTCCCCCCAGATCACCACTCCTTACCCACATGACACGGCCCAACATACGTGAGGGAGCACTCATATAAATGAGCTGCATTGATCACATCCTCATTTCACAAACCTAATGATCAAGAATTTCCAAATTTACAACAGAAAAAGTCAATTTCTTTAATCACCAACTTGTTTCAGTGCAGTTATTGCCAACCTGAACCCACGCACAAGGCACACTGGAGAAAGCTACACCTAGAAAACATAAAATTACCCAAAATATCTGACTGGGTTAAACATGAGGCCATGAACCAAGAATTCACAGCCCCATTCACATCAGATCCCATTATAACATGGGCAAATTTCAAAAATTAACTAATCAACAAAACTTGACATCTCTCATCACGTAAGTACACCGCTGATACAGCCACAATCAGGCGTACCTTGGCAGAACTGGACCACCTCAAGCTTAACACCCTGAGATCTGGTCTTAGCCCCAACTGGGGATGCAAATGGGTGGAAATATCCGCCTGACTAAACACCCTCATCTTTGAGCACCAACACAGAATCAAAGTATCAAACAAAGGTAAGTTTATAAAGGAAGGTGAAACATGTTCAACATATTTCTTCCACCATTTCCACTCCCGTGGCAACCAGCCCACATGCACACAGGTCCACAAGACCAATGGCACTGTGGTAACTGACCCTGAGGAGGTCAAGGCAGAAGTACACCACTATTACACCAAATTATACCATGATACACTGACAGACCCACAAAAAATCACAAAATTTATACAAACTGCCAGAATACAAAGCACACCGCTGAACTACAATATTCTAAATCTAATTACATGGGAGGAGCTTTGGGATACAATCCGCGGTGCACCACGTAGGAAATGCCCAGAGCCTGATGGGATACCCTACAAATTTTACAAAAAATATTTTCAGCAAATTGCCCCCTCCTATTGGCGTCTATAAACCAGTGCTTGCTGGAAACACGCCTCCTACCTGGTGGCCATGACTCATATGTCATAACCTTGTATAAAAAGAGTGACAAATTGGACCGGCCAACTGGCGTCCAATCACACTCTCTAATACTGACACAAAAATTCTAACAAAAATTTTAGCAGCCAGATTAGGCGCAATTGCCTCTGACGTCCTGTCACCCAACCAGTTTGGGTTTATACCAGGGCGCTCAATCTGGAACAACATACACCCTGTTGCAAACATATGTCAGTCCAAAGCAACATGAGCCCTGGTCTTCTTAGACCAGGAAAAAGCATATGACCGCGTTAGTTGGCCATACCTAAAAGAATGCCTACACGCTTTCAAACTCCCACCCAGATTCATAAACTGGGCGATGCTCCTTACAGAATCTACAAACATGGCTCTATGTGGCCCTGACTTCCTAACTAACAAGATCACACCACACAGAGGGCTCAAACAAGGGGACCCCCTCATCCCACTGCTGTAAAATTTTAGTTTTGATCCACTCCTCCGCGTAACTGACTCACACCTCATGGGCATAACTGCACAAGGCCAGCCAACAGTCAAGATACTGGCCTTTGCGGATGACTGTGTGGCAGGTATAGCTAACAACAATGATGCCTGACAGCTGGAACGCACCTAGAGGAATACTCTATGGTGAGCAACGCATCACTCAACAAAAGAAAAAACAGCAATCATTCTCTTAGGAAAGTACATTAACAACTGGGCTACAATACCAGAACCTCAGACCCCCATATGAAGGAAAAACCCACTAATCTTACCTTTTGCATCACCTCCCACCACCACTCCTGTCCGCCACCTTGGGATATGGCTAAAACAGGAGGATATGCCAATGAGACAATGAAAAGCAACCTACTACAGCGGGTATCCAACCGCGTAGCCTCCCTCAAGGGAAGATTCCCAGGACTAATGGGGTGGGTAACAGTTGCTAACTCACTCATCCTCCCAATACTATGGTACCCTGCCCACATGATCGCCTTTTCACCCAACTTTATAGCTTCAATCTGCGCGCTCATCCAGGGCTGGCTGTGGCCCAGATCCCATCCTCCCATATGGATAGAAACACTCTTTGGCCCACGCTCAAGCGGAGGCATGGAACTAATAGATTTTGAGAGCCACGCCAACCGCATCCTGGGTACCTGGATAAGGGAAGTCCTTGCCCCAGACCTCCTGCAACAACACTGGTCCAGGGCAGTGAGGACTAACTTTGCACAGGCGCTCAAATTAACCAACCCACATAGCCCACCCAGACTACTATCATACCTTGCTAAACACCCTACCGCAATGGGCCCACATGGAACCCCCCTAACTTCAAACACATCCTCTGAACCATCCGCTGCATGGGATGGACCATAGAGAACACTGGCACTGTGCAGGGAAGGGGATGATACAGCCCCCACTTTAAATTAAGAAATTCAGAAAACCACCCCCAGAGAGACATGCTTGCTATGACCCCAACCATTGCTAGAATTGAATACCTAGATGCGTTGGACATCCCCTACAACTTAACCACACAGAAGACAGTGTGGAGGATGACGCACCACCCACTCCTACAGCCAAGGGTAAGAGCCAATGCCTGGCGCTGTCTGAGAAGAACCTATAGGATGGCGGAACGCTCCAATTCCCTCCATGCAACCTGCGCAGTATGTGGAGGGGAGGGTTCCCTACATCACCGCCTAGAAACATGACCCCCAACCTAAGCCATATGGCAGGAAGTTGCGAGCCTGCTCAAGATCCAAAAGGAGCAGGAATTTTCTATATCAAAGAGCCTCCTCACACTCAAGATTGAGTCACCAATACCATCTACCCTCCGCTCCCTAATAATACCCATTGCAATGTGGACAATCCACACCATTGCCTTAGATGCGTTCAGGGGCATGGTCCCAACCATCCATGGGGTTATCAATAGGTTCCACGTCCACTTACTGGAGCACTTCCAAGCCTGGCTCTATGGATATATGAGGCCAAGGCAACAGGCGCTCATAGAATCGTGGTTCCCACTTTGGTTCCTCTGCACAGACCCCTTCCTTCACACCTGCTCCATAGTGGGGGAAGCCCCTCATAGTAGTGCACCAACCCCCCATACCTGGCAGTCCTGCTGGCAACAGGGGTAACCTGAGTACCCTGGGGTGCCCAATTTTATATATCTTTGTTTTCCACACATACTCGGTAATGCCCATCCCCTGGTTGGCTTGCCTTGGTTAAATAATTAAAGCAAAATAACGCTTGGAGCCCCTTTTGGGTTGGGCCTCAATAGAACTCAAAAAGATTTAAAAGAAAAATCTCTATCATGACTTTTTACCTATATGTGTATAGTATATACCTATCTATTTATATTAAAAATACACGCTTTAATGCTCATCTATAATCAAAACATGTAAATCTGCAATAATTTTTTCCAATTAGTGTTTATTGATATATTTACTTAGTTTTTAAAAATCATACTGTTTTACTTTTGAAATACTTTAGCAAAGTGCAAGTTTCCAACATGTAGTTTATAAAAGAAATCTTGGAAATCAGATTATTTAATATTATATTCTCAGAAACATACTTTGAAAAAAGCACTATTCAAGGACTTTGATTATAAGAAGTGTTTTAAGTCAGCTTGTCTTTACTATATAAAAATCATTGTATGTGTATGTATATGTATGTGACACATCTTCTTCTAAATGAATTAGCAAAAAATAACCAAACTTGGAATAGATATATTTTATATTTTAGGGTACCCTAAAAAGCAGGGTTTTTAAATTTTTATATTATATAAAAAGGTTATATATAAGATGTAAAAATGATATACAAAATTTTAGTGGAAGATGGTATATTGTACATCGATGAATCCCCCCTTGGGTTGGGACCATCTAGTACTAAAAAAATGGTATATTGTTTTTAGATGAGCAGCTTGGTGTTATTTAGAGATTCAATAGGTTCATTGGTTTTTCCAGCAATTGGTCTTTATTTGGATGAACAGATAGGTTTTATAGGTTCAATGGCTTTACTAAGAGGTTTGGTTTATCTGTTAATTTAATAAATTCAATACTTTCCTACTTAACAATGGCTTTATAATAAAGTTTAGAGAACAAAAGACTATTCTTGGCCTTTTAGCCTTGTTTTTATGAAATTTCCTTGGCTTACACCTTTAAACATGTAATATTTCTTGAAGTTGAAACAACTTAAAAATTTTCTATATAAGCTTAATGTGAATTTAGTAATAGAAAAATTAACTTAATAGTTAGCCAAAGGACCACCAACTTCTTAGCAAAACCATCTAAAATAACAAATCTACTAAACATCAAACTTCTCAGCCATAACAATATACTGATTATCATAAAAATGTATAATTTTTTACCTTTTTACTTATAAGGCTTTTTATTTGGCTATGTAAATTAAAATTTATGATGAATATTGTATTGTCATCTGGCCTTAGTACTGTGCAAAATTTCATCAATATGTTATGACAGAAAGTGTGTTAAATGTATGATGGTAAAATCCAGAACAAATAAGATTGTTAGTTAAAAAAAGCTTAAGCCAAAAAATTAGGAAAAAAGAACTGACTTTGAACAATGCACTTAAAAGTATGAAATAATTAATAAAAATGCACTAAAAGTATGAAATAAAGAAAATTATAAATAATCAATAAAAACCTTTTTGAAGCCAGCGCATTATTTTAAACTGACTTATGATACCCAATTATAATATATATTCAGACTGCATATTTTGAGTTGCTTATAGTTTACACTTAGACTCAATACAACATAATATCTAATTTTTCTTGTGATAAAAATTTTATAAGTCAGGTTGAAATATGGCGCTGACTTCAAAAAAGGTTTATTTAATATTCATATTTCCACAATTATTTCATACTTTTAAGTGCCTTTTTTGAAGGTGGTTCTTTTTCCAATTTTTTTTTGAAGCCAGTTTTTTTTCCAAAAATTTCTAGTGCATTTTCAAAGTTGTTCTTTTTTCCCAGTTTTTTAAAACATCATTTCTATATAATTTTCTTGAAACCTCACATTTTCTATATATAAATTATTTTATATGGCTTATGTTTAATATCTCATATAAGTTATACCAAAAATAGCCAAACTTGGCACAAATATTTATGAACATTAGGAACAATCCAGGCTGTTTTTCATATTTTTTTTTAAAAGAATAAATAAAAGCCATATATAGAATATATCAAATATAATAAAGTACAATAGTACTTTTTAATTATTTCAGCTGAGAGGTTTGCTGTTAATTGGTCAATTTGATAGGCTCAATAGTTTTGAGTAAGTATATGGTAAATTAGTCATTTCATTAGTCTCATTGGTTTTGGTAAGTGGTTGGTGGGTATTTGGTAATTCAATAAACTCACTGGTTTCTGTATACAGTTGGTAATTGGTTGATGTGAAGGGTTCAATTAGTTTTGTTTGAGTGGTTTGTGGTTTTAGTTGATTTGAAAGCTTCAATGGTTTTACTATACAGTTTGGTGTTTAATTAGTTAAGTCAATAGGTATAAATACCATAAACCTATCCTTTTTAATTACTATAAACCTATTGATATCCATCTACCAAAATAACAGACTTGCAGTTACCCCCATTGCTCTATTATTTTTAATATAAATTAATATAAAAGGCAAGCTTATAGTCCCATCTTAAAAAGTTTTAGAAGGGTCATAAAATGTTCATAGTCTATTTTATCATCTTTTACCATACTGGAAAATATTTTACTTTGGACAAAAATTATTGTTATACTAATTAAACATTAAATAAATTCTTTCCTTTACTTTTAGGTTTATTTGTAGTTCTAAGATGACTTAAGTATACCTAAACTATTCAAAATAAATACATCTTAACATCACTTTCACTATAACTAACAGTTTAACTATCTCTTCTCATTTTTAGTATTAGTTTATGCTTCACAAACTTAAAAAATTTTACTTTTTAGCCAGCTTTTATTTTTATATTTCAGTATATATAATATGACTGAAGTTACCAAATTTTACTTAGCAATTTAGTACTATCAATAAGTTTACACTTGTGCTTAACAGCCTTTATTATACCCAACTAATTAGACCCATCATTTTCTATAATCAAAAGCCAACCTCAACCTTAAGCAAGCTAAGCAAATTTCACAACCTTGTCTGGCATTCTGTCATGGCTTAGTTAATCAGAGGATCTACTGCAAGAGCTAGTTATATAAAAAAATTGATTTCTAATCCCTCAATAGTTAATGAGAATACCTAATTAGATTTGGAGATTTATTCAGATGCAGCAAAGTTGTACTTGCATATCCAGTAGGGTAAATCAGCTGTTAAATTCATTTATATCCTTGACATTATCTGTTAAAAATTTATTTAAATTTTATTAAGTTTCATAAAAATTATAATCAACTGATCTTTTTCTATGTGCATAAATTAGGTATGTGATCTACTCTATTGGATATTCAACTGAGGCTTTTCTGCATTACTTGTAAAGCTATCACCAGTTCAAACATCTCAGATGGTTCACTTGTTCTACAATTTAATCAAAGTCTTTTACATCTGAATGAGTGGTGAAACAGATCTTGTATAGGAAATTTTTGAACCTTTTTAATCTCTTAAAATTTATATCCTATAGACTTACAAAATATGGTTGCTTCTAATATTCTATACTTACCCATGCTAAAACAGTTACTTTCATATATATTATATAGATCTTTTGATAGGTAATATGTGAAAAGATTTTTAAATAATTTTATGCTAGGCTATAAAATTGATATTACACTTGCTGTTCAGTTATCTTTTTTTTCTTCTTGATCTTTGCTTTTTTTATTCTTATCTCAAAATAAAGATTAAGCTGAGAGTATTTTGCATCTTAAAATGTTTATAATATTTATTGTTGTTAATTTATTGCAAAGAAACTATTAGACAGTGTACCTTTTCATCTCACTTTTTAGATTAGGTTGTCACCCATTACTCCACTTTTCTGATCTTTTCATTTCCTACTAATTTTTAAACTCCAAAAAACACTTTTTTGATTCAGTGCCTGTTACTATTTGAGCTAAGTTTGTTTTCTTGCATATTCTGTTACACTCAACATTTTTTCTTCCTTCATCAAGTTAAACTTGCTATGTTTGATGTAATGTAATAGTTACCTTTATATGATATATGCTTATGAATTTATGCCCTATTCTCTTGATGTTTTTCTTCTTTGTTAGCTTTAAAAGATCATAAATATGATCCTTTGAGTTATTTTGATTTTGTACTTCACTAAAATAATTCAAACTAAATAAATATAGAAACTAAGCATATACCAAAAAATTGAAAGTTAGTTTCATAAATGACATCAATAGCAAGTAAGGTCTTTAGCTTAGTAAAAGTAGGCTAGGTAATTATTACTGCACTTCAGTTTTTAACTTACTCACTACAGAGATAAAGGTGCCGTGTATTTATGATTAGTTTAATTTGTTAGTAACTATATCCAAAGTCCTAAACTATATTAAATATAAACAAAAATTAATATAACATATTATATAATTTAAGTCTTTTATATTACTAGAGCATACATTAATTTAGTTGTAACTTAAGCATTTGCTTAAAACTCAATTTTGATTTCTGGTAAAGATAAATGCTATATTTTTGATTAATAAATCAAGTTCACTTTCAAAATATGTTGCAAGTTTACCAATCAGCTTCTATCATGTATAAGTAAATTAATTTAAAAAGTGACAATAGATTTAAAACTATTAAAATAAATAAATACCATCACCTTTCTCTCATTGGCAACGCTCAATTGTAAATTATTTTAATTTGACTTCACTTAAGCCAATAAACATACTATAGGGAAAAATAAATTATGTTTATTAAAAATACCTATCAGTACGCTGCTGTAGCTAAAGTGGGCCAACCTAGTGGCTGTGCTAATACACTTGGTAATAAGCATACATTCCTGAATCCCCAGTGCTCGCAGGGTACTTTACAAATAACGCTAGAGGTCCACTCCCTATAGTTTGTCCTCCCAATTTTACAAAAATCAAATGTTGCACCGCCAGATTTCCCATTTCATGATAATCTCACCAGTTAACCATGGCATCCGCATTTATTGTGGGGTAGTTGACCCCATCTTCATTGAAAAGGTATCAGAGCAGCAGGGGAAGTTATTACCTGCTGCTACCTTCCTCAAAGGAAGCTTTGATCACAGTTGTTTTGCATTAGGATTTACCACCACAGAGGCAGCTGATAAATCTAAAAAGCTAGAGTTGAAGTTAAGGTTTGTGGAGTGCCACACATTATACATGTGGAACACATTCACTGAAATAAAAACCCACTATTTTTACAAGTTTCAAAGACCTTCCCAGTACCCTCCTTAAGACTTTATTAAACATAACCTAAAAGAGGGCTTTAAAACATATAAGGGTTATCAAACAGTTTGAGTTACAAAGCTTCTATTAAATGATAAAGCACAGCATTGGAAAAACTATTGCCATTATTGAGCCCCATGAACAGATCTGGGATGACTTGTCTAAAATTCCCTGTGTTGAAATCAGCGCTTAGGCATCATATTATAAAGGTATAAGTGTTATACTCAATTAATAAAGTGCTGTATGAAGACAGCCTCTTTAGTAAACTTGAAAAAGAACAAGTTTGGCAAGAGGGTTTTTATTAGAAAAATAATAAAAGCACAGTGTAGTATTGCATACTCCAAAAGGGTTAACTCTTTCTTCAGACAATCTCTTCATCTAGGTTCTACTCTAGCAATGTAGAAAAAAGATCCTTTCCCACTTAGAACTAAGTCTAGATATCCCGTCCTACTAGAGTTTCTAGTGGTGCTTTTCATTTGTACTAAGCAGCACTACAGAGTGGTAGCCTTATGGGCTGATAATCTAAATGAGGCTAGCTGAACAAATTTTAAAGCTCAGCAGATCTCCATTGTAGTTGTGATCAACCAATTGCAAAAGAGGTTCTGACAGAATGCCATAATAAAATAAGATTCCTCCTACCAACTATTTTAGTCTGGTGCAAGGGAGAAGTTAAAGGATAAGGGTATAGGTAGCTGAAGCAGATCTAATCCGCTGAGGCCAAGAGACTAAACAATTACTAGAATGAGAGGATAGTGGTTGCACTGGGGTTATTGTTTGATCCACCAGGTCTATTTTCTCCAGCGTTGGTCCATAAGCACCAAGAGTAGGTTAATACAACTTTTGCAACTCCTTATGAAGTCAAGGCCCATGCGCTCAAGACCCCTTATACCATCAAAACCCTTACTAGGTATTATTGAAATAGATATGAAAAAATATTACTTATACTGATGGTTGGTCAAACCAATTGCAACATTTCCCCCATTTGACTAAACATCAGGTAACAAAGATGAGTGGGGGTTTACCAGTTAATAAGAACTAGAGGCTGGAGGCCTAGAGTGCCGGTAGTGCCTCTTCAGAATTTTGCATGCAATTGATTGATAAGATGTCCCTTAGCAGGATCCTTCAGAGTGTAGGCGTCAGTAGAAATCTTTGCTATGATCTTGAAGTGTACTTTCCACATGTGCGCCAGCTTGTGGGTTCGCCCAAACCCATTGATGTCATAGTACCAAACCAATTCTCCTACCTCAAAAGTAGGCAAGGTCCATTAGTCCTCATTATCCTGGGCTCTAGCCTTGGCTTACACACCGGAGCATTCAAAAGAGCAGAACTTTGTAATTGAATTAATTTCTTGGCTAACTTTTCCAGATATCAACTAGGACTCACTTGCTTTTCAGCAACACATGAATATAAAAGGGGAGGCAATGCAGGCTGTCTTATATAATAATGTAAACGGGGAACGCACCATAGCCAAGTGGAAAGCAATATTATATGTATATAGGGTGGAAAGCAAAAAGAAATTTCAGTTGGACTCTTTGCCTGCAACTAACTCTCATAAATTAAAAACTAGTGTACTATTCACTTGTTTAACAGTGCCATTGGTTTCTTGGTGATAGGGAGTAGATAATACTCCATGGGTGCCCAATAGATCGTTGAGCCTTAAAATCATTTGGTATGTAAAGTAAGTCCCATTATCCATTAGTAAAAACAAGGGGCAGCTGGGCTGATGAATAACACCAATAATGAACTTAGTGGTAGTCATGGCCCTAAGTCCCTAACTACCTTAGATTCCACCCACTTGGTTTAATGATCAATAGCAACAATAATATTTAAATTGACCTGGTGGATTTTTCAAGGGTCCCATGACGTCCAAGGAGACCGTGTGCCAGGAAAAATCAGGTCTTACCAGTTGATAAGATGTGGCTTTTCTATAGGGGCTTCATCTTGACATTCATGAAAACAGCTATGTGCCTCATGTATGTCATATGATATGGAGCTCTAATAGTAGTGGTTCTGTAGATGTTCAAACATCTTTTTAAATTTACCATGGCCCGTGGCCTTGTGAGCAGTGGTAATCAATTCTATCCACTTGGTAGGTCTAGGGAACAAAAAGGTCTTTCCATCAATAACCTTATATAATTTCCCATCGTCTACAAAACTTATTTACTATGATTTTGTCCAACTTCTGTTGAATCTTAATAGGCTCATTGTCATATTGCTGGCTAATCATTTGGTAAATAACTCATCATCCCTATCAGCCAATAAAGCTAAAGTAGGCAACCTTGACAATCCATCCACGTTTTGTTGCTTTAACCCATGTTCCTTTTGACAGTATGGGTTAGATTTGCTAAGATGTTTGCACTGGTGTAACACCACTGAGCAACGGACAAATGATATGAAGGTCGCCAATCCTGGGTAAATAATATTGATATATAAATATGAATCTATTGCTTCAACAGACACTACTTTAATTTATAATTTTATAATTTTATTCGAGGTGGGCTGACCTGGGGATGATACCGCACCAATTAGGGAAGTGAAGAAAATGGGAAAGGAGGATAAAACCCAGAAAACCTCCATGCGCAGCGTATGATAGGCCAGGAACTCCATGGACCACCTTTGCTATTCGCTATCTCAGTTCAGGGCATTGGTGCGCAAAACCAACACAGTTAAAATCGTCCCCTACCCAAAGTCCATTACCGGGATCAAACTCGGGAGGCAGTGGTAGAGGGTCTATACTCTACCACTGGGGTATCCTCCCTAACAGACACTACTTTATTATATATAAAATTGCAGACTATTTCTGCTAACTTTCTTCCTCGTTCCACTTCAAAAACCTCTCCCTTCCATTCTCTTGTCAAGCTATTAATTTTCAATCATCTTGGTCAATTTTAACCCATCAGCTCAGTAACTCTCTATTACCTACAATTTTATGGTTTCATTCCATCATCAAGGCTCCAACAGAATTCCCTCAATTTGCCAAACTATCAGTACTTTGATTGATTCACTTCACATTGACATAATCTTTCGCTCAATCTTAAAGCTCACCCTGACTCAAAAAATATGATCCATTGGATATATGGCTTATTGTCCATTAATATCAATTTCTCAACATTACCCCCTTGACTGGATGATAAGCTCCTATTGCTTATATTCCTGAAGGAACTTTGCATAAACTCAGTTGATAGTCCAACCACCTGCAGGTTCCTTAATGGTGTAGGCATTGATACCAGTCTTCTTGATTATTTTATATGGTCCAATCCAAGTGTTAGAGAGCTTGTTCTTCCTTCCAAATCCATGTTTGTTGTGGAACAAGACATGATCTACTACATCAAACTGTGGGAGTCTGCTACGTCTACTTTGGTCAGCTGCCTAATCACAAATCTTCTTATCTAAGCTGGTAGAATAAGCTTCCATTTGTAGTTTTATCATAATGTCCATTAAGTTGGTCAGATAATATTGCAGTTCTACTCTGCCAGTATCCTCCACACAGGAGTAAAGCAGGGTGGGCAAAGCTGGATGTCATCATCGAGCAATTGGAAAGGACTCTTGACTGTCAACAAATGGTTGCTGATATTATAAGAAAAAATGGCGGTGGATAGGAGGGTACTCCATTCAGAGGGCTAATACTTTACAAGCTTGTGGAGAATGTTTACCAATTTTCCGTTAACCTGTTCCACCATTCCATTAGATTCAGGGTGATAAGGTGTAGTCAAGACCCTGAAGATTGCCATTAATTTTTTCAACTTGGGCAGGGGTAGAACATGCATCATGTAATTGGTTTCGTTGTCCATGAAGTTAAATTGTGGACAGCCATATCACTGTATGATACACTCCATGATAAACTTGGCGGTGGTGACAGCCTTTAAGATATTGATCGCTCTTGCTTCCACTTATCTTGTCAAGTGATCAATTGCTAATATACTTAGAGCGGTTTACGCCAGTGTTAAAATCAGGGCGCTGGATGGTTGCTTGCTTCTGGCCCTAGATTTCAACTGCACAGATTCGTGGATCCTTGCGTTGATTGTTTTAATTTGATAAACTGGGGCAATAATAGTATGAAGACTATTATTGTTGTTGATTGCCCAAAAGCCACGTTGAGTGAAAAGTCCAAAGCTAAACTGGTGCTTCTTCCTCTTGAAGATATTCTGGTACTGATAGGGAACACTTTCCCTATTCTCTTCACGCAGAGCCAAGCGTAGATTTGATAAAAACAACCTAAGGATACCTGATCCTTGCACTCTTCTCTTAAGATTAATGTTAAACAACCAATGTATAAAAACTTAGTTAATATCAAGATTTAATCTTCTTTTATTAGGGAATAAACGGGGGTTTTTATAGTTAAAATTAGCACATAACTTTTCAGCTGTCCACTGGGAATTATTTGTGTCCCTATACTGGTTTAACCCTCAAGTGTTAGGCACCAAATCTTGTAGGGTAACGTTGCCTTGGGTTTCTTAGGCAGCGTAATCCTCAGCTGTTCAGAGACCAAACAATTGGTGTTAGGGACTCAAAACCAATTGTTTTGGCCAATGACAATTCTACTCTCTTCCTCCGGCATTCAAACGCTTTGGTAGTTTCTGACAACTCCCCACTTGTTCTGCTCTGAACAATTCCCTATATTTTGACTATTGGGTGTTGCTCCCATATTAAATTATTGCTTAATTTCATCAGGGATGATTACCAACGATTATCTCATCGGTCAGCGACCTCTAATATCATCAGGGATGATGCCTGACAGTAAATCACATCAATTGGCCGCTGTTGCTGATACTGTACAATTATAACTTAGTTGTTGAATTTATTAATCAGTTAAAAAGTTAGATTATGTGGTCATCTCAAATTCAAACAGCCAGTCAGTAGAGGCCCCACCAAATCAAGGGAAACAGTATGACATATAAAACGAGGCTTAACCAGCTGGTAGGTGGTCTTCTTGTGGAAAGGCTTCTTACTTGGCACTGGTGACAACAAGAAATCGTCTCAAGCACATCATAATGCATGCTCTCCTTATAGTAGCGGGGTTGCAAGAACTCCAACAGTTTCTGCAACCCTCCATGACCTACCACCTTATGGGCATTAACAATAATTGCTGGCCTAGCAGAGAGCTTTTAAAAACTCAGAGCCACTTCTCCAATCTTCTTTTATAGTTCCGCTCTTTTGCAAGAAGGTATCTCATCTAAGCCCATCTAGCGCTTTGATCATGTGTGGCGGTTCATCGTGATATTTGCCCACAATCATCTTTTCATACATGATATCAGCTCATCTGCCATAATGGCGACCATTGGTAACCATAGAGACAGTCTGCGATCTGATGTTTTGCCCCTAGCCAGTGTACTATCTTAAAGTCATATGCTTGGAGCTTCAATGATTATCACGCAAGCCATCCTTCAGATTCCTGAGATTCTGCAACCAACGCAGGGATGCATGAACCATTACCACTTGGAATTTCACCCCATGGAGGTATACCTGGAACCGTTTATACGCGTATATCACTGCTAAGCACTCCTTTCAGTCAATGTAATTACGTTCATGACAGTTTATACTTTGGTTACATGTCATGGCTAAAAGAAATGATTGAAGGGACCAACTGTAAGGATCAAGATGGTCGTCAGGCGGCCAAAAAGCTGAAGTTGGCAGGCCTTCCTGACCTCAATCATACCCTGGACTAACGCTGAGTTAAGGCGAGATATGCCCAGGGTGGTCCTGGGATGTGCGTGATGTTTGGCCCTGCGTTACATCAGGGGCGTTAAAATGCACCAGCTATATTATTAATAATGATGGTTCGCTTCAGTTGCTCAAAAAATGGGGTTTTAAACTAATTCAATTTTTGAAATTTTCAACTTGGGTCAGCCTTGCTTACAATCAATAAATCAAGTTCAGTAAATATCAAAATATAGTACCCTGGCCAACGGAAGTGTGCGCCTATTGGTGCACTTAAGATTAGCACCAAATCAGCCAATCAAAAATCCCCTCTCAATTGATTAAATATGTTTTCTCAATACCAACCTTCCTTGTTGGTCAACTTTTTATTAATAAATGCCCCATTAGTTTACATTTTTTAAAATGGTTCCTTGGGCGAACCTGTGCATGGACCTCCTCAAGGAGGTCTCTAACAGTGTTGGTCATCATATTTTCACAAAATTATTTTCCATATCTGGTGCACCGCTGGGCCTTGATCCCCTCCAGACCAAAGTACTTAAGCACATCTTCACCGATCTTCACTTAGTTGTGGACTCCCCATTGAGATCCAACCAAGTTTTGTTATTAATATTGTATCTCATATTATATACTGCGCTGTACACCCTTACCCTGACCCTTCTGCTCTTCATCCTCCGCGGTGCCCTGTTTATCATCTTACTAACAACTAGTTCCTTTGCAGTATGACTTTGCACCTTGCACCAACTCGCTGGAAATGGGAGAGATACAGACACTCTCCTTACATTAGTTGACCAACCACTACTATTAACGTGCACCAGAATTAATTGAGTGGGGCTTTTACTGTGTGCAAATTGGGTGCACTTAACATTTGTCACAGCCTCGATGGTGCTCACCACAGTTTTCTCATTTGGCCAATAGTTGGGGCGTCTCAGCGTTATTGTTGCTACCTCCAACTGGGAAGTACCCACCCTTATTGCTTGTATATTTTGGATATGGATGCTTTACAATCTGGGAATCGTGATTCACCAACTTTCCACCAAAATTAACAAAAATGATATAATGAAAATGATTGTTTCTCAGCACCACATTTGAACAGTACAGGAAGGATCATCAACAAAGGGCCTGGTGGTGATGGACTTGAATACAATTCACAATCTACCGCTGAAATGGGTATGGGTCGTTCACGTTCCAAAACGCGTTTTATAACACTGATCCCTATATAAAAATGAGCCAAGTATATCATCACTTGTGGCTCTAGTTTGGAACCAATTTCATTATACCAGTTACCTCAGAGAACCCGCGCTTGACCCCTACCATTATCTGAAGAACACAGGCGGTGGAAAAGGAGTTACTCCTTTGATATAAAAATGTTCATGTAATTGCTGAAGATATGGTGTTATAGGTGGCCTCAGTAGTAAGAGTGGTCAACTATCCCTCTCCCTTCTATGATGCGGAAACATACCCTGGAGGCATGCTTATTCCTGGAGAAGCTTTTTAGGGTGAAGTGTTGCCGTTGTCTGCTATAAATAAAGACCATTCTGGATATTTTTTGTTGACTGATACCCTTTCATCCCCTTTAGAAAAATCAGTACAACTATTTTGATAGATACAAGAGCCTCTGAGAATTTTATTGACCAAGACCTGGCTGACTACCTTGAGTTGAGTTATTTGACAGGTGGTATGATTGGGGGCGGGGCTTCCCAAGGTATTCCCAAGCTGAAGGTTCTAGAGTTAGTGGATTATCAAGTTGTTAAATATCATTTGGCTGACCACTTCCAAGCAATCAAAAACCTCTTATACCCAATTATTTTGGGTTTTGGGTGGTGGCAAAAGTTTGATGTCAGAACCAACTTAAAAGTCAATACTTTTTCCTTAACTCTGAAGAATGGTCATTAATTGGTTGCCCTTTGTCTGAAGCAAACTCTCAGGGCGATCTGCCTCACTGTCCCAATATCCACACTCTCATTATTGCTCCATTGCTGAAGCCCTCTCTGAGGTACCATTACCTTGCTGTTTGGAGGGGCTGAGATCTTAGTTTGATGTGGCCTCAGCTAATTTGCAACCAGCTAATTCAGAGTTTGATTGTGAGTTCAAACTCACCGTTGATCTGGAGCGTAATCTTTCCCTATTTACCCTTTGACTGTATGGGAGGAAGCAGCATTAGATGTGTGAGTTAAGGAGCAGTTAGCCAAAGGCGCGATTTTTCAGAGTAACTCCCCAGTATGCTCCCCCTTCTCTTTGTGGAGAAAGCATAATGGTACTTTACACCCATGCGTAGATTATGGGAACCTAAATAATGTCACTGTACCGCATTTTCTCATCCCTTTGGACTCTCAGATTGCTCACTATGTGGAGAAAGCCAGAGTCGTCTCTAAGCTGGATTGTTTAAGCGCTTTCAATCAGGTCCAGATAAAGAAGGGCCAGTAGTGGATCGCCACATTCTGAACCCAAAAAATAATTTTCCAATTTTGGGTTATACCCTTTGAACTAAAAGATGCACATACTATCTTCCAACATCATAATGATGCGGCCTTGTGGACTTTCTGGATGTGTGCGCGGTGGCCTACATGGATGATATTCTGGCGTTTTCCCCTAATCATGAGTCCCATGAAGTACACCTTTGGCAAGTGGTGGAGAGGTTAAAGGCAGCCAATCTTACGCTGAAAATTAGTAAGTGGGAAAATTTCAACTCCCAGGTCACCTTCCTGGGCAACGTCAAGTTTGACCAAGGCCACATGATAACTCCTGACAAGAAGAAGGCTAAGCGAGTGACCCACCCACACTTTTATCAAGGAATTGAACAGTTTTTTAGGGAGGTGTACGTTCCCTTAAATAATTCAAGCCCAATCTTTTTGTTTCTGAGGTGGCAGTGCCCCTGTATAAGGCGAGTGGAGCTAAAGTGCTTCAGTGGTCCCCAGCTTTGCAGGATGCCTAGCAAGCGTTAAAGTGCATCCTGTTGTCCACTTCCGTCTTTTGCCATGTAATCCAGAAAAAGAGTTCATTGTGGCTACTGATGCCTCCAACTTCGCCATAGCGGCTGCCTTATTACAAGTAGGTGCGGATGGAATAGAGCATCTGGTGGGATACTTTTTCAGGAAAATGTCTCTACCAGAGTTAAAATATGTCATATATGATAAAGAGTTATTAGCAGTGGTTGAGGCGCTGACTTAATGGCGTCATCACTTAAATGGCTTATCCCAACACTTCCACATACATAAAGACCATAGTGCCTTGTTGTACTACCACGCACCTCATGTCTTGACCCCACGGCAAACCAACTGGCATGAGACCCTGGCCCAATTTGCATTTTCATATAATTTTACAAAGGGAAAGGAGAATGGTTTGGCAGATGCTTTGCGCTGAAACCCTGCACTAGATCCCAATCCTAAGAAGTAGAGTTACACAACACCCACTAAGTGATTCCACCGGGCAATATTGTGTCTCAACTTTCTTATCCCTTGGCCCACGGGCCAGCGCTTGCTCCTCTGGCAAATGTGGAAGAATATGGTATGTTCAGAAAGGTAGTCCTTTCACAGCCTTTGTTGGCCAAGTATACTATGGTCCTTTCCAAGAGCAAATTAAATCAGGACATTACCAGAGGTTACCATGTGAAGTATGAGATTTTGTGGTTCCAGGGGCGCCTATGGGTTCCTGCTGGACCACTGCACCTGGAAAGCATCCAGGACCATCTTGACGGAATCACCGTTGGTCATCCTGAGAAAGCAAAGACCTTGGAGTTAATATGACGCTCCTATAATTGGAAGGGCTTTCATGCTCAGATGGGACGGTATTGTAAAGAAGGCTTGATCTGCAGTCAAATGAAACCCAATAGTCAACATTTAGCAAATTTGTTAGTATCAGTCCAAAAGGCTAAGGGCCCTGGACCTCCCTATTGGTGGATTTCATTGTGGAATTACCTGTTTCTGATGGTTATAATGCCATCATGGTGGTGGTGGACCATTTTACAAAGTTTGCCCACTTTATTCCTTGCAGAATGACAATAACAGCGTCTGATATGGCCAGGCTCTTCGTCACTCATTTGTTTGCGCTTCATGGGGTTCCCTAAGAAATTATTAGTGACAGGGGACCCTAGTTTACCTCCATCTTTTTTGAAGAGTTGTGTAAGACTCTTCAGATTCGCCCCTGCCGTTCAACTGCCTATCACCCCCAATCAGATGGGCAGACTGAACGAGTAAACCAGTGCTTGGAACAGTTCCTGCAGTGTTACACTGCTGAGGATCATTCAGATTGAGTTTCTCACCTTCCTATGGCCCAATTTAGCTACAACAACACTCTGCATTCTTCAATTGGTTGTTCCCCTTTTTTCGCCAGCAATGGTTTTAACCCCGCCTTTAACATGGAGCCCAGCTGTAGATCCAAAGTTGAAGCGGTGGTGGGCTTTGCCAAGACTATCAAGAAAGTCCAGTAAGGGGTTTCACGAGTTTGGAGGCGGCAATGCAAGTATATAAGGAGAACGCTGATGATAAGCGACGATTGGGTCCAGTGTACAAGGAAGGGGATCTCATGATGCTTGATGCTTGTAACATCCCTATCAAGCAACCATGCAAAAAGCTGGTACCAAAGAGAATTGGCCCTTACCGCATTGTTAGAAAGGTGAGCCATGCCACATACCAGTTGGATTTTCCCTCTTTGTTTTGGATCTTCTATGTCTTTCATGAGAGAAAATTGACGTTGTTTGAGGGCCCCCACCTGAGACTCCCGAGGATTATCTTGTAGAAGGGCGCCAGAGTGGGAAGTGGATGAAATAGTAGCCTCCCGCCGTGTTAAAAGAAGGCTTGAGTACCTGGTATCTTGGAAGGGTTTTGATGCTGCAGAGAACAGTTGGGTACCAGAGCGTGACTGTTTGCATGCCCAAGACCTGATTAAAGCTTTCCATAAGCGTTTCCCCCAGGCTGCTGGATCTCAACCAAAGCAAACAGTTTCCGCAATGAAGTTGGCCCCGACCCACAAGAACTTTCCCTGGAAAAAGCCCCTAGAGGGGAGCGAGCCCCAAAAGAACAAGATGGTAATGTCATGACTTGATGACATGATTAAGGGTACCAACTTTAAGGATAAAGCTGGTCGTCAGGAGGCCAAAATGGTCAAATTGCAAGGCCTTCCTGATCTAAGACATACCCTGAACCAACTCTGGATGCAGGCGAGGTATGCCTAGATTAGTCCTGGGGATGTTCATGATGCTTGGCCTTGCATTACAGTAAGGGAGTTAAAACGCACCAGCTATATTGCAAATAAAAATGGTTTGATTCAGTTGCTCAGCGAATGGGGTTTTAAAACTTTTCAATTTTGATATTCCTAAATTGGGTTGGCCTTACCTACAATCAATAGCTTGAGTTCAGTCAATCTCGAGCTACAGTACCCTGGCCAATGGTAGCATGCGCCTATTGTGAACTTAGGCTTAGCACCACTTCCACCAATTGATGATTTCCCCATTGTTTAAGTGTGTTTCCTTGAAAACAACCTTCCTCATTGGTTGACTTTCCTAATAAAATCCCCCGTCATCTTTACATTTTTATAAATGGTTTCTTGGGCAAACCTGTGCGCAGACCTCCTTGAAAAGGTCTCTAACAACGTTGGTCATTTTAATTTTACAAAAATAGCTACCAAATCTGGTGCACTGCTGGGCAGCCCTGTTCCCTCCAGATCGAGGCACCCAAGCACTCCTGCACCAATCTCCACTTGGTTATGGACTTCCCTTTGGGGTCCAACCAAGGCTTGTTGTTTATTAGTTTTCTACTACTATATACCGCGTTGTAATCCCTTGCCCTGAGTCCCTTTTTTTCTGACATCCTCAGCAGTGCCCTGTTTACCATCTTGATAATGACTAGTTCCTTAAAGGTGTGGATGTGCATCCTGCACCACCTCTTTTGGAACTGGAGAGTTACAGAAACTCTCCTTACAATCATCTATGGGTCGCACTGCATGAGCTTTAGGTTTTGCACTTAGCTTAGGGAAGCTATTAGCATATTGGCCCTATTTTCTGCATTAATTACAAATAATATAGCTAAAGTCTAATTTTTCTGAATGAGGGCTGTAAGGTGGAGGTGGGTAATCTTTTCTTAAAGAAATAACCCTAGGCCGTGATTTGTGGGGCTCTCAATAGCTCTTGATAGGCGCAGCAAAAATAATGGCAAAATGACAGAAATAATTCACCATGTGAGTGATGTCATTTTCCTCATTCAACACAGGAATCATTACCCAATATAAGTCTTGGTAAGGCTCACAGGCATGGCGTAGAGAAGTTTATTCATCAAAGTCATTAATCACATTAGCCCCTTCCAGCGTTTGGGCTTAAAAATAAAACCATTCTGAAAAAGCTTTTACCACTTCATCTTTCTTAAGATAGAAGTCAAGAGATTGAGTTCTTTGGGTGGTCATCTGTTCCAGCTGACTGAGTTCCTTGATATGAAGGTCCTTGGCGTTACAGTCAAGTAATGCCAATCTTCTGTAATTTAGAAACTACTAACCCCTGACCCACTGTGTCCAGAAAATTCATGATGGTCACTAATTTAGCATTCACTGACGCTCCAACCACTCTAATCTAAAAGAGACTAATAAATTATGTATATTGACATTTTTATCAAACTCTAGCAAGTTGATAGGATTCACACGAACAGGAGATTTCATGCTGATAGGACCAAGGCCCTGGTTTGCCCCTACTTAACTTACCAGTTGGCAAAGCTGAGACGTTGGCATGAAGTGGCCTTGAACAACCAGTGCAGCACAAGTAGAAGTACCTACAGGATTAGGTGTAGCGTCACTGACAGAATTGTGCGCAGGTTAAACTGAAGTTTTACAATTATTCAAGTCATATGGCTCAGGGAAGGAGTCGCCAGCATCTTGGGATGAGCTAAGGCTCCAACCCCTAGAGATGAGGTGAATACCATAGGCAATTATGGCATTTCCCCCACCTCATCGCACTCAATATTTGCACCCAATGAAAAGTTTGTTTTCCTAATTGGTTAGATTACCAGCCTGGACTGCTGATCAAATATTGAAATAGTTTCACAGGGCATTGACCTGAAGGTGCTCCGTCTGTAATAAAACTTCCATATTTTAAACTTTTTTGGATGGCGGCCAGGAATTACGTTTTCATATTGATTTTCATTCACTGGGGACCTAACATTCTGGACCAGGGTTTTTACTTTCAGGTCCAAGGCCTCAAAGAGTTGATATAAATCTGTATTGGAATGATAGGCACTGGCATATATGCATCAAGATCTCAAGGCGACGTTCATGTATGTCAGTTAGCTTGGATAGCTCCTTGATTTGATAAACGTGGCCAAGTATAATATCTGACAGTTGGCCAATGTGAGCATTTAAAGCCACGCGTACTTTATGAACATCAACATACTAGATTTGCAAAGCTGCTAGGGTGACCTCTTCAACTTTTGACTCTTGTACTACTTCCATTGGAAGGGCTCTGTACTTGGAACCACTGGGATCTATACTTGATTTAATTGAGCTAAAGGGAATTAGTGTGAATCCCATGTAGTTAGCACCAAAAATGTTGAAATTAGCACTTAGACGTCATATTTAAAAGGCACAGGTGTTAAACTTAATTAAGTAAAATTCTGTATGAAGACAGCTCCCTTAGTAAACTTGGAAAAATAACAAGTTTGGCAAGAGGTTCTTTATTAGAAACATAATAAAAGCACAATGTACTATTGCATACTCCCAAAGGCTCAACTCCTTCTTCAGACAAACTCCTCAGCTAGGTTCTGCTTTAGCAACGTAGAAAAATTTTTTTCACTCTTAGAATTAAGTATAGATAACCTTCCTATTAGCGTTTCTATTGGTGCTTTTCATTTGTACTAAGCAGCACTACAGAGTGGTAGACTAAAGGGATGATAATCTAAATGAGACTAATCAAATGAATTGCTAAGGCTAGGTGGATTTTCATTGTAGTTTGAATCAACAAATTTCTTTAGAGCTCCGACAGAATGCCATAATAATTTAAGATTCCTTCTACTGACTGTTTTACTCAGATGTGAGGGTTATTTTAAAAATAAAAGTATTTTTAGTGGAAGAAGATCTAATCTGTCAATTCCAAGAGCCTAAGCAATTAGTAGATCAAGGGGATAGTGGTTACACAAGGGGTTAGGGTCTTAATCCACTGGGTTTACTATTCTCCAGCGTTGGGCCATAAGCACCAAGAGTAAGTTATTACAACTTTTGGAAACTCCTTATGAAGTTGAGGCCCGTGCTCTAAGATTCTTATACCATCAGAAACCATTCCTAGGTATAAATGAAATATAGATATTAACAAAATATTTATTGGTCTGATGGTTGGTCAATCCAACTGAATAACCCTGGGTTGCTTTTTTAGACTCCATAATGCTAACAACTTTGAACCAATTTATGTCCTCCCTGAAAAAGCAGCCTCATTTTCACTGAGTGCAAAGAGCTGGGCCACAAGGCACATGCCTGCCCCTTCCAAGGGAAGGATTAGGAAGATCTTGAGGAGAAAAGTCTATTGGATGACCAATGATCCAATTTTGCACAAACTGATACTGATCACCCTTTTGCATGGGGTGAATTAAGTGAATAATTAGTTGTGTCCCTTATGTCCTCTAAACAGTGGAAAGCACAACAAAAAGAGCTTAAAAGAGCTTCCAAGAAGGCATCACAAGAATCAAACCTCCCAGATACACTCTGGTCACAATGACACTAACAGTTTGCCATTTTTCCCAGCACCCAGCACTGCTAGTGAGTGCCCAGGCAGCAGTTCACTTTGAGCAATACTCAGAAGCATACATTCTGGATACATCTGCCACATTACACAATATATAAGAAAATTATGAAAATGACAATGGGTATTTTCATTAAAAACCTCTCAACAAATCAGATTGTTTAAAAGTTTATATTAAATTTAAACCAAAACCTCCTCTACGGTCCAAAATCCTAAATTCACACTCACATTGAGGATCAAATTCAGGTATTCATCATCCCACCCAAAGCCAATATGGTCATATGGGCGCGTCTGGGTCTAATGACCCAGATTGCCGCTCATAGAGCAGCCTGGGCACCCAAATCAAAATAAGGATGCTCAACATTGCAGGATCAGGGCTTCTGCATCCCAGGACAAAAAAACTGAGCTCCTTATTCAATCCTCCTGCTGACATCTTGAGAATCCAAGAAACACACTGTTTGGAAGGAGAGAGAGAACTAACCAAAAGCTTTTTTCCTATGAACTCCACTTAGTCTCAGTACCGTGGGTTTATTATTTACCCTAACAAAGGGCTTAAAATAGCTTAAACATTTTAAATTTTTAAATGAACGCGCACTAGCCTTAAAATCATTATGGAATAATGAAGAGTTCACTCTCCTTAATATATATGCTCAATAACTCAGCTGACCGCATTAACTTTTTCTCAAAAATATCCTAATAAAATCTCCCAGATACCACCTTTGTTTTTGGTGATTTTAATTTTTGGTCTAATGCTGCAACTGACTGATGGCCACTCACCTCTTAGTACCACCCAGCCATATTGAATTATAAGTACTCAAGTCACAAAGAGGATTATATGATCCCCTCTACAGTGATTATCCTGGGGTAAGGCACATGACACGGCCACCTAAACATCAGGGAAGCTTGTTGTATATGACCTGCATTGACTACATTCTTCCCCCTTACACTTTAAGCCAAGAATGTACAAGTTTGATACTACTGTGAAGCAATTTTCATGCCATCAATTAGTTACAATCACCTTGGCTGCACCTGATCAACCAATTAATAAACCACGCTGGAATAAAGAATTTTTTGATACAATATCAAGAGAGAAGTTCTCACAGTGGATGAATTAACAAGCATCTTTGCCTCATATGGTGTGCCCATTTTGTGAAGATCCCTTGGTATCATGGGGTCTGATGAAAACACATCACTGCTGCTGCAAAATGGATACCATGCGGCGGCATCACGCATCTAAAGCAGCAGATACCCACCTCCAGTGCTCTCTTGCCCATCTGGAAAGAAATGCCCCACTCATGGTTCACAGCTCAGCTTGAACTTGTGAATGGGTTGCTACAACAATTCATTTGCAAGAATTAGATATTGAAAACAAGCACCGTTTAAGAATCTTAGCTGGTGCCTCTCAGGCCATTAAAGGGAGAAATAAACAAGGTACTTTATGCGCCGCTTTACTGCATGGAAGCAAGGTACTTCTTGTACCCAGGTTCAAACCATCACAGGCGCGATTGTTTCCTCCTTCAATGAGGCATCTGAAAAAGTTCACCAATTTTATACCAATCTGTAATAAGCTAATGGCTGTAACCCAG
This sequence comes from Massospora cicadina, assembly GCA_022478985.1. Lineage (NCBI taxonomy): Eukaryota > Fungi > Entomophthoromycota > Entomophthoromycetes > Entomophthorales > Entomophthoraceae > Massospora > Massospora cicadina. Next base: position 177,686 of record JAKSZP010009279.1, read on the forward strand.
AGGACATACAACAGTTTTTATCCAAAATTAAAACCCACTCTCCTCTTAATCTATCTATCCTTGTTAGTATTGTTTCTGATGAAGAACTATGGGATGCTATACGCAGGGCACCTCAACGCAAATGCGCTGGCCCAGATGGTATTACTTACAAGTTCTATTGGACACACTTCAATTTAATCACGCCTTTACTTAAAGTCTCTATCAATAAGCTACTTCCAGAAACTCGCCTACTTTCTTGTGGTTCAGAAACCTTTGTAGTCACATTATTTAAAAAGGAAAATTTTAATTATCTGGTTACTGGCGCCCAATCTCACTCATTAATGCGGATGCTAACATAATGACCAAGATACTGTATAAGCGTTAGGTAGAATTGCTCAAACAGCTATATCACGCAATCAGTATGAGCTGTTCCCACTCACATAAAAAATGGGACAACATCCATACTGTTGTCAATATATGTCAGCCCAGGTCATATGGTGCCCTAATCTTCTTGGATCAACAAAAGGCATATGATCGTGTGCATTGAAAATATCTTAGGGCGTCCCTTGAAACTTTCTGCCTTTCTCCTCATCTTTATAACTGGGTGATGCTTCCAACTGAGTCAGCTACTATGTCTATCTGGGTCCCAGGGTTTATTACTGGCCTCATCATCCCACAATGCGGCTTAAAACAAGGTGACCCTCTTAGCCCTTTGTTATATAACTTTGAATTGGACCCAGTCCTGTGCATCATAGATCAGACCCTAAAAGGCATTACCTCTCCAAACCAAAACACCCTCAAAGTATCAGCACTTACAGATGATTGTGTAGTGGGCGTTTTAAATCCATCAGACGCTTACTCCCTAGAGCAGATAATCAGTTAATATGAACAAGTAAGCAACGCCAAGAGCAATTGCCACAAGACTGAAGTCATACTCCTTGGCAAGCACCATCTTCAGTGGCTTAATTGAAATTCTTGCCGCCCTTCAGCTAGAAGATCAATTGTCCCATTCCAGGAAACCCCCTCCAATCAAACTGTTCTCCAATTAGGAGTATGGCTGGACTCTGGAGGATATGCATCTACAGTTATGGAGAGTAGACTCCTTTCAAGTATCTCAAGCCATGCAGCTAATCTCCATGGCCGTACAACAGGGCTTAAGGGGAAAATAGTACTAGAAAATACCTGATTTTATCAAAGGTATGGTACACTGCTCATGCCATACCATTTTCTACTGCCTTTTTCAACTCATTAAGGGCTATATTGAAATCATGGTTTTGGAATGGCCAATGGGCACCTATCAGGATTAAACAGATATTTGGACCATGTTCCTCAGGTGTCATGGGTCACATTGACTGCCATCAATAAACCACCCAAATTCCAAACAAATGGATTTTTCAAGTAACGTGCCCTACCCCAAAAGTTCTCCACTAGGCAGCAGCAAGAGGGAACTTTGCACAAACATTAGGGCTGGTAAAACCTACTGCGCCCAATTGTAAGTCCAGGGGAATGTCCACTTTGCGTGGACTGGGTGATTTTCCCATTTCCAAGTAATAAGGGTCTGAAGAGGGCAGCTGTACCACTCACCAACCAGGGCAACCTCGCCCACATGGTAGACGAGCACTAAGTAACAGCGCTCCCTCTGAAGATTCCTCCACCAGTGCCCACGCTCACCTCTGCTGAACGTGTCCACCAAATTGAGGAAATATGTACTGACATTATCAAATCGAAGATGAAAGGTCCAAAACCAATGGTAATAAAGCCCAACAATCGGAAAACTAATAGTTGATAAGGGACAAGTATCAAATTCTCAGCTAGAATCACTGACAGTATTGAGTCAGTTAGCAGTACAATCACCAATGCCAAACGCTCCTTGAAATTGTTGAGGATGACCCCCAATGAGCAGAGGGTACCTTCAGGGACTGTTGCTGATAATATGAAACCCCTATCTAAAGAATTGGGATATTTACCTGATGCAAATCATTTGGCTGAACAAAAGCCCCAGTGACGTGCACAGGTGGGTTGGTCATCCTGAACCCGTTTCCAACCAATTGGGACCATCCTTATGTGAGGTGGCCCTGGGGAATTCCCATTGCCTGTTGGGCAAGATGTCGTCATGCCAACTGATGGAAATGCAGTTGAGCCTTGGTCCAGGCATTTGTGGATGAACTGATAGTGACTCAGCCTGCTGCCAAATCCTTTGATGTCAGTTTTAATTAGAATTTTCCCCCTCTTCCAAAAATTTGCCAGTTTAGGTCAAATTTGAGGGCCCTGATCTCTGCTTGGACCTACTACCAAATCAAACACTATTTAATCAGTTGCATCACACTGAGGAAATTGTTGGTTGATTCTCTTTACTTTCCTTTCCAATAAAATTCCTGCTAGTACCCAAAATTTTCATTTTACTTCAACTATTCTTGCCGGAGTCCTGATGGCACTAAATTGGTGGCCTGTTGGCCCCTACACTGGATGGGCTTCGATAGTCTTGATAATTACAATCACTCCCACCATAGTCAACTGGATCTATTGTGCAAGAAACTTCTTGGAATTTAACCCCATTATTGAAGCCATCCGCTATCAAGATATCAGAATTCTGTGGCCTCATTTATCTCACTTTCAAGCAAGAATCCGCCCCTTGTCTCTACTTTAGTGATGAGCCCTTCCACCAGTAATCCTGAAGTAGTAAACCCAGTTGTTTAATCCCCTGCAGCAAGACCCGCAGGGTCTGGGGTTGTTTCTGTTTGGTTCATTATGGTTTTCTTTTCACGCTCACCCTACATCAACGAGTCATTGTTACCCAATTTAAAGCTCCATACAACGTCATATGAGTGGCAATGCCACTAAAATTCTGGCTTGCTTTTTGGGTGCTCACGCATACTTACTGATAGGCAGATCTAAACTTCATCTGCCATTTTCCTGACACAAACAATTTGATGCTTTATCTGGCCTCTCATCCTAGTGCAGCAGGCCCCATAACACCAAACCACATTTTAAAGGTATTCTCCAGGTTATTAGGCTCTTAATCTGGAACTTTCATTGCATTGACTTTCTACTTACTATGCAAGGGGAAACCCCATCTGTTGGGTTTTTGCTCACCTTTCCAGATTCCTAGGTTATTTGATGGTTCTATAGGGGATAAGTCCCATTAGCTAATAAATTAGATATTGGTTGACCTCAATTTCAGGTTAATAATGTCCAGGGACATTTGGGTAATTCACCAGGTTTGGATCTATCAGGGATCAATCCATGTGAATGCCTAAGATCTTTTTGGCAGAGTTTCCAATAAAATTAAGGCATCTGATAGTTGATTGTTGATAAGCTATTAGGTGCATCAATTGTGATTGGTCAGGTTTCATCGCTAACTGAATAAGAATTTAAGCAACAGTTGTGAGTTGAGTGATGCCTCCTGAAACTAGCAAATCAATCAGTTGGTTCACAACCTGCTATAATGGGTAAAGAGTCACATTACCTAAGCAGGGCGCTAGCCAAATGTGGTTGGTTTGCTGTGATTAAGCAGGAACGTTAGGGGCACGTTTTCTGGCTCTTTCCATTTTTAGGTCTCTGGAATGTCCAACGGAGGAATCCTTAGACTGATGGAGAAGACCATCGCCGGAAGAGACTTTGCAGGGTAATTCAACAGCAACAGCTGCCATTTTATGGCTGAGGTGCCAACTGAGGAGTTGAGCGCTAAATCTTCCTTATAAATTCCCTAGTAATTTTATTAATACAGCAGATCAGTTCAGATTTTACCCTAAATCTGATTTAATATCAAGTTTTATTAATTTTCAGTTCATTATTGTCGTAGTACAATAATTGTGGACTCTTTTGTATGATAAAGAGTAAGGATTGTATATCCTTAGAAGAGAAGCAGACCTTTGATGTAGATCTCTTCTGAATCAGCATGATGGAAACTAAGGCTGGAAACCTCTGAATCTGAGAGTGGACTAAGTTCAGCCAGGATAGGAAAAAAGTCCTTAATTGTCAACATAATCAGTATCTCATAGATCATTCCAAGTTTAGCGTTGAGCTACATCTGATTTGTTTATTCAACTACAGATAATAGTCATCATCATATTATCACTCATGTATATCTATTACTATCAAGCAACGCATATTGTGCACATAACCAAACCTGTACAATTAATCTCTAGAATGATTATCAATGAAGCCAGACTTCAATAATTGGTACTTTTTTCAGAAGTAGAGTAACCACCGGTTCCCAGTTTTCTAACGCCAGCTTACTTTCAACTTTCAATGATGTGCCTGTGATTTCAGCATTCTTCTGATGAAGGAATAGGGTCACTATAGCAAGAATAAATTTATTAGATTCATTAGATATCCCTTAATCCTATAAGGGAAGAAGAAGATTTGCTTCTGTAAAGATTTACTCTAGGTTGATTTTTGGCCAGCAACCCAGTAACCTTTTTACTGCACAGGTTCAATTTCCTTGTGCACTTTGTTGCGTTGTATAGAATGTATTGTTAATTGATAATAATATGGAGACTATTATCTGTAGTTGATATTGAACTATATTTTGGCCCAACGCTTGGCCAGTATTTCCAATTAAATACTCTTGAAGTCGTACTTGTAGGGATTTGTTCCCTATGCTCTTGTCCACCTGATCTTCACTAAGATACCCCAGTGACAGTCTCTCTCAGCCCAACACACAGTTGGCAGCTATCCCTGATTGTGGTTCCTTCCTCTCTAGATCCCCACTCGAATCTTTACTCTTCTCTCTGAGTCTTCCAATTATTGCCTTCTGCAATAATATCCTTGAGATAGAACAACACAATAGAAGCTGATAGTCTAACTATATACCAAATCAATAATATTACTATTTATCTAAAAAGCTGGTTTTTTGTAGATATTGTTTTGGTATATAATGTTTTTTTATTATAGTAAATCCTAGGGGAATTATATAGTGGGGGATTTGGCTGTCTAACCCTCAGTTGACACCTCTTCGTTGAAACGGCAGCCATTGGTGTTGAATCACCCATCCTCATCTTGCCAGCGATGGTCTTCCCCATCCTGGCTAGGATTCCATCATTAGACATCCTCAAGACCTTAAGCAGAAAGAGTCAGAAAACGTGTCCCTAACATTTTCCTCTCAATCCAAGTGAACCAACCATAATAGGCTAGCAACCTGCTTAGGTAATGGGACTTATTACCCATTATGGCAGGTCACTCACCAACCAATTGATTCGCTAGTTGCAGGTGGCATCACTCACCTCGCAACTTACTATCAATTTCCAATCAGTTGGTGATGAAACCTGACCAATCCCAATTGGTACACCTGATATTTAATCACTATCAGATGCCCCTATTTTGTTGGCAACTCTGCCTAATGAGATCTTAAGTATTCATCTGGATCAATCCCTGACAGATATGACCAGGCGAATATCTCAAAATCCCCTGAACATAGTTCCTCCAAAACTTGGGTCAACCAATTTCTGATTCACTTCGCCTTAGGGAATTTTCCCCTAGCAATAACAGGTAATCTAGCAGGCTGGGAATATGGGCAAAAATCCAACACATCCCCCTTGCCTAAAATTCCAGCGAGAAAAGGACTGGGGAATGAGAACACCACTTTGGACACCTGATCAAATACTTCATTGGTTCAAGAGGAGTACACTTGTCAATACTCAACGCTGCTCGGGATAGCCTTCAGCATATGGCGTTCTTCCTCTTCCTCCTTGCTACTGCCTTCTCAGAGCGTGGTCCCCATGACCTGCTGTCATGCTGGGCTGATTGATTTACTCATGACAATATTAGTCCCAGGATCCAGTTTCCCCTCATCAGGGTATATGACCTGCTGTCATATTCAGGGTTATTGGTCCGGCGTCCTTGATTTCCTGATTTTCTCCTCATCCTAGACAGGAGACTCTTGCTGTCAATGTTTGTTTCACGGCTTAATTAAGAATACTTATTAATTATACACCCTTGTTATTTTGCTCATAACCTCTTGGCATAAGTCATTCTTAATTCTTCCCTTAGAGAGCTTATCTCATTAATTTTGAGATTAATTTCTCTAAATTGGAGCTTAATGGATCATAGAGTGCATAATGTCAACTTTTATATAAGTCTGACATCCCCTCTCTCATCCAGCTCATATGTCAAATTCAAGTCTTGCTACCAGCAGCTCCTCAATAGTCTGTCTGATCCAGACCTCTGTCTCTTCCAGCAGATGAGTCAGGATGCTCAATGGAACCTCTTTTATGGTCCTTCTAGGACTCATATGCCTAGTCTGGTGCAAATGGCTAGTCCTTTCATTGAATTACCAGAAATGGTAACTAATCCCTCTGAAACCAGGTGGGCCATTGTTTCGAACAACTCTCAGCCTACTCTTCCTCTGCAGTCAATTCCAGAGTTGGACTTAAAAACTCTCCCAGATTCAGCTCCTTTAGCTGATGCTTCAAACAACATCATAGATGCTCCAGAGATTATGCCAGTTGCTCTGGATTGTTCATTTCTGTCTGGGTCATACCTGCTCCCTGAGTTCCTCTTCTGACTTGGACAATTTTACAAACCCACTGTTCTGGTCTCCAAGCTCTCAATTGGTAACAGTATTCACTTTGAGCTCCCCTACACTGAGCTCTGGGCCCAAGTTACTGAGGCTTTGACTTTAGCGCTGAATCCCTCTGATCTTGATAACCTTCTGGATTGGAATACTGCTGCTTATGCTCTTCGCTTTGCTGGCCAAGTTCTTCAAAGTTGGTCCACAAAGCTTCCAGCCTCTCCTGTTTTCCACCATCTGTTCAGCTTTGGCTCCTGCAAATCCCGTAGTCGCTGCTTGCAGGATGCAATCCACTCTCTGCACAACTATCTCTTTTCCAGCACTTCCCATCGGTATCTTCCACTGATGGAGTTAATAGGGGGCATGATTTGGCAACCCCCATCAAGCATCCCTTCTCATTGCTGGCCCACATGTCTGGTGTCCTTGATGAAGCCTGTCAGCAGGCGCTCAGGACTAATCTTCTAGCTCTGGTGCCATATCAGGATTACTCAGGGTTATTCACCAATTGCCTTTTATACTGTTGCTTTCCTCCCCACTCTGGGGTTTTGTGATTGGCTTCCTCTGACATCTCAATATCCCTTCCCCTAGTTGCTTTCTCTCAGGGCTCGGTATCCACTCAATGAATGTGGTTTTGTGTAGGTCTTGCCCTCGTTAGCATCCAATTGCATGTTGATCTCAATGGGCTGCTCATTCCTACCAAGATCCATCCTCCCTCCCCCAAGAGGCGACATAGGTGGAATCATCCCTGTACTGAGGACAATCAATAAAAATAAAAAATCATAAAAACATATTGGCTTTTTTATCTATGCGGTTTATAATTTTTTCCAATATCTTTTATCAATTTTTTATCTTTATTCTGCTTTTTTACTATGGGACTTGACCTTGTTTCAGTTCAGCGGTCTATATTTTCCCCCAAACTGGGTCCTGGGTACTTAAACCCGCCAGTTTTCTATGGTTCAGAGGTCTTTTTTTCGGACTTAACCATCTAGATTGGTTCAGAGGTCCTTTTTTTGGACTTGACCTAATCATCAGGACGTGGCCAACTTAATGGTTCATTGGTCCTTTGGAATTTCTTTTTTCATAAATCCAATGCTTTAGATATTTAGCGTGGACTTGATTTATAACTCTTCCATCCAAGAGATTCTTGATGGAGTAAGCATCAGTCACCATCTTGGTGATTACTTCAAATGGACCCAGCCACAATGCATCTAATTTGTTTCTTCATCTGAAACCATGCATATCACAATAGGCAACTCTTTCACCTATTCAATATTCTTCTAATGCCAGTCAATTCTTGTCATCCATTGATTTCGCTCATATCCTTTTCTTCAATGTTGTATTAAATGCTTGCAAATGCATATCAATCAGGATACTCATCAGTTGGTTCAAGTATTGCTCAGTACTCATCCCCAACGTAGGCTCCACCACCAAATATAAAATCTGTGGCAACGCGGCCTTTCTTCCATATAACAATTCAAACAGCATCTTTCCCATCACTGTATGATGACTAATGTTGTAGGTGAATGTCACTGAACTCAGGTACGTTCCCCATGCAGAAGTTCTCCCTGCAACTAGATTCCTCAGTGTCACGGCCAGCGTTCCATTGACCCGTTCTACCAGTCCATTCATCTCTGGCTGGTATGGTAATGACATGACTCCTCGGATCCCCAATATTTCATTTAGCCTTGGGATCACATGAGATGTGGAGTTGGTCCCATTGACACTCATTAGGACTTTTGGACATCCATGCCAGTATACTACTTGATCCAGGATGAATCTCACAGTACTGGTAGCGTCAACTCTGGTTATGGCTTTTGTTTTGACCCATCTCATAAGATGGTTGATGGCTACTAAGATGTACTTGACTCCTCCTGTACTCATCACCAGCGGTCCCATCACGTTGATGGACACCATGTGCCAGGTGAATCCAGGGTGGACCAGTTGGTATCCAGTTGTATTCTTGTTGGTTTATGCAGCTGGTATTCCACGCAACAAGCCAGATAATCTGTGACATCATAGTTTATTGATTCCCAGTAGTAGTACTGGTGAATATGATCAGTTGTTTTCCTCAGGCCTCCATGCCCAACAACCTTGTGAGCTGCTTGTGCTATTGCTGCTCTTTCCAATGGTTTTGGGAATAATAGCTGCTTTCATTGATTGTCTTGAAAATTTGTCCATCCATAGTCTTGGTGTTTTCCATTGCTTTCTGAAGCGCACTTTGGATTTCTTGGGGCTTGTCCCCAATTTTTCCTTTGACCATTCTCTGTAATAGCTCATCCACCTGCGGGTATACCAACTGGACCATTGGCAACCGTGATAAGCCATCCGCGTTCTGGTGAGAAGCCTCCACTCGGTAGACTATCTCATAATTATAAGCCTGAAGCTTAAGCGCCCATTGGGCCAGTCGTCCTTCCAGTTCTCTTAGATTGTGCAGCCAACAAAGCAAAGAGTGGTCCATCACCACCTTAAAGTGTGTTCCGTGAATGTACACCTGAAACCCCTTGCATGCATAAATGAACACAAGGCATTCCCGCTCAGTCACGGTGTAGTTCCTCTCAGTGGCTGAGAGTGTCTGGCTCACATATGCCACCGGATGCTCATCCCTAATTTTGTCTACTTGGCTCAGTACAGCGCCAATTGCCATCAACAAAGCATCAGTTTGAATGATAAACTACTGACCAAAATTTGAATATTTCAGAATCAGTGAATCTATTAAATACTGGCGTAATTCATTAAAGGAGTCCTGGGCCTCTTCATTCCATACAAATCCTTTTTTGGATCCTTTAATAAATGGAATAATGGCTCGGCTATTTTGGCAAAGTCCCAAATAAATCTTCTGTAGTATCTGACCATCCCAAGGAACACTTGGATGTCTCAGACACTCTTTGGTACAGCCATACATCCTATAGCTGCTATCTTCTGGGTTTGCGGCTGCAATCCACTTGATTTGATTACAAATCCCAGGTATTCCAACTCTTTCTTAAAGAAGTGGCACTTCCTTGGCTTGATCTTCAGGTTATCTGTGGATAGTCGCTTAAATACTACTTCCAAGTGGTGGAGGTGATCAGTAAACATTCTACTGAACACGTTGATATCGTCCAGATATACCAGGATGCATGACAACTTCAAGTCACTTAATATCACATCTAGGGCCCTCTGAAACGTTGCAGGCGCATTGCAGAGACCCTGGGGCATCCTTGTCATTTGGGATAGCCCCTGCGCAGTAATAATTGAGCATTTTTCTTGGTCTTCCTTTGGAAAGTCGATCTGCCAATATCACGAGATCAGATCCATCCTGGAGAAATACTTCGCTTCTCCCAAACAATCCAGCGCATTGTCAATCCTCAGTAGAGGATACAAATCCTTCTTCATAATTTTATTCAGCCTTCAGTAGTCAATCACCACCCAGTTCAATACATCCTTCTTCTTCACAATCATAATCAGACTCGCCCAGGGACTTGATGATGGAACTAGAAGCCCATGCTTCACTAGTTTGCTGATTTCATCCTCCACTACCGCTTTGGTGGCTTTCAATCTTTGGATTAGTCTCATCCTTATCGTAAATTTTCCCCAGTGTTGACCTTGTAATTACATCTCATGCACATCCCAAATCATGGTTGTCCTGAGCGAATACTTCACGATATTTCTCAAATAGTTTGAGCACCTCCTCCTGCTAGCCTTCTGGAAGATCAGCGAGCTGCTCCCAATCAACCAATAGGTTGATGCTTTTGGCTACCCCAGCCAGTAATCTATTTCATCAAGAGACCCAAAATTGTGGAATCATCTCAATTTGGCCATTGGGATCAGATGAATAAATGCAATGATCTGAATCCTCTTGATCTTCATCAGTTTTTCACTCAAATTCACCAGGAGAACTCGAATTTATCCATGGCCAGGCATTATTATCCCAGAAGCCACCCATGGCTCCACTCTGGACTTCTTCCAGGGGCTTCCAACCTCCCCATACAACAGCTCAGAAATCTCCAATGTCAACACTGTGTTGACTATTATCTGTGATCCAGCTGGTATGGTCCTCTCATTCTTGATCCTTAGTGGAATTCCCCGGTTCTCTAGGATTTCCGCCAGCATTTTGTGTCATTTCCTATCAACTAATTGGTATCAAATTGGGACAATGCCATCATTGTATATCAGATTGATAAAGTTGTTTCTCTGATTCAACGGAGCTTCACCTTCCTTCTGGTATACCAATGGTAACGTCTGACCCATTATGGTCAACGTATTATCCTTGAAGTTACATTTAACTCTTTCCTTCCATAAAAACTCCGTTTCAATCATAATTTTGTAGTTTTGGTTTGTCAAAACTATGGCTGTCACAGATACCACCAATGACCCAAATCATAGTGGCAGCACACTATACGCTCCACAGGAAACGGTGGTGTTCAGCCCAGCTGTCCCATATTCTCTCTTGTGTTCCAAGTCTGGCAAGATCTTCATCCTCTTTACTAGCTTGGTTGAGACAATATTGATGGGCGCTCTGCTGTTGACAATCGCCCTCACCCTCACTCGATTCACTTGAATATCTATATATGTACACTTGGAGTATTGTAATATAGTGTTTACTGAGTGAATGGCGGCATTATTATCTGAATCTAGGGTGTGAATAATTTGTACCAATAATTCTAGAAATGATTCCTTTATCGCGCCAAGGGGGATAGACAGATTAGCCTCATCCAAATGGATGTCAGATAACTCTTCAGGATTATCAGCGGTTCAGATCTTCTCTGCCAGTTGTTGGGTGTAAGGCTGGGTAACTTCCTGGATTATCTCAGGGTCAATTCTCTTTGCCCCAGCTCTGGTCACGGCATTCACATCCATATTGACCACTTGGTATAGCTGATCCTGCTCATCATCTACAAACAGATTGCTAATATCATTTTTTCATTCATGATATCAGGAGAAACAGGTTTCTCCGCCGCTCTAGACTGTTCCTTGTCTAGGCAGTGGGCCCTTTTCCCAAATCCTTGGCGGCTGCTGTCCCTTGGCCTGGACCATGTTAATCTGATCCTTCAGCTTTTTACAGTGTACAGCAAAATGTCTTTTCCCGCCACACTGATAGCAGACCTTCTCCTTCTTGTTTAACCATCTGAATTCTTTGGGCTTATTTCCCAGCATGGTTTGATTGGTAGCCTCCTTAGCTCCTTCATTTCCCTTTGTGGGATTTGGATTTCATACCAATTGGACTTGAAGCTTCTATTTGGGGCATCAAATGTCGCTCCAAAATCTTCAGGTTATCTACCATTTGTGAGGTAGTTATTTCTGGTGTGAACATGGAAGACATCATATGATGCAAATCATGATAGGGCCAAAGGGCCACTTGCAGTGCAATTCTAGCATCAAAGTCATCCAATACTTTCGCTCCAGCCAGGATCTGAAACTCCTGGTAAAATTGATCCGCGAAGCTAGCAAGAGACTCATCTTTATGGAACTGGATTCCCATAAATTCTTGCTTGCATTTTGACATGCGGGTTGGACTCCCAAACTCCTTCATGATGGCCGCCTTTGCCTCAGCATATGACCAGCTGTCCCCCTCCAGGTGTGGTAACACTAAGTTTTGACAGTTGGTGTCCAGGCAATTCATGACCGTCAACGCCTTTTGACAATCTCCATAGCCATTCATGGTCATGTCAAACAGTTGGAAAAATGCTGGGGCATTATCCTGATGGAATGTTGGCAATTTCAGCGTTGCCCTAAATTCCTCCGAGTCATTTCTGGCTGATTCTCTCAGTTTGGCTACTTGGCTAACTTGTGGAGTGACTTTGGGGTCATCTCTGAAATGGCATTAAAAGTGGGCGGCATGTTCCTTGGGGTATTTGACTTCCCAAGTATCATGTGAGGACTTCTTTCTTCAGCATCGCTTGCCATATTGGGCTCACAAGCACATCTGTGAGCTTTAAGTTCCTCCACTTGTTTGATTAATTTCTCAATATCCACACCAAATTTTCTTAAACAAACACAATCTGCTTCTCACTCCATTTTCAGGTATAGGACCTCTCAAATGAGGTCCCCTTCTTTCTTCTTCAATGAGTTTACTTTGCCGAGTAACTCATCCCCAAAGTTGGCTACATTCTCTACTCCTTCCTCCACCTTGGCGACTCATTCTTCCAAGGCCACAAACTCCCAATGGTCCACTGAGTTTAAGGCATTCTGGTTTACAGTGGCTATCTTGGTCCACAGCTTGCGTAGCTCTTCTTTGTATGACATTATAATAGATTCTTCACTCAACTACCCCTGTAGTGAGCACCAACTTGTAAAAATTTACTCTAGGTTGATTATCAGCTGGCAACCCAGTAACCTTTTTACTGCACAGGTTTGATTTCCTTGTGCACTTTGTTGTGTTGTATAGAATGTATTATTAATTGATAATAGTATGGAGACTATTATCTGTAGTTGAGATTAAACTATATTTTTGGCCCAACGCTCAGCCAGTATTTCTGATTAAATACTCTTGAAGTCATACTCATAGGGATTTGTTCCCTATACTCTTGTCCACCTGATCTTTGCTAAGATACCCCAGTGACAGTCTCTCTTGGCCCAACACACAGTTGGCAGCTATCCCTGATTGTGGTTCCTTCCTCTCTAGATTTCCACTTGGATCTTTACTCTTTTCTCTGAGAGTCTTCCAATTATTGCCTTCTGCAATAATATCCTTGAGATATAACAACACAATAAAAGCTGATAGTCTAACTATACACCAAATTGATAATATTAATATTTGTCTAAAAATCTAAGTTTTTTGTAGATAATGTTTTGGTAGATAATGTTTTTATTATAGTAAATCCTAGAGAATTATATAGTGGGGGATTCAGCTGTCTAGCCCTTGGTTGACTCCTCTTCGATGAAATGGCAGCCATTACCATTGAATCACTCATCCTTGTCTTGGCAGCAATGGTCTTCCCCATCCTGGCTAGGATTCCATCATTGGACATCCTTGAGACCTCAAATGGAAAGATTCAGAAAATGTGTCCCTAATGTTTTCCTCTTGATCCAAGTGAACCAACCATAAAAGGCTAGCGACCTGCTTAGGTAGTGGGACTTATTACCCATTATGGCAGGTCACTCACCAACTGATTGATTCACTAGTTGCAGGCGGCATCACTCGCCTTGCAACTTACTATTCATTTCCAATCAGTTGGTGATGAAACCTGACCGATCTTCATTGGTACACCTGATAGTTAATCACTATTAGATGCCCCTATTTTGTTGGCAACTCTGCCCAATGAGATCTTAAGTATTCATCCGGATTGATCCCTGACAGATATGACCAGGCGAATATCTCAAAATCCCCCAAACGTAGTTCCTCCAAAACTTAGGCCAACTAATTTCCAATTCACTTCGCCTTAGGGAATTTTCCATTAGTGATACCAGGTAATCTAGCAGGCTGGGAATATGGGCAAAAATCCCAACATCATCACTCCTTATCCACATTAAAACTAGAGCCACATATGGAAATGGCTTATAAGGTCATATTGAAGTGCAGATCAATATAGCACTATTGCCCACCTTCAATCCATTTGTGGTAGCCATAATACTATCATACATAAGATAGAGGGGTGTCCCACGTCCAGGGTAATCTGGAGGGAAAATTACCATCCGTTCCAGCTTCCTGAACCTAGTGCATTCTACCATACTTACAATCCTTTTGCCATGAGGATGCTATCCCCAAGTCCCCACTGCTCAGTGCTCTGATAGCAGCCACAGCATTGTGGTCCATCTATACTATCATTTTGGAAGCTATCAATAAGGCTTCCCCCACCAAGACTGAAGCACTGGTGTGCCTCTATAGTCATCTAACTCACAGTTCCCATTATTAGTTCTTTTGATCTAGGCCTCATAAATGGCACTGCAAGATCCACTCATGGAAAAAATACATGGTACCTGTAAGTCAAAGCTTATTCTCATATCTGCAAAAATTTTACAACACCACAAGACTATCCTGTCTTGCACCCTTGTGCTATACCCTTATCCCTGATGACAGGGGTGGAGTCAGTTAGACTATTGTCCTAGGAATTTAAGGCCTCTATGCAGGTTTTCTCTCTATTTTTACTATTTTACTTCTTAGTTTCTTATCAGTAGTATTAGTCCATGGTCCTCCTACCTTGAAAGAATAAAATTAATTGAATACCCACAAATTTCTCTGCCAAAACTGTAATGCATGGAAATATCCTAGCTTTCAAATACCATTATTGCAATCAGTTTGGCACTGACTGACAATATAAAATATTTCAACTTGAAGTCAGTTACAAAGTTGAATAGTAGTTGAATTGGTTCAACTATGAGAAAACACAACCAAAACAAGACCAAAAGATGAATAGGTAAGCAAGTGGAAAGGAAACCCTAAAAGCAACCTTATTTTATTTTAAAATAAATGGACTACTGAGTGGAGTAAATAAAGGAGTAAATATAATTATCAGTGTGGTAAGGATGGCCCCATGGGCCCAAAAAACCTGCTCTAAGAAGTAAAAAACTTAAGAAAAAATTCTGAAGTGAGCTTTGGAATTTGTGGGTGTGGCCTTTTAAGGTTTTCCTTTTGGTTGCCCCACCCAAACCATTAACTAGGCTCTTACAAGCATAAAGAATGGCTCAGAGGAGGCACAACCAATGCCCAAACTAAACTACCACCAATATCCTTTTAAATGATTTGACTTTGGATTTGGATAATCTGAACCTGAGTCAAAATACAACAATTGGATTAATCCCAATCACTACAGAAATGATATACCAATTCATCATAAAATAATATAGATCTTCACTTCTTATATATAAAACTTTTCTATTATTATACCAATCCCTATAAAACTGGAATGGTACTTAAGTGTGAGCATCCTCTTTCATTTAAAAAAGTTCGTTTAAAATGGTCAAGTAGTTTTGGAGTTATGCATAAACAAAAATAGAGAAAAAAATAAAAAAATATACATAGAGATCATTTGAGAACCTTTTTTTTAGTACTAGATGGTCCCATCATTTGAGAACCTTTTCCTTTTTTAAATTCATCTAAAAATGAGATCTTTAAGATGATAACCTAGAGGATATTGTATAACAAGATGAACCCAAGCAAAGCTTGGAAAAAATATTTTAAATTTTTAATTAACCAACAATCAATAATCACTTACAACTTACCAAAACCAATTAACTTATCAAATCATCCAATCACTAACCACTTACTAAAAAATCAAGCTTACTAATCAACCTAAACCACCAACTGCTTGGAAAACCCATTAAAACTATCAAACCAACCAAATATTAAACTGCTCATCTGAACAATACACTGACTACTATCAAGAACAACTCTTGAATACCCTTCACATGCAGCATTCTGATAGGCCAAGAACTCCATGACTGCCTTGATATTCATTATCTCAGTTCAAGGCATTGATGCACAATGCCAACACAGTCATAATCATCCCCTACCTAAAGTTCATCTAACAGTATCAAACTTGGGAGGCATTGGTTATTGAGTTTATACTCTACCACTGGGATACCTTCCCAAACTGAGGTATAAGTAATTTAGCAAGTTACCTATGTCCATGATTCATTAATAATTATGGGTGAAATATTTCAACATTTTAAAAAGTATTTTTATTTTTCAAAAATCACACTTTTACAATTTTCCAATAGATTATTGTATTGTCATGGGAGATACAAAAATGTGCCAAATTTTAGAGCTCTAGCTAGTCTAGAAGGAGTTAATTAATCGCAAGGTTCCACTACAGACAGATAAACAGACACCACAGCATGTAGAGAATAATATTTTAATATATAAGCTTTTCATGTGTTACATATAAAACCTTTTATTTTGACTATGAAAATTAAATTTTTAACAAGATTATTGTATTGTCATTGGCGATACATAATTGTGCCAACTTCAAAGCTCTAGCTAGTCTGGAAGGTAGTTAAAAATCAATTGCGAGATTCCCACCACAGACAGACAACAGCGAGTGGAGAAAAACGTTTTAAAATAGACACAGGTGTACTAATACTATTTATCCTTAAAAAGTTATCCATTACATATGTTCTTTCTTGTAAGATCATGCAGTATAGAACTATAATATCAATTACTTCTATTGCTGATAATGTGCTTATTTTTTAATTTTAGAAAGAGCTATCACATACTATACAACTTCATCCATCTTATTTTGGACCTGATTTACGGTCATACATTAAGAATAAACTACATGCTGATGTCGAAGGGAAGTGCTCAGGAAGATATGGCTACATTATAACAGTTATTAATCTGACCTCTATTGGAAGTGGGAAAATTCTTTCTGGGAGTGGTTTGGCTGAGTTTGACGTTAAATATAATGCAGTTGTACTTAGGCCTTTTAAAGGCCAGGTTCTTGATGCTGTTGTTACTTCTGTCAATATTGTAAGTGCTGTTTTGATTTTTCCCGACACCAATTTTAATTCTCTTGATAGCAAGGCTTTTTCTGCAGTGTTGGGCCCCTTACAGTATTTGTTTCAATGCTGGTAAAATCCGTTTGTACTTTTTTTATTTTTTAGAACATTCCTCAATACCTTAAATTTGATTCAACAACCTTAACACCTTGCTTTCGATCGAACGATATGGTATCTTATTGTTTTTGTTCTTTTTAAAAATTTTAAGATTCTTCAAAAAGACACAAATGTCAGGATAAAGCTCATTAGTTGTCGCATGGAAGCCTCCACTATAGTAAGTTTTTGCGTTTCTACAAAGTTTACTTTAGATTACCCTTGGCTCGATCCAAGATGACTTTTTAGGCGTTATTGCTTCTTGATTTTCTTCCCTGTTGTGACGGCCTGCAATTGCGTTTCTAAGTATATATTATAAAATTGCTGTAAATTTATTTCTACATTAATAATTGACATCATATAGTTCTATGTTTTGACAATGAAATATTTTTTTGGGTTACCTACTATTGATATTTAACTGCACCCAAAATTCCGATTTTTTAAACAAGTAGTTCCTACTTAGTAAATAGAGTTTTTGGTATTTATTTGATTATAGAAATCTTACTTGTAATTTTGTTATATTTAGTTAACTATTTGTATTATTTGAATCATTTAAACCATATCATTCTTTTTGTTTCTATCAATTCGAGTTTCTATACGAGTGAAAGCCTTACATCTTAATGATTATACAGGGGCCGGCATAAAAACCTGACGATTATCAAATTATATGCGTTTGAAAATCGTCAGGTTATACTGCCATTCCCTGTAAAATTTCTCCAACTTTAAACACTTGAAGTTTCTATTTTCTGATAAAGCTGTTTTTGACTAATAAAAATAAAATATTTTTTAATATTTTTTGCTCCTCCTATTCTTTCTTTAGTTTTATTTGGATTGAATAAGCTTTGACTGTAACTTTACTATGGAGAGTATGTACTTAGTGCTAAATCTACCAAGTATAGTATAACGCATGAATCTTTTATATAATTATTTATCAAAGCCTTATCGGTTCTCTAAAATCCAGCTTAGTTTAGTATGTTGATAAAATTCTGAAGATCAACGTGCTTTCTTTCAATTGAGCTTATAAGATCTATCCATTATACATTTTTTATTGTCTGATTTTATAATTTAATATTAGTATATTAAATGGCCAAATATCTGATGCTAAAAACGTCAGTAAAGTATTTTGTTTTAAAGTACTTTTAGTTTTTTGTAAGGTTTTATATTTAATGTCACTCTCCTTTTTACAAGTTAGTTCGTCACTTTAGCCGCAAACAAGCATACACGCTTAATTTTTCATAACTTTTTATTTGGTTTTACCTTGTGAAACCTTTTAATTTGGTGAATTTTTAATCTTATATGTTGACTAAAGAGTAAGGTGCAAGCGATACAATTTGGTTCATCTTTTTAGTTGACAATAAGCCAAAAATTACTTAACAGTAATTAAATAAAATTAATGCATGTCACATTGTATTATCAAACATTCTATAATATAATGCTTTCTGTATGTTAAATAATCTTAATAAACGCGGTTACCATATTACTTTGTCTCTACATAGATTGTTCATTTCTAAAAGTTAGGTATAATATACAATTTTTAAATAATTCTTTTGCATAATATGCCATAAAATATTATTACTGATCCATAAATTTATATAGATAATGCCCTATTTATTACCTAAGCTATCTTTATGGGTTAATTAGTCTTTTACAGTTATTTTAGTATTTTACTTTTGTAGTTTTATTATACTTAGAAATAGAAATATGCTCAATGAGCTTCTTAATTGCCTTTTAATAGTATATATCTAACAAACTTAAAATCACTGGAAAACTAATTTACTTTAATTAATATAATTATATATTCTATTTTATAAGGTTAAACTTCTTTTTCTGCTTGATCTCATCTTCAAGCAAATTTTATTAAAGAGTTTATATTATCCACTGCCATCTGGCCATGACCATTTTCCAATTGATATCCTTGGATCCACCACCTGCTGCTCCAGTGTAGGGCAGTGGTGCTCCACCAACTAGCATCTTCAGCCCTGTGAGCAAACATATTTGGACAGGCTTGAATAGCTCACCTTTCTCTTCCGGTTGATTTGTCCCCCCATGGGACTTAGCACTCCACCTTGTGCGCATCCACCCTTCTAACCCCTAACCTCACCCTTCCTCATTCCAATTTTCAATTTTGCCTCCATATAAACTTGGGTATTTATTCCTGTATGTGACAAAGCAATAATTGAACTAGCCACCACTGCCTTTGCACCAACTGGCTTTATTGATTTCTGCTCATTTAAGGGCTATTTTGATATATAGGCTTCCAGATGGAGGAGGATGCTGCAGCAACAGCTTCAATTCCCCTAATTTATAAAAATACTTCTATTCCAACTATCTGTACTTGCCTCCCTTCTGATACCACACTGGTAATATCATTTGCATCCTTCCCTTCCCACCTCCTACCCCAAATTTTGTATGAGCAGTTGATGGTAGGGCTTTTGGCTTATGGCACTTAACCCAACCTCATCTTCACTGTTCCCTCTGGTACAGAGTGCCTTGCTGCCCCTTGTGCCACTATCACTATAATCCTATACCACTCCACCATAGCCTAATAAATCCCCTCATACTTGCATTACAGCAATGCCAGAGCATTTCTTTTAGGCTCATATTAATAATAGTCACCAAATTTGTCCCCTCTGTTTTGGGTTTGAATATTCTTAAAAACCTGCCTCCAAGCTACTTACTCTGATAGAGCTTCTAAATACTTGTCAGCAGCATCATAATAGGGTATTTTGTTGCCCCTTCCCATCCCCCAAACAAGCCCATAGGGCCAGAGTGGGAAAACTGCCCCCACCAAAACCTCTGACCACATTCACCTATCTGAATTCAACCTAGCCAATTAGAGTCAGGCTTAGATCACCATGCGCAACCAAATATCAACCTATTCACCTACTACCACCCACCCAATTTCACCCTTTACTATTCTTATGAACTAAAATCCTTGGAACCTATTGGATGAGGTTGATCAATCAGGTAAAATTATCACAAATGAGGAATCTGGTGAAAATCTTGGCCCAGATGATTATAAATAGGCTGAATTTTATAATTCTGATTTTGACACAACCCTCTCACCCAAACTCTTTGCTTCTAAACCCAATGCCATTCCCTACCAAAGTGATCATTAGCTTGCCTTAGCAGTGTTGGCCTTGTCCTATTGCATCCACCTCCACAAATTTAGTTACACAATCAGTTGATCAATTCTATCAAATGCTGAGCACAGTCAACTTCCCCCCTGATTTCTTCAAAGCAATACAGGAAAAAATTACCAAATTTGCTACTGAAGCCAATAATGCTGTCATGCATGTTGCAAAATTAGCAGCGTTCAACCCATCTGCTAAAATTACCTGGCAAAAATAACCAGTTTGGCCCAACTCCTGGATGCCCACCTTCAAGCTGAACATCAAGTTGTGGAATTAGTTGAGGCTGTCTTCCAAGCTAATTTTGAGGTAAGTAACTGATATTTTCAACCATTTTAACCCCACCATGCTGATGTCCCAACACCCTGGCTCTCAGTTTTTGTCTGCTAATACAACCATTGTGATTCTATCAATAGCAATAAGCCTGTAGAAAAGCTGCCTGACCCTCCATCCCCCTCTGCCATGGTAGATTCTTGGTATTCTGCTCTGTGCCTGGTTGGATATTTTTTATTTTGTTTTTGTTTTGTTGCCCCATTTATTTTTGGGCTTTATTGCTTTAAATCAGTAATGTCCATTCTCTGGTTGATGTACCTCAAATAAAATCTGAATATATTCTGTTTTATAGATAAAGATAAAAAATAGAACTCTGTTTTAAGAATTTCAATAGTCCTAGTGATGAAAAAAAGCCTACAAAATTGTAAATTGTACCTCAGCAATTATTAATAAATTTATATAAACTTTAATTATTTTATAATATTTATATGAGATTTACTCTCTTTCTGTTCAGTGTAACTTTCTGAGCCAAATTACACAAATTTATAAAACAAATCAAATTTGCCCATAGTAGTTTCACTCTGATGTTCTCAGATTCTCTGCCAGCTGCTCCAGCGTGGGGCAGCGGCAAAACTCCCCCTGCCATTTTCTGTCCGGCAGGAAAACGTGCTAGGACTGGTTCACCCAGTCATTCCAAACCTATGGGCTGATTCATTCCACCCAAGGACCTGGACGCCCACCTTGCTCATACCCAAGTGGTACCACACTGCCCCCTAGTGCTCCCCTAGAGCAACATGCACTACAGCCTAAGGGTCAAATATGGGAAACTATTCCCATACCACAACCAAGCCATTATCAAAATGGCACAGGCGGTGATGACACCCACCAGCTTTATCAATTTCTGCCCCTACAAGGGGTATTTTGACCTTGGCTTCACCTGCGAAGCTGACACTGCCACTGCAGCAACTGTGCCCCTGGTATTCCAGGGCACCCCTCTCCCCACAATTTGGACTTGGCTCCCAGCGGACACCACTTTGGTGGTCCAATTTGCTGGCTTGCCCACCCACCTCCCCCTGAAATGCTCCACCAGGAGCTGATGGCCAGTTTGGCAGCCTATGACTCCAACCCCACCTTACAATTTGTGGTCCCAAATGGGGCCACATGACTTGCTGGTCCTTGGGCATATGCCACAATAAGCTCTGAATTTACTAAAATTGTGGTGGCAATTCTGCCATGCACCTTATTCCCTCAGCACCTGACCATCCATTTTGGGCCCGCGTTGAGGGCGGGTGGATGATCTATCCATCATGTTTCAAGTTAGACCACTTAAAATGCAAGTGCCCCTACTCAACCACTTTAGATAAATCGGATGACTCATCCGCTGACCTCCAATCCGCTGCCCACCCTGTACAATTTCAGGCATGGGGCACAATCCTACCTCCTCCACCTCCAAATCCTGTTGCTGCAGCTATACCTGCAGCCACCAATCAGCCTCCTCCTCGCCTAAATACCATAAATAATTCCTCCAATCAAGCATCAGACTGGATCCCAGTTTGATCCCATGCTTCCGCAAATGAATTGAACAAACCTCAATCATATGCTGATTCCCCAATCCAATTCAACCAAAACCTATGGGAATTATTGGCTGAAATTGATGAATCAGGTAATGTCATTGATGAACCGTTGCTGCAAGATGAAAGGTTCTGTAATGCAGAATGGGATGCAAAATTCCCACCTCAGAAATATGCCCCACAACCTAATGCTGAACCATTCTACAGTGACCACCAGCTTGCAGTAGAAGCAGCTGCCACACCAGATTACCATCCTCTCCGCAAAGCTGCCACCAAATCTGTGGCTGCACTCACAGGAGGTATTCCACCTCCTGTTATCCCCAAAGATCTTACTACACAAAGCAATATCAATATAAAAACTTTACACAAAAATGTCACTGAAGCCATCCAGAACGTTATAACAGTAGCATGGAATCTGAAAGCAAAATAACTTAAACCAACATTGCCACATTTGTTAAACTCCCAGACGCTCACCTCAAAGCTGAAGATGCTTTGGCCAAATACATCATTGCCATTATGATGGCTGGCAACTATTTGGAAGTTCCAGTCATCAAGAATATTGAACCCACCATCTAGTACTAAAAAAGAATATTGAACCCCATACCGCTGATGCCCCCACACCCTTACTATCTGCCTTAACATGCACCCTACTCTACAATGAGATGGATGCAGCCAAAGATGAGACCTCAATCCCCCCTCCCCGTCCACCAAGGAAGGATAGTAGTATTCGCTGTCCACCTGGTTGGATATTTTGATAGGTATGATTCAATTGATCCATCCATTTTGGGCGTTTTGTTTTGTCAATTTTTTATTATGATATTTAGATTTAGTTTGGTAATTTCCATCCCCTGGTTGGCTTACCCCGTTTAAATAAAAAATAATATTTATATGAGATATGTGGTACATAACTATAATATAGTAATTTGATAATGTAATTAGCTACCACATTGTTTTTGCAAAAATATAACAATTGGACTCTCAAAATCATATTTTCTATTGACATCAAACCAAGCTTATGTGGATTGTTTTTAACCCAGATATGTGCCAAGATAAATGTACTCTTTAGAAATAAAATTAAACCTGAGCTGATAGCTTATTGTCATGGGAAGCAACTGATTAAACTAAAATTAGCCTCCCAGTCTAAATGAGTAGAAACTATAAAAGCAAACCAAAATATCATTGGTATAGCTGACCACAGTAATTTATATGTATTAGAAATAGGGATAACGTGACGTTGGCAACTAATAAAAAAGGTTAACAATACTCTCAGTATTAGCCAAACAGTGGCGGCAAGAACATTTGAGATTTTAGGAGTGATAGGCCCCTGAGTCAGGGGGTGTACCAGGTGACAATCTTATGCACCAAGAGGTGAAAACCTTTTAATTAGCTGCAAAAATTGGTAATTGGGTGGAAGTATCTCTAATAACAAAGTAATATTGTAGTGCTTTAGAGCAGCAAGAATGGGAGACAAACAAAGGTGTGTCCCATAACAGTATCACAATCAAGAACTTTGACAAGAGTTGATCAGTGTCATTATAGCCATTAATTTTGAAGGCTGGGAAACATGGTAGATACTATATATAAAACATATTTTAAGTCAAATATAAGGGGTTTTAAAAGTTTTTAATAAATAGAAACTAAAAGAAATTGACTGACAGCAAACCTGTTGGGGGCTGGTGTTTTGTAAACCGCATGGAGGGAATAAGAGGAGTGTGCTTTATGGCTAAGGAATTCAACATAGCGAGATCCCAATGAAATAAAACCTTTATAATTCCAACAGTGATTCTGATCTGGGTCAGAAAAGTCAGATCACTCCAACCCTTGATCAGATTGGTGCTATCAAATTTTATACTAAATTATTTTAGTTTAGCCACATCTTGATGGACAGTGGTGATCTGTCACAGTAGTGAAATATTACCTGGTGTTAAATGCCCCACTAAAGCTAAGTTTAATAAGCCCTTGGAGTCAAGGAAAGAATTCTTAAAGGTAGCCAATGGCCTCTCCAGGGTCATTGATCAGAAATGGGTTTAGGCTTTGCCAGCTAGGGCTGATGGAAACTGCTCACAAGAGGTAGAAAATCTAGCAGAAATTGACCCCAAAATCTTAGAAAATCACTCAATATAAAGTTAGAGAAATTTGGTCAAATATATAAAATTTAAACTTTGCTAAAAGTTAAAATTTTAAGCTCTTATCAGGTCTCATATATAATTTTGAACCATCTCAAATCTTCCCTTTAGAATTTAAGCCCAAGCTGATAAAGGCTTTTCCTTTCTCAAACAGTTAAGTTTTATAAATTTTAGGAAAATTTTGCTGAAGTTTTCCCACATTTTTCTATTTATTTTTATTAAGAAAACCTTGGTTGAAACCTTTGCAATGGCTGGATTCCTTTTCCTGCTCTGGTCTAACCCTCACACTTGGCGCGAAACTGCCACCACACTGCAGCCTATTCCATTGACTATGTCACATCTTATTTTGCCACATTCTGCTACAGTTCTTATGCTACTTACACCAGCTCTCAGGGGCTCATGTACCTGATTGTTGTCAGTTTGGTTTGCACTTTGTTCAAGAGAAATTATTTGAAAGCATAAATAGGATAACCTGAGATGTTGCTTCCTCTTTCTTGGCCACTATACCTTATTATGAAACCTTTTTTTGGTGCTTTTCCTCCTGTAACCTTATGCGCTCAGTTTCCTGTTACACAATATAAGAAAAAGCCTCATTTTACTGTGAAAATCTTTTCCTGTTGAGTGGCTAGAGTTAGTTACCCCTTAGAGTTGTCCCCTTTTGAAGCATTCAACTGGGCTGGTACTGTTGTATCCCTCTTGGCCTTGGTTGCTATCTTCTCCAGAGGTGTGCTGAGAGTGTTGCGTGGCTTTTCTCACTCAAGTAGCTCATACAGTGTGCAGTATCTGCAACTACCAGTTTAGTATTCTCCCATTCACGTGATTAAAAATTCAAAAAGGAGACTTCACCATGTTGTCCAACCTTAGGGCCTGACATAAGTCTCTAGGCAAGGACTTAGCTTACATACACCTTTTCCAGCTGCTGCTCCATGAAATTTTAGAGAGAGATCATTAATGGTTACTCTTCGCTGATGAAGATAATAGATCTCTCCTGGAATCTCTCCCAGTATTGGAAACCTTTGTTAAGCCCTTTGAGTTTCCCCTGCCACCTTTGATGACTACAAATCTTAGTTCACTTGGCCCAATGAGACCTCACTATGGCACAGTACTTGCGCCTGTTCCAAGAGAAGGCATCAAATTTAGAATCTCTTGAACAGTTGAAAGTGGTCCTCTTCCACAAATCCCTAGATAACATTGTTGCTGTTCTTGGCATATGGGATAATGCTCCTGTCAGAATTTGCACTGAATCTAATAATAAATTGAATTAGGTCCTTTGAAGCACACTTAAGGTGGTGGACAGTCTTGGATTTCACACTGAAATCTAATATATAAATAATACAGGACTTAACCTTTATTAAAGGTTCAGAGTTCAAATAAATTCCCTGATGTTGGAACTTAACCAGTTGGCAATGGTTCAGAGGTTCCCATAGGCTGAATATAATAAATGTTGGATTTTGCACTGAAATCCAAATGTTAATATGCAATTGAACTTCAAAGTGTAGATAATGCTGCAAGGAAAGTTATTTTATTATGGAAACATTTAGTACTATTTATAGCACTAGGGAAGTATAATAGATGGAGGTTAAATAAAATATCAAGGTTTATATATAGATTAAAGATCAGATAGATCAGGATAATTAGGAACAATTCACCTTGCATCAAGTTTGCTTAATCTTTTTTATTGGATCACTTGGAGAGTAATTCAGATCTGTTAACGGATTTGTTGGTTCATAAGTACAGTGTAGTTGATGGGAATTGCTTGTTGCTTTATATAATAAACTTAGACCTAATAATATATTGATCTAATAGTATAGTAGCTATAAAAGATTATTAGTATTAACTATAAATAAATAATTAAAACCTAGTTGAGGCTTTACCCTTAATAGGGGATATCCCAACAGCTCCACCCTCCTTACCTGGGACGTGCTCCATCCTTGAGTCCCTCTTGTCCAACTGCATCTGTGCTTCCAAGCCTAACTGTACCATGAAACTTCGGATCTTAGAGCTTGACAACACTATCTCTGTGATGCACCATCAGGGCAACTATTTTGGTACACCTGTCGACAGTCAAGTTTCAGACCTGTTGTGACATATCCAGTTGAGGCCATAGCTGTTATAGACACCTCTTAACTGACTATAGATATCACCCTTCTGTACTCTCCCAGTACCGCTTAGAACCAGAAGCAAGCGTGCTGGAGGTGAGACTAAAGCCTCCATTATAGGTGAGGGTCTCCTCACTACTGGCTCTACACCGCTGCACTCCCTGGAGTACCCCTCACTTTTGTCCTCAAAAGTAAAGGGGTTAGTATGTCTAACCCATTTAATTCAGAGCATTCACTTCACTCTAGCCATGGACCCTCTGTTGCCATTTTAGAACCTATGCCTCTTGTCCAACCTGTTGTCACACTTGGCCCAGTTGAACAACTCTTCCATATTGCTCCAGAGTCACTTTTCTTAGTGAGCCCTATCCAGAAACAGGTAGATATCCATAAAAAGATGATTGAAGAAGAACTCTCCTTGGCTACCCCTCCAAAAGCTTGGCCATCCTTTCTGGTGTTGTTTCTTGCAATAAGGACATTCCTCCCACTGAACATAGAGCATTAAGATACCCTACTCCGTTCAAATTCTGTGGTTAACTCACTGACAATGTGAAGTCACACGATGTTGAATCCTAAGGGGATACTCTCACTTAAACTTTACCCTCAAAGCTTAGGCCATCCTATCCTCTCTTGGATCCATAGAAAATAAATCCTCTTCTGCATACTTCTTGTTCATGGCTATCTTTTTCTCTGCAGGGAAGAAATTCTAAACGCTCACTTTGGTGGACACTGGCGCTACTGAAAACTTCATCTGTCAAGAGCAGGTGGAGTACTTAGAACTGCCCTTGGGTGTTGGTTAGTTTGTGAAAGGTGGTGCATCTCAAACCATTTTTAAGTTACCATGTATTATCGGCTGTTCCCTTTGTTGCAGGTGATGAGGGCTTTGTGAAGTGCTTCTCCTCAAATAAAAACTTCCTGTACCCCATTATTATGGGTGCTGACTTGTGGCGATGGTATAACATCTTCATCAACCTCATGGACTCTACCATGCACGTGAAGTTCTTTGGAGGAGTCACAGTTAATATCACTTGCCTGGATGAGAACACAATGAGGCTTCATAGAAGAGGGGGACCCTCTCCTAAAGTGGGCCTAGCCTCTATTTGACTGAATGTCACCCTAACCCCAGCACTTATAATGCCTGAATGCATATGCAGATATGCGGACATGTTTGATCCCTATAAAGACCGCCCACTCCCTAAGCACACCCAGTCTGGCTTTGAGTTCAAGTTGACTGTTGACCTCTTTAAAATATCCTTTCCCATTTATCACTTGTCTCTGAGGGGAGAGGCCGCCTTGGAAGCTTGGTTTGATGACATGCTCGCCAAGGGTCAAATCAATAAAGAATCTTCACCAGTGTAACCCCCCTCCTGTTTGTAGGAAAATCTGATGGCTCCCTCTGTCCCTGCGTTGATTATGGCAATCTGAACAACGTGACAGTACCTGACCCCATCCGCTCCACCTGGAGCAGCAGATTGCTCGCTAGATGGAGAAGGTTAGGGTGCTCATCAAGCTATATTGCTTTAGCGCCTTCAACCAGATCCGTATTAAAGAAGTTCAGGAGTGGTTGACCGCTTTTCATACTCAGAAAAACATCTACAAGTTCAGGGTTATGATATTTTGTTTGAAGAACGCCCCCATCTGCTTTTAAAGTTCTTTGATGCTGCCTTGGGAGACATCTTGGGAACCTGCTCAATAGCATACATGGAGAACATACTGGTCTTCTTCTTTAGATGCAGAATTTCACGCCGCCACCTTGTATCAGTCATAGAGTGACTTGCACAGGCAAACATTACTATTAAGGCTATAAAGTGTGAGTTATCCAGCCCAAGGTTGAGCTCTTAGAAAACATTATCTTCTCGTCCACATGATTGCCCCAGATAAGGAATCATCCATCCACCGATGAGCTATTGCATCATCTCTCACAGAGTTATGCAGCTTCCTTGTGATGTGTAATTTCCTCAAGAAGTTCACCCCCAGCTCTCAGAAGTTTCCGCTCCTCTCTACACTCCATCTAGGAAGAAGATATTCAGTTGATACCACAGAATGCTACGCCGCGTTCCATGCCATTAAGTCCATACTTTTGTTCAGCTTGGTGCTAGCACATGCAGACCCCAGTCATCCCTTTATTGTCGCCAATGACGCTTCCAACTTTGCAGTGTGAGCAGCTCTGTTGCAGGAAGGGGATTATGAAGTGGAACGTCCTATTACTTATTTTTCCAAGAATATGACCCTAGCGCAACTCAACTATGATATTTATGATAAAAATTTCTTGCTGTTGTTGAGGCGGTACATCACTGGCGCCACAACTTGCATGGTTCCAAGTGTCCCTTTACTATCCGCATTGACCACAAGGCATTGATGTACTACCGCGCCCCAGAAGCTGTCTCCTTGCCAGTTCTGATAGTTGGAAATCCTGTCAGTGTTCAATTCTAATATGATTTCATTAAGAGTACCCAAAACTTTTTACCAGATGCCCTATCCTGGAACCATGCCTTTGCCCCTAACCTGGCACTAGTTGATATCCACAATACTCAGGTGTTGATTTAGTGGGACCAGGTGAAGGAGATCTTACTGGCCAACCCCCCACTCTGCTTATGATGGAACCTTTTGCAGGGGACACTAACACTCCTGCCCACGTTAGGTTATCCCAACCCTTGTCAGCTGACTATGACAAGATAAAGAAGGCCTTCTAGAGGAATGCCAAACTCCTGGACAAAGGTTGATTGTTGCTGGAGGGGGTTATCCTCCATCAAGGCAAGTGATGGGTACCACCTGGACCTCTAAGAGAGAAAGTGATCCGCAAAGCTCATGACCTTTAACTGCTGGCCACCCTGACAGAGACAAGAAGCTCGAGTTTGTCCACTGTACCTACAGTTGGAAGATATTGCCACAGATGTGGCAAAGCTAACAAAGTCCTGATTGACGTGTAACAGGTCAAAACCTAGTGACTGAAGAGCTCTGGTCTGTTTGTCCCACTCCATGCCTCTAAAAGCTCTTGGACAGTAGGTTCAGTTTATTTTATTGTGGAATTATCTTTGTCCCAGGGTTATGAAGCAGTAATGGTTGTAGTGGACCGTTTTACCAAGATGGCCCATCTAATCACTGCAATACCACTATTACCTCAAGCAAGGCAGCTCCCCTCTTTGTGGACCACATCTTTTGTCTACACGGACTCCCTAGGTGATTATCAGTGATCATGTCTCACAATTTACTGCCCAGTTCTGGGAGGCCTTACTATTCTCTAGGCATATGCCCCTTGCCGCTCCACAGCCTTTCACACTCAGTCAAATAGGCTGAAAGAGAGGGTGAACCAAGGTTTGGAGCAATTCTTTCATAGTTACTCCAACGATGAACAGAACAATTGGTCCTCTCACCTACCGCTGATGCAATTTGCCTATAATAAACTTACTCATATTTCTACAAGCATGCCCTTTTTTACAAAATATGGGTACAACCTTAGCCTCAACCTAAGTCCACATATTGAGTCCACCATTGTTGCTGCCAATGAGCGCGCCAAAGAACTCAGAGACATAAACCAGGCAGTGAATGATCATCTTGTTGATGCTATGAGAATCTACAAAACATGCTCTGACCGCAAGTACCATAAAGGCTCTGAGTAAAAGACAGACGACTTTGTCATGGTCAATGCCAAGAACCTCCACCTGAAGCAACCCTGCCGCAAGTTAGGCCCCAAGCATGTTAAACCCTTCAAGATCATTAAGAAGGTTGGCCCGTCAGCTTACCAAGTCAATCTACACCCTTCCATCAAATTATTCATCACCCTTCAATAATTCCTCCTGACCCCTATGAGGGTCCTATGCCTCCCCACCCTGATCCTGTTATAGTAGATTGCAAACCATAGTATGAGATCAATGCTGTTCTTGTTTCCCACCTATCCCAACATTGCCTCCAGTATTTGGTGCCCAGGAAAGGGTAAAAAAGGCTGGGAACATTTGGGTAACCCATTGGAAGTTTGCCAATGCTCAGGACCTAATCCGCGACTTCCATGATAGGTTTCCTGATTTTGTAAGTCCTGTAATTCAAGCCTCCTTGGCTGCCATGAAGCTGCCAACCCCCCACAAGAACTTTGCCTTAGACAGTGTCCCATCAGGTGGCGTGGAACCCCATCTAAGAGTGGAGGTTGATGTTAAAGTTAGTGAGATTTTTCCTGGTATAGAACGCCACACCAAAACAAAGCATAAGGAACCCTTATAGTCAAGCCTAGAACCCTTGAGGGTCACCAATGACCTCTATAGGGTCATTGACAAAAAAGGTTTCTGGCTTTACCAACCAGGACCGAGGGGAATAGTGCCATAGAGGCGGAAATCAGGTGAAAATCAGAAAAAAAATCCAAAAAATATGCCAATACAAGGTTCCAGAATATGGCTGAATTTGAAAAATCTTGATTTCGCTAAAAGGCAAAAGCTTTTTTTGGCTCGGATTAGTTTTCATTAATCAATTTGAGACTATCGTGAATCCTCCCTTTAAATTCATGCTCAAGCTGAGATATGATTTGCTTTTCTCAAAATAAACGGATAAATTTCAATAAAGTTTTGGAAATATTTGCTAAAGTTTCTTTTTACTTTTTAGTTAATTTTTATCAATGAAATACTGTTTAGAATCTTCTGATATGGCTGAACTCCGCTTTCAGCTCTGGTATGAATATCCCTATTTTGATGCAAAAATGCTCACACGCCATGGCCTTTTCCATTACCTCCGCCGCATCATATTTTGCCACTTTCTGCTGCAGTGCCTACGCAACCTACCCCAACTCTCATGGGACTCTTGTCTTTGTTGGTTTGTGTCAGATTTATCTGAGTTTGCTTAATAATTTTTTGGAAACAAAACCAAGATAACCTAGGACGCTGCTTCCTCTTGCTTGGCAACTTTGTCTTATTCTGGCACCTTTTGCCTGGCGCTTTACCCCCTGTGGCCTCCTGCGCTCGGTTTATTAATATACCAATAGTTTTACATGGGGTTCAAATCTTCCTCCCCTACCTCAACCAATGCTGGTGCTGCCCTTAAAGCTCCAGCCAATCTGAGTTCATCAAGTCAAGTTTTACTTCAGGTTGCTGCTCAGGTTTTAACTGAGTTGCTGTGGGCTGACTGTGCACAACCAATTAGTTCCTGCCACTATTCCAACTCACAGATCTGTCCAAGCACTGGGAGAATTAAATCTTTTTGAGGTTCTTAGTAGATGATGAAGATCAGGCTTATGGAATTAAAACTGATTTTTCAGAAAGGTTTTTTGAGAATACCTCTGAAGAAACACCTTGCCACCATTTTCACTATCAAAAATTGACTTTCCAGTTTTATAGAAATACGAATAAAATGCCCGTTGAAGCAGCTGCTGCACCAGCCATGACTCTCCTCCAACTGACTCTCCATGGGGCGATGTACCCTGTTTGTGAGATTATTACCATCCCTAACTTCTACCAGGAATCCCTGAAAAAGCTAAATTTGAGAATGAAGAGATCATATAATCTATGGGACACACTTTTATAGAACTGGTAAGTTTTCTCTTTTTGTTTCTAATTATAATAAATTTTCCAACATATAAAGACCTTTACTTTTGTGTCCTGTACTTATTACATGTGCTAAACTTAAACTTGTTAGTATGTCAAGTTATGCATACTTCTGGGCTCCTTTATGAAGATAACATGCAACTATATCTCCATTTAACGCATGCTACTGATACTCTGACCCCATCTTATCCATCATGGCCTGCCATTTGAAGCAGGTTCCTGATAAAGTTTTCCTCAAACCCTTTTTCCCATCTAACTTTCTTCCTAGGATGATAGCCAAGGTATCATAATAAGATTTTACTTCATAACTGGTAACCCCTTTGTATGGCACACTGAAAATAAAGATATGTGGATGTCCCCCTTTTTGTGTTGGGCCTCACTAGTGCTAAAAAGATATAAATATGAATCTTGAAACAGGATTAAATGTATAGGGTGCTTCTTTAGCTCTTATGACATGTTATTAAGTGAGGCGCTTTAGAACCGTTTTCTGTGCATAAGCTAAGCTTTTTTGACATGTGCACTGCGGTACAATTCTTATTGTCTTCAGGTATACTTGGGGTAGGTAATAGCGTTGTCAACAAGTAGATATCAACCTATAACATCTTGTCTTTAAAGAGCATCCGCCTATGTGGGAAGTTTCCTCTCAATGGCACGTTTTCCCCTAAAGAGCATTTAGCTCTATCACAGTGGCACCTTTCTTCATCAAGCTAGTACCCAGTTTTCCTTCAGGGTTGCTGCTTTATAAAGAAATCTTTTATATGAAATAATAATCTACCGCTTTACTCTAAGTAAGGTTTGGCTTTTTGCTTGTCAGTGTATCTGTTCAATAGACTGTCCGTTATATCCTTATAACAAAAAGAGACAAAACGATTTGGAGTTTTATGGAAGGATATGCTTCAGAAGGGTGTATATTCCGGAAATCCTTGGCTATTTCTTCTCCTATAGTCTTTGCCCAAAAAGGCGATGGAACCATACACCCAAGCATGGACAATAGGAATCTGAATAACATAACTGTAAATGACCCCTACTCTCTGCCCTTGAAGCAAAAAATCACCAAGCAATAGCAATGCTACAGGCTTTTTAACCTTAACTTTGTAAAAGCATATAATCAAATCTGAGTTATGGAAATTCAGGAGTGGCTTTCAGCTATCCACACAAAAAATATATTAATAAAATTTTTGCATTTAAAATTAAAAATGCACCTGCCACATTTCAACACTTTATTGACGTTCTGAGTGATCTCCTTTTTTGCCTGTGCAGTTGCCTATATTGATGACATCTTAGTATAATAACTCAATAATGAGTAGCATGCAAAGGCTATTGAAGCTATCTTGCCTGCCTATAAGAAGGCGGACCTGTATGCATAAATTTTAATGTGAGTTTAAAAGAGGAAGCCATTTTTTGGGAAGCCTGGCTCTGAAAGCGAGCATACCATTCTTCCCTGTTAGCTTAATGCTATCGTCTTATTTTTACTCCCACAATGCTGAAACATCCTTTTATTCTCTTGGGAACCATTATCTCTCATAAGAAGTTTTCTACAGCTTTCTCTCAGTTGGCGGCACCCTACTCCCCTGATGGGGGAAATGTCCCATTTAAGTGGACAGAAGTATATTATCAGGTGTGTGGTGCCACCAAGGTAAATATTGTGTAAACTTATGTTCTTAAACATACAAATCCATCCAAGCCCTTATTGTGGCATATTATACCACTGAGGCAGGAAGGGGCTGTGTTACTACAGGATCATGAGGGGGTGGAGCACTCTTGTAGCTTACATTTCTTACAAATTCTTTTCCTAAGAGCAATTATGGGAAATTTATAATAGGGAGTTTGCTGTGTGACATGGTCTCTCACATTAAATTACTTCTCAAAAAGTGCAACATGAAGTGGCTATCAGAACAGATCACCAAGCCATCATGTATTTTGGGTAGCCACAGAAGTTGACACATTATCAGGTCTAGACTTATTGAAACCTCTGTAGCTTCATCTTTTTATAAAAGTTTTTGAAGGGTGTTCTGAATGTTCTTCTGGATATGCTGATCCATAACCACTGCTTAAATCATACCAATGTGAAGTCTTAAGGACTAACTATGAATATTTATCCTTCTAAGATGTTATCCATTGCTCCTCCAATTTCTGTGGCAGAATGGGGTCCCAGATGTACCGCTGGTTTTACTTGTGTTGGTTTTTCAGGCATCCTGATTGATGAGCTGGAGTCATTCTATTGACTAGTACTCTCTCCCCATAAAGAACCCTCTATACTCAATGAAGATGGGATGATTCTGTTCAGGAACAGAGTTTGGGTATTCCTCCAGCTTTACAATGAGGTAATCTGTGAACATCATGACCATCCAGTGATGGGTCACCTGGAAACAAGAAGAGCATTTATCTTGTGAAATAGTCATTAAAATGGACAATTATATCTAAGGATATTCCGACCTGGGTTGCAAATTTTGTAACTTGTGCTAAATCAAAATCAGACAGGTCAGGTTAATGTTCTGCTAAAATCATTGTACCATTCAGAAGGGCCATGGATTTCTGACCTGTAGACTATATTCTAAAACTCCCTAGTTCAATAGGTTTAATGCATTAATTGTTGTAGTAGATAAGTTTACTAAGATTTCATTGTTTATTCCGTATTATTCAGCAATTCTTTATAGGAGATGGATAGGATTTTTGTCACCCATGTTTCTGCTATGTTTGGCCTACCCCTGGAAGTAGTGAGTGATTAGGGTCCCATTTTAAACACAGTTCTGTAATGCTTTTATAGCCATTCTCAAGATCAAGCCATGTCACTCTACTGCCTATAATCTGCAGTCTGATGGGCATATGGATAGAACTAACCAGATCATGGAGCAGTGTCTTCATTTTTATTCCACTGTTAGGATACTTGGGTGGTAGATCACCTTTGCCGCAGTTTGAATATAACAATGCAACACATTATTATACTGGCTTCTCCACCTATGAAGCTACTTTGGGGTTCAACCCCTTTTACAATTTTTTTCACCTTTGATTGGAGGTCCCTGACACTGAAGAACTCCTGCTGCAAATCTAGGAAGCCCAAAACCAGGTCCACGAGCGATTACATAAGGTAAATATGAATACTGAAGTTTGTGGATTGCAATCAACCTCATGTTCATGAGTTCAAGTTGGCTTCTTAGTCACGCTGGATATGTGCCACCTGCAGATAATGTATACTTAAAGCAGTTTGTTAGTAAGCGTTTGAGACCCCATGTGGCGGAAAATATCATAGGTAATTGGGCTTTCTTCCTTGATTCTACCCACTCATAAAAGTGGACCAACTTTTTCTGTGTTGGAATTTTTGCCCATATCATCCAGCCCAATCAAATTATGCCAGATCTTCTTTTCCCACATGGTGATTCACTTTAGTGGATGTGCTATTATAAGAAAATGATAACTACTGTTGGAAGTAGTCCTAGTGGAATATTAGCTAATTCATAATGATTTGATTCAAAGATATTTTACCAGATTGTTAATGGTTTCATCAATGACAATCCTCAACAATGATTTTTACAATATGGGTTGATTGCCAATAGTATCATTGGCAATTTATCTTGGTCTATCAGATTTTATTACATTCAACTCAGGGAATTTATTAGTTGCTAATCATCAACAATGCTTCTGATAGCAACTTGCAAGTTACCCTAATTAGTTAATTTGATGATGTCATAAATTCTAGACAGAAAAACCTGATGGAGGAGAGAAATTTAGTGTAAGGTTGCAACTTAGGAGGGTAATCTGTCTGAGATGGCAGATGTCTCTCCATGGAGGTGCCAATGTAATAGTTAGCGCTAGATTCCCTATAATTTCCCTTGACCTTGAGTAATATAAAGCAGATAGTAAAGACTTTAATGATTTAATATTTAGACATTTTGTTGTGTTTGTTACTCTTTGGATAAGAGATGAAGGAAAAAACCATTAATTAAAATATTGCTTGTGAAGTTCTCCGCATCTCTGCAAGAAGAGTATAAGGGTAGAATTCTCTTGTTGTTGTTTGTAAGAGTTATCAGAGCGTTAGCACCAGTCTAGCGTTGAGGACGACTATTTTAGCTGGTCCTGGAAAACTCAACTAGGGCAATAGTCTCCATACTATTGCCAACTCAATTTATTATTCAACATTCTGGTTCAACGCCTACCAGAACCTGTGCAGTAAACTCAAGAGCTTAAGCAAGCAGCCCAAAAGTTTACAATGGGTGCTCACTACAGGGGGTAGTTGAGTCTTCAGGCCAAATTACAGAAGATGTTATCAGCACAATGACATTAAGGCTGAAATTGAAAAGTTGTGGATGAAATATAACTTTAAACCAAATCATGCCGAGCTCAGCATCACAAGATGATTTTGCTACTTTAGAGGGGTGTTGGGATTTCCCCTAATAAGGGTGAAGCCTCAACTTAGTGTTAATGTTTTAGTTATAGTTAATACCAATTATCCCTTAATATATCTATATATAGTATACTATTAGACCTATATTATATCAGGTCTAAAATTATGATATGAAGCAACAAGTGGATACCATAGATTATTCTGGATTAAGAGCTATTGAAACAGTTAACAAACCCAAATTTCTCTCCAAATGATTTAATGATGAGATTAAGTGAGATTGCAACATGACTTGAATTATTCCTTTTTTCTGATCTGTATGATCTTTAAATTAAATATATAGCTTTAATATTTTATTTAACATTCATCTACTATATCCCCCAAGTACTGTAAATAGTATAATATATACATAATAAAATAACTTTCATTG
Source organism: Massospora cicadina (assembly GCA_022478985.1). Taxonomy (NCBI): domain Eukaryota; kingdom Fungi; phylum Entomophthoromycota; class Entomophthoromycetes; order Entomophthorales; family Entomophthoraceae; genus Massospora; species Massospora cicadina. The sequence goes on from JAKSZP010009279.1 coordinate 214,173, forward strand.
CAGTATTATCTACTCTTTGAAGTTAATTGGCATATTTATATTTGGATCTCAGTGTAAAATAAACAATTATTATATTCATCTCACATAAATCTCTGAACCATCACCAACTGGTTAGGTTCTAACAATAGGGAATTTATTTGGACCTCTAAACCTCCAATAAATATTAATTCCTATATTAATTATATATTAGATTTCAGTGCAAAATCCACAACTGCAAAACACTTAAGTGAGCTTTGAAAAACCCAACTAAATCTATTATCAGGCTCAGTGTGACTTCTAGCAAGGAGCATGTGATAAAAGCTGAGGAGGGAATTGACATTTTAAAAAAACTTATATTGATCTATATGAGGAGGTCATTTCACTGAAATGCAACGAGGGTAAATTAATAAAAGAGATTTTGTTTCAGAAAAGTGAGTGAGAAGAGAATAAAGGTTGCTTCCTCTGGATGAAAGAGAACATGGTGCAGATGCTAAAGCACTTAGCAAACCTCAAAACCACAAGTTTGATTGTGCTCCAATAGAGGTGAATGTTGCTGGTAAATATACTGAAAGTCCAATAAGGAAAGAAAAAATCTCAAAAATTATGCCTGGATCTTTCACTACAATTTCATATATGACTCCCAAAATTACACCTATCATCAATTGGGTTTTTGGCCCAGAATCTCTTGCCAGTGAATCAACAGAAGAATTTCAAATATTCTAAAAATTACCTATATTTCATTTGGATAACATGCCAGAGTTTCTCCACTTGTTTAAATAACAATTTTTAGATATTGGGATGACATAAAGCAGTAAATATTATGAGCTTCTTCGAAACTGACTGCCATAGTTTGGTTTGCCACATCTTGGGGGTGATAATGGACTTACAGCACAGCCAAAGATGTTATAATGACTGAGTTTAGTAGTCCTGCACAGATGGCTAACTGTAAACAGGATGTTATGGTATTTCAGTTCAGTAAGGATAAAATGTTGGTAGCTTTCACTGACCAATTTTACCAGAAATTGCAAATTCTGGACAGTGCAAAAGTGTTATCCAATTTTGATGCACGCATAGCAATGCAAACAGCATTTCAGCCCTACCAAGATTTTCATCACACTATGGCATTGACGTTTGTGAACCAAACTTCTACATCACAGATGATGGATCATCTCAAAGTGTTAGGAGCAACGTTTGAAGCACCCAATCAAACATTTAGAAGTATTTAGACTAAAGCTCAAAATAAGTGAAATTTTCTGAGTCTAATCATAAACAGAAGACTTAGGCCATACCTGAAAATAAGCCCAAAGGACAGAAATGAGCAGATAGAAACCAGATCCACAATTACTAAATTGGAAAACTTGGGCACATGGTCACCCAATGTTGGGATAAAAAACTAGAAAGCAAATTATTTTGGTTCTTTCTACTGAAAGAGAAACTGGGCAAGATTAGAAAAAGGGCCAACAGTCTAGATAATAAACAATCTAGCACTGCAATCAAACCTGTTCCACCTGATATAATTAATGATGACCTGGATATTTCTGATTTATTTGTGGATGAAAAACACCTGATACTCTCTACCATGTGGTCAACTTATATGTGAATGCAATTACCTGAGCAAAAGATTTGAAGTTTCACATAACACTTCAAAAATAGCAGTTATACTATTAGAGTACTTTGATGACTCTCTAAAAGATAAAAGTTAACTATCTGGGGAAGGTTGACCGGGGGATTTATTTTATTGATATAGTGAGGATAGAAATAATAATAAACTGTGAATAAAGGACACCCCAGAGGGTTCATAGCCCTTCATATTGCCTCCAGGACCACCAAGTTTAGGATGATGGGGGGATTTATGTGACTTATCCTTGGATGCAGCATGAGTGAAGGAATGAGTCGTTATTTAGAAACCATATGGGGAACCATTAATTGATTACTTCGTTGTGTGGGGTCATATTTTCAAACAACCATGCTTGAAAATGAACTAATATATGGTAATGAAAACGATTGATGACTCCTTGGGGGGTAGGCGTTGCTCCTGCAAATGAATCCAAATCTATAGTATGAACTTGTTTATAGTGCTATTGCTACTATTAACGCCTGTAAAGATGGATGAATAGGTGACTCCATGCTGAGAGAAAACATGTTCTTAACCAAACTAATTTATTGTACATTGTCTTAACGGAATAGGCAGATGACCTCTTTTCAGATAGTTACCAAAGTTGGACATAGTTCTAAGCGGTGTATCAAGCTTCCATATTAGCCACATATTGTGCATGAAGAGTGGGCAGCTTTTGATTGTTCTGCTGTGCAATACACTCTCTGCGTGCATCTCCATACATGTTCCCGTATCCTGTGATGTAGTAGTGAGTGGTTTGTGTATCTCCAGACCATTCTTAGGGTCTCCAGACTATATGGTATGTCCATATGATCCAGGTAATCAATACTGGCGATGGTACTCGGATTTCACTTTACTATCTTATCTGTAACTATTTTGCCATTAACTTCTTGTCTGTGAGTTATAATTGGGTGACCTCAGTGACTGATCTGACCACATATATGGATCTTCCACTCTGATCTTCTAATGGCTAGAAGTATTCGTTTAAAGTGTACAGAAGTGCCATATGGTCCTGCAGCTGTAGGATGAGGCGACAGATACTTGATCAATGAGTTTAAATTATCTGGATTTATTTAATCAGTGCATTTGTCCAAAATTATATCTTGCTGCTCTAGCCCAATGTATGTATGGAAGGTCTAGACTAGTCACCTGAGCTATCCAGGATCCTAGTATGTGGGCCGCTTTATCTACTTAATTAGTTAACCCATACCTCCATTTCTCCTAGGGCCAAAATAGAATTTCAAGTCGCACAGGGGCATTATGGGTAGACCAAAGCCATCCCTGTATTAAGGCATATATTGTGTTAAAAAGGTTGGCGAAAAAGAAATTACATGGGCCTTAAACCATATTATTGATAATATCATGGAATTGGCTATCACAACTCGTCAAGTAAGACCTGTTTGATGTCCATGAAAGGAGGCAATGCGTTTTGTTATCTTATCTAGGAGTTGATTTTCCATCACGCTGTTGGCGTAACCCCCTACCTCTAACCATATACCCAGGTGGCGGACATGTCCAGCTGCCAGCTTGGTAGTGAAGGGAAGTCCCAATAGAGTAATTAATAATCTTCACCTCCTAGGTCTGGTGAGGAGTCTTTATGCTGTATATATCTACTAACTCAAGGTGGATGGTGTCCAATGGTCTGATATTTCCACAGGAGAATAATTTCAGTTAACCTCCCTTTCACTTTGATCATCTAAATTGAAGCCAAATTTTAAAAGTTTTTTTTTTAAAAAAATACAAAAACCAGCTGCTTGAATTGAGAAATTCGAGCAAATGTTGATGCCATCACCTGCTGCCCAAGCTTGGGGTGGTGGTGTGCCACCTTCTAAGTGTCCTTCGGCCACCACCAAAGCACATTTGGGCTGGCTCTGCTAGCCCTCCCAATGCCACCGGGCGTTATGTACACCTCAGGACTTAGCCCACCATCTTGCAAGCACACAGGCAGTAATCTTGAGCCCTTTGGTGCTCCCTCAGAGCAACTTGCATTTCAGCCTCCAGGTCAAATATGGGAATATCTTCCCATACATGAGCACGACCATCATCAAGATGGCTAGGGTGGGTTTCAAACCCGCCAAATATATTGACTTTTGCCATTAAGGGTTATTTTGACCTCAGATTTTGATATAAGGCCAATGTGGTGGCAGCATCTAAGCTGCCAATTATTTTTAGAAATATTCCTATCCCCACTGTTCATATGTGGCTCCCAGATGAGGCAACTTTGGTGGTCCAGTTCGCTGGGTTGCCCTCCCACCTTTCCCCCAAATGCCTCCACCATGAGCTCATGGAGGGCTTGGCCATTTATGGCACAGACCCCATTCTGCAGTTTGTGGTTCTGAATGTAGTGGAAAGTTTAGCAGGGCCATGAACCTTCGCAACAATCTGCCCATTCCATTGCAACATTCATCTCATGATTCCCCCATGCACAGTGATCAGATCCACACCTGATCACCCATTCTGGGCGCGCATTGAGAATGGCCACGCCACTTTCCCCTTGTGCTTTAAGCTTGGTCACTCAAAGTGCAAGTGCCCTACAGCTCCCACCTCCATTGCTTCTGCTGCTCCCCCCTCTGGCGTTGGCTCAGCTGTCATGTAAAGATGACATCATAGTGGGGAACAACCCCAAGGATAAGGCTGGGCGCCAGGAGGCCCAGAAGGTGAAGCTTCAGGTCCTCCCTGACCTCAGGCACACACTGGACAAACGCTGGGTACAAGCTAAATATGCCCAGGTTGGTACTAGTAAGGTGCCTAACGCCCATCCCCTTACATCATCCCAGGCATTAAAACAAACGGTTTACATAATAAACGCAAATAATTCAGTTTGGTTAGTCGAGG